>JAQQAC010016209.1:119184974-119374987 GCA_029783875.1 Phataginus tricuspis | reverse complement strand
CCCCCGGGCAAGGGAAACAAAAGCAAAAATGAACAAATGGGACTATATCAAGTTGAAAAGCTTCTGTACAGCAAAGGGCACCATCAGTAGAACAGAAAGACATCCTACAATATGGGATAATATATTCATAAATGATGTATCTGATAAGGGGTTGACATCCAAAATATACAAAGAACTCACCACCTTAACAAACAAAAAGCAAATAACCCAATTAAGAAATGGGCACAGGACATGAATAGACACTTCTCTAAAGAAGAAATTCAGATGGCCAACAGGCACATGAAAAAATGCTCCACATCGCTAATAATCAGAGAAATGCAGATTAAAACTACAATGAGATATCACCTCACACCAGTGAGGATGGCCAACATCCAAAACACAAACAACAACAAATGTTGGCGAGGATGTGGAGAGAGGGGATCCCTCCTACATTGGTAGTGGGAGTGCAAATTAGTTCAGCCATTGTGGAAAGCAGTATGGAGGTTCCTCAAAAACTCAAAATAGAAATACCATATTTTCCAGGAATCCCACTCCTAGGAATTTACCCCAAGAATGCAGCAGCCCAGATTGAGAAAGACAGATGCACCCCTATGTTTATTGCAGCACTATTTACAATAGCCAAGAAATGGAAGCAACCTAAGTGCCCATCAGTAGATGAATGGATAAAGAGGTGGTACATATACACAATGGAATATTACTCAGCCATAAGAAAAAAACAAATCCTACCATTCGCAACAACATGGATGGAGCTGGAGGGTATTATGCTCAGTGAAATAAGCCAGGCCGAAAAAGACAAGTACCAAATGATCTCACTCATATGTGGAGTATAAGAACAAAGAAAAAAAAAACTGAAGGAACAAAATAGCAGTAGACTCACAGAACACAAGAACGGACTAATAGTTACCAAAGGGAAAGGGACTGGGGAAGAAGGGCGGGAAGGGAGGGATAAGAGGGTAAAAGGGGCATTACGATTAGCAGACGTAGGGTGGGGGGGCATGGGGAGGGCTGTACAACTCAGAGAAGACAAGTAGTGATTCTCATCTCACTACACTGATGGACAGTGACTGTAATAGGGTTGGTGGGGGGGACCTGATGAAGGGGGTAGTTTAATCATCACAATATTGCTCATGTAACTGTAGGTTAATGATACTAAAATAAAATAAATTGTAGAAAAAAAATAGCACCCTCATAGAGCTGTTGTTTGGGTTCAGTGAGACCAAATCAAAGTAGAAAACTTAGCAATGGCCTTCTCTGAACACCCAATCTAGTCCTCAACCCCCACACCATGGCATCCCATTACTGTTTTTTTTAATAGCTCTTCTATTTAAAATTATACAGTGTATTGCTTGCTTTTTTTTTATTATGTGTGTCCCCCATTTATATATAAACTCTGTAACAGCAGGAAAAAAAAAGTACCCACTTGTTGTGAGAATTAGATAATGTAGGTATGACGACACTGTGGATGTCAAAAAGCACAAAGTATAAAGGCAAGCAAGCTGAAGAAAAAATTTTCCAATGAAATGATAATCTTTAAAAATTAGTAGAAGAGAACAAGCTACCCCAATAGAAAAAAATGGAAATGTATGAAGGGCATAAAGAAGCAGTAAATTATAAACTAGAAATGACCAAAAACACATGAAAAATCTTCCAACTTCACTAGTAACTAAAGAAATGCAAATTAAAACACCCATCAGCATTGTTTACCTGTTGAATTAGCAGGAATGTTTTTAAAGATGAAAATAGCTCCTGTTGAAAAGGCTGTGGGGAAATTGGCACTGTTGTATACTTCTGATGGGATCATAAATCAGTGCAACCTTTTAAGAGGACAATCTCTCAAAAAGCCTTCTAATTTGCATATGCTCTTTGCACTTGGCAACTTCACTTTTAGGAATTTATCTGAAAATGATCAAAGAAACCATAACAAAGGTATATAGTTACTGTTTACAATAAGGAATACAGAAAGATAAATGTCCAATGATAGATTTCATGCTATATGGTCATGAAGAATACATGTCGATGGGTGTAATGAATATTTAAAGATGTAGGAAAATATTCTGTTATCAAATAAAGGAGGTTGGTTGAAAAATACTACAACCAATATAAGCCCATTTTTGCTTTATTAAAAGGCAGGCTTCACGAGCATAGGCATAGGTATGTGCCTTCCCACTGTGCCCCCTGCCTAAAATACTGCACTTTCAGTTAAGACCAAAGTTTGACTTTTATGGGGGATTAATCACTGCAGTCAACAAGTGGAAGGTATCCAGAATTGGTAGAATTCCATTCTCAGCAGCACAGCGATTATGATCTTATTAAATGGATAAAGGCAGGGGGGCACTGAGGAACTTCTGCTGGAAAGTATCCATGTACAGTCATTTTCAAGGCATTCATCTAATGGCAATGGATCCTTTTGAGATAACTCTGAATTTCATTGGAGTTTAAAGGTCCTTCAAGCAGGGAAGAACGCATATTGTGTTCACGAGTTCTGAGGTCAGCAAACTGTCAAGGGCCAGAAAGTATCTCTGGCTTGCAGTCTATACAGTCTCTGTCATAACTGTTCGTGAGTGTGGCTGTGTTCTAATAAAACTGTTGATGGACACTGGAAAAAAAAAAAAGAAGGATAGGTATTAACTTTTCTTTAAATATTTGGTAGAATTTACCCATGAAGCCATCTGGTCCTGGAATTTTCTTTGTTGGGAGTTTTTTGACTTTTACATTTCATTACTAGTAATTGGTCTGTTTAGATTTCTGTTTCTTCCTGGGTCAGTCTTTGCAGATTGTATGTTTCTAGGAATTTATCCACTTTTTAAGGTTTTCCAATTTATTGGCATATAATTTTTCATAGAATTCTCCTATAATTCTTTGAAATACTGGGTTACCAATTGTAACTTCTCCTTTTTCATTTCTCGTTTCATATCTGTCCTTTTTCATTACATCTTTTTCTATGTATGCAAATATCTCTGTCCTCTGTCTCAGTAAGGTTAAAATTAGCCATATATTGGAATCACATCAGGGACCTGATAAAAAAATTTATGCCTCAGTCCCACCACAAAAGAGTCTAATTTAATTTGTCTGAGGTGTGACCTAGACATTAGAATTTTGAAAATGTTCTGAGATGACTCAAATTTGTAATCAGGATTTGAAATCATTTGGTTCAGAAAGAGTACTGGTTGTCAAACCTGAAGGAACATAAGAATCACCTAAAGAGCTTTTAAAAACTTGGACTCCATCCCACACCAATTAAAACAGAATCTCTGTGAGTAGGGCATAGGCATTACTGTGTCTTATTGTTGGTTTTGTTGTTTTGTTTTTTAACATCTCAGTTCATTGTAACATTCAATATAAGATTGAGAATCACTGATCTAGCATTTAGTAAATTTAAAAAGTACAAATTTCCAGGGTCCATGACAGACCCACTGAATCAGAAATTCCAGAGTGTTACCCAGTAATCTGTGCTCTAACCTGCTCTATAGTTGACACAGATACCTCTAAAGTGGGAGAATTACTGATCTTGCCAGTGTTATTCAACTTTAATAATACATTGGAGGTACCTGGGGTGCTTTAGAAAATACTGATGCCTGGGTACTTTCTCCTCAAATAGTTTGATTTAATTTTTCTGGAGTGTGATCTTAACATTGGGATTTTAATAAAAGTACTCCAAATAATTTAATGTGTAGCCAAGGTTGAATATTTTCCTAGTTCACGAGTTCCTTGACAACAGAGATCATGACATAACCAACTTTTTAGGTTCTAAATTTGGCACAGGATTTGTCAATTAGTGAATAAGAAGGACACTTGAAAATGATGGGTAACTTGAAAATGGGCAGGGAGCAGGGGAAGAAGAGATCAACCATGCTAAAAAGGGTTCAGTATTTGGATTTTTCTTCAAAGAATGCAGGTCAACTGGATAGTCCTCCATAGTCATCCAGAAATTCTTTCTTCATCTTAGCTGAGATTTTCTTCATTTGGCTTTCCAGAAATAAAAGGTATTGGTTCTGGAAAGACCATCTTTGGATAATATGATCTACTATGCTACTCCTTATAAATAATCAGTTAGAATAGAAAACATTCAAATGCTCAACTATCTTTTAATTTTAAAATTTTACCAGGCTGATCATAACTGGAAACCATTCAGCACCAAATGGGTCTATTAGGAAAATAAGGAATTTAAAATGCATTCACTCTAGGAAAAGATCAGTCATAAGGATCTTTAATTATTTATGGAGACATCTGCATTTCCTTTTTAAAATCTGTTTTGCAACAAAATCCTCATATTTCAAATTGTTTAAAACCACAAGCAAGAAACAAGTATTTCATTATCTTCAAAAAGACAAAAAGCTTAATAATCAGCCACGTTTAGGATTTACTGAAGATTTTTCTAATTGAAATGTAATTAATGCTAAAACGAAGAGGGGGAAAATCTTGTACCATTTTTCTTTTCAATTTGGTAATCTAATGTTGAATTATTTTTTAGCCTGTCATTTATTATAATAATTAGTATCAGAACTAGATTAAATTAAAACATGCTTTTGAAAATATAACAATTTTCTAAATTATAATATCAATATATTAGTCATGTTCAAACAAAAACAGTGGAAACAATCACCTAAAATGCTTTTCCATATTTTTTTATAAAACAATAATCAAAATTTTATCATCAGTGTGTCAGCATCCTAATCAAATAGAGTTACTTTTGTATTCTTTTTTTAAATTTCACTCACCCTTGCGCTTGGCTCTTTATAGGCCTCTCAAGCTCCCAGACTACTCTCATCACCATGACTGGCCTTTCGCTGAAGCAGATGATTAATAGATCCTGACCAGCAAAAATGTTTACACTTGGCTTCCAGGCATGAGAGCCTTTGTATATGGAAAGACACATGGAGACAACAGCTTATACAATGAATTGTATAAAATGGTTGATAGTTTGGTTAGTATAACGGTGAATTCTGTGTTACAATTTTAATAACAAGGATCTAGATTACAACCATTATCAGAATGTTGGAAGTTGAATTGATCATCTTCCTTGCAGTCATACATGCATTTTGTTTTATATTTGTTTGTTGTATATTTAATTTCTAGAAGACTTTGGTAAATTTGCTAGATCTCTGTTTATATTTTCCTATTTCCTGACAGTTTCAATCTTATGTGTTATATCTTGTAATATAATAACCATAGTTGTCTTATATATGATCATTCCAACATAATGAATTTTATTACACCACTGTTACCTATGTTTATGTGTATTCTTGTTCACTGTGCCTTAAATGTTGTTATTCTTTACATGTAATGCTCATTGGCACTGAAAAAATTGTGAACATTGAGAATTATTGTAAGCAAAATAATGCCTCATACACAAAGATGTCCACATCCTAAGCTTTAGAAACTGTGAATATATTACATTACATGGCAATGGGAAATGAAGATTGAAATGGGATTACGGTTGGTAATTGACTAAATTTAAAATAGAGATATTACCCTGAATTACTCAGGTGGGCCCAGTGTAATCACAGGATCCCTGAAAGTGGATGAGGAAGACAGAAGAAAATACTGAGAAGGAGCTGTGACTGTGAGAAAAAATGGTCAAAGAGATGCGATATTGGTGTCTTCAAAGGTGCATAAGCCAAGGAATATAGGTAAGCTCTAGCAAAGAATACCTTTTAGAAAGGAGATAGCTTTTAGCCTAGGGAGACTAGTATTTGGCTTCTAATATATAGACTGCAATCTATAGATTTTTCTAATCTCATCAGTTCTATAGAACTTTAAGATAAACCTGTGTTTAGGCCACTAAGTCTGTTGTAATTTGTTAAAGTAGCAAAAGAAAAGTAATATGGAAATTTCTTGATATCCAGTGTAATAGCACATTGTTCAAGGGGAGACTAGTGTTGTCATCTGTCAGGTGCCTGACAGCAATACTAGTCCAGGAATTCCTAAAAGGTAATTAACACCTTGGGATTCCCTGGATCATCCTAAAGCAGTTGGCAAATATGTATGATGGTCAGTTCTGTATATCAATCTTTTCTACAGATCCATGCAGTGGAGAAAAAGCATATGTGTTAAAAACCATTGAATTGTGTATTTTAAAATCATGAGTTTTATGTAAATCATATATCCATAATGCTGGCATTTTTTTGATGTGGCTATACTTTTCTGGGCTTCTATTCTGTTACTGGGTTCTTGCTTCCATTCTGATATTGGCAAGAAAGTTAGTTATTTTTGCAAAATGTTTCATGGCGTAAAGAAAAATACATACACATTCAATTTCATAGATTTTGGAAAATTTTCAAATGTCAGTAGATAAAACAATATTTAGACCTTTATTGTATGTATATGTGTGTTGTCTTTTTCAGCAAAGCTGATGCCCTTACTATTGTTCACATTCCATGGTAAGACTCCCACCCATGTTCCACATGCCCTCCCAAATCACAACACTGTCTCTGCTTGGTTTGGTAGTGTATTTTGTTAGAATTTCTTTAGTCCATAAGGGTTAAAGCAATAAATGCTGTATGAACATGTATTAAACTGAAAGGTCTAGTCATTTATATTCCAAACCACTGGAATTTTTGTAAAGAACTAAAGAAAATCTTTTGTGGCATATAAAAGTGATAAATAAGAATCATGTCCGATTTCCACTAAATTCGCACTGGTATCTCTCAGTCAGTCATTTCTAAAGAAAGTGTACTGTGGAGTGGGAGAGGATTAAAGATGGTGGCATGAGAGGTGAGACAGAGGCTTCCTCCTAAAACTGCATAAAATATGAAAATATAATTAATACAACTACGACTGAAAGGGCAACAGAAAAGAGGACTGTGACAGACTGCATATACCTGGAGAAAAGAGTGGACTTCAAGGAACAGGGTAGCGTACCAAACCTGTGGCCTGGCAGGACCCAAGGCCTTCCCTCACCCAAGCTCACTGGCAAAAGGAAGAGAAACAGAGCAGGGAGGGAGTGGAGAATGGGGACTGATGAATACCTAACTCCGGAGATCTGCTCTGGGAGAGGAAACATACATTTGATGGTGCATGCATGGTACTCTCCTGATTAGGGGGTTGGAAAGCTAAGACACGCAGAATTCCTTGAGAGACTGAGACTCTAGCCACTTGCGAAAAGCAGGGATCCATATCCGGCTGCTCTGGGACAAAATAAAGGCAGGCAGTCTGAGAGACTTCCTAACAAGGGAGCCCTTAGCAAGAAGTCTGCTAAATGGGCAAGGATTGCACAGAGCTTACTGCTCAGGAGAAAGGACAGGTAGACAAAATAGTCCTCATGCACCCTGCCCAGAATGTTGGGAGCTTTCACATTCTTCAGGTGCTCCAGCTCCCTGGTGGGCTACACAGCTCCAAGGACCCACTCCGTGATACACAGCTTACTGCGCCTTTCTCTGGCCAGCCCCACCTGGCTCGCAAAACGGCAAACCCAACCCTGTCATTAGGCCAGCCAGAGAGAAGATCTGTCTACAGCAACTACAAATGCAAAGCATAGACGTTTATACCTGTGAGCTCAGCCCACTGGTTCAGGCAGTGGAGTCAGGCATAGCAGCCTGGAAGAAGGAAACAGCTCTTTGCTCCCCCCAGGCACCAATACCACGCCCCTGCAACCCCAACATTGCAACAGGTGCTGAGGAGCTCCAGGGAGAAGAGCTTCTGAGCACTAGAGGGCGCCATATACAAATACGAAATGCCAAAGGAACCTAGTTCAAAGTAAAATTATTAATACAAATCCTGAGAAAGATTTAAATGACATCAACCTCATGAATCTTCCTGAAAGGGAGTTCAAAATGAAAATAATTAACATGCTAATGGAGTTACAGAAAGATATTCAAGAACTCAGGAATGAATTACAGTCAGAGATCCAATTGTTGAAGAACACAAGGGAGGGTATTAAAAGCAGATTAGATACAGTGGAGGAGATGATAAATGAAATAGAAACTAAAGAAGAGGAATACAAAGAAGCTGAGGCAGAGAGAAAAAAGGATCTCTAAGAATGAAAGCATATTTAGAGAACTCTGTGACCAATCCACATGGAACAATATTTGCATTATAGGGGAACCAGAAGAAGAAGAGACAGAGAAAGGGATAGAAAGTGTCTTTGAGGAGGTAATTGCTGAAAACTTCCCCAGTCTTGGGAAGGAGATAGTCTGTCAGGCCATGGAGGTGCACAGATCTCCCAACCCAAGGGACCCAAGGAAGACAACACCAAGACAGATAATAATTAAAATGGCAAAGATCAAGGATAAGGACAGACATTTAAAAGCAGCCAGAGAGAGAAATATGATCACATACAGAGGAAAGCCCATCACGCTATCATCAGACTTCTCAGCAGAAACATTACAGGCCAGAATGGAGTGGCATGATATATTTAATGCAATGAAACCGAAGGGCCTTGAACCAAGATTACTTTATCTGGCAAGATTATCATTTAAATTTGAAAGATGGATTAAACAATTTCCAGATAAGCAAAAGCTGAGAGAATTTACCTCCCACAAAGCATCTCTACAGTGTATTTTGGAGGGACTGCTATGGATGGAAGTGTTCCTAAGGTTCAAAAGCTGTCACCAGAGGTAATAAAACCACAGTAAAGAAAGTAGAACAGGTAATTACTTAGCAAATGCAAAATTAAATTAAATATCCCCAAAGTCAATCAAGGAATAGAAAAAGAGTACAGAATACGATACCTAATATATAAAGAATGGAGGAGGAAGAAGAAAGAGGAAGAAAAAAAAACCTTTAGATTGTGTTTGTAATAGCATATTACGTGAGTTAAGTTAGACTCTGAGATAGTAAAGAAGTTAACCTTTAACCTTTGGTGACCACGAGTCTAAAGCCTGCAATGGCAATAAGCACATACTTATCAATAATCACCCCAAATATAAATAGACTGAATGCACCAATGAAAAGATGTAGAGTTGCTGAATGGATAAAAAAGCAAGACCCATCTATATGCTGCCTATAAGAAACTCACTTTAAACCCAAAGACATACACAGACTAAAAGTGAAGGGATGGAACAAGATATTTCATGCAAATAATAGGAAGAAAAAAGCAGGATTTTCAGTACTAGTATCACACAAAATAGACTTCAAAACAAAGAAAGTCACAAGAGACAAAGAAGGACATTACATAATGATAAAAGGGTCAATCCAACAAGAGGATATAACTATTATAAATATCTATGCACTGAACACAGGAGCACCTACATATGTGAAACAAATACTAACAGAATTAAAAGGAGAAATAGAATGCAATGCATTCATTCTGGGAGACTTCAACACTGCACTCACTCTGAAGGACAGATCAACCAGACAGAAAATAAGTAAGGAGACAGAGGCACTGAACAACACAGTAGAACAAATGGACCTAACAGACATCTACAGAACACTGTACCCAAGAGCAGCAGAATACACATTCTTCTTAAGTGCACATGGAACATTTTCAAGAATAGATCATATACTAGGCCACAAAAAAGAGTCTCAGTAAATTCAAAAAGATTGAAATTGTACCAACCAGTTTCTCAGATCACAAAGGTATGAAACAAGAAATGAATTATGCAAAGAAAATTAAAAATCCCACAAATACATGGAGGCTTCACAATATGCTCCTAAATAACCAATGGATCAATGACCAAATAAAAACAGAGATCAAGCAATATATGGAGACAAATGACAATAATTCAACACCAGAAAATATGTGGGATGCAGTGAAGGCTGTGCTAAGAGGAAAGTATATTGCAATAGAGGCCTACCTCAGGAAAGAGGAACAATCCCAAATGAACAGTCTAAACTCACAATTAACTTAACTAGTAAAAGAAGAACAAATGAGGCTCAACATCAGCAGAAGGAGGAACATAATAAAGATTAGAACAGAAAGAAATAAAATTGAGAAGAATAAAACAATAGAAAGAATCAACGAAAGCAAGAGCTGGATCCTTGAGAAAATAAACAAAATAGATAAACCCCTAGCAAGACTTATCAAGAAAAAAAGAGAGTCTACTCACATAAACAGAATCAGAAAAGAGAAAGGAAAAATCACTACAGATACCACAGAAATACTAAGAATTATGAGAGAATACTATGAAAAATTATACGTTAACAAATGGATAACCTAGAAGAAATGGACAACTTTCTAGAAAAATACAACCTTCCAAGGCTGACCCAGAAAGAAACAGAAAATCTGAACAGACCAATTACTGGCAAAGAAATTTAACTGGTAATCAAAAACTTACCTAAGAACAAAACCCCTGGACAAGATGGCTTCACCGCTGAATCTTATCAAACATTTAGTGCAGACCTAATACCCATTCTTCTTAAAGTTTTCCAAAGAGTAGAACAGGGAATACTTCCAAACTTATTCAATGAGGCCAGCATCACTCTAATAACAAAACCTGGCAAGGCACCACAAAGAAAGAAAATTACAGTCCAATATCCCTGATGAACACAGATGCAAAAATACTCAACAGAATATTAGCAAACCGAATTCAAAAATACATCAAAAAGATCACCCATTATGATCAAGTAAGATTTATTCCAGGGATGGAAGGATAGTACAATATTCGAAAATCCATCAACATTATCCACCACAACAACAAAAAGGACAAAAACCACATGATCATCTCCATAGATGCTGAAAAAGCATTCGACAAAATTCAACATCCACTCATGATAAAAACTCTCAACAAAATGGGTATTGAGAGCAAGTATGTCAACATAATAAAGGCCATATATGACAAGCCCACAGCTAACATTATACTTAACAGCGAGAAGCTGAAAGCTTTTCCTTTGAGATCAGGAACAAAACAAAGATGTCCACTCTCCCCACTTCTATTCAACATAGTACTGGAGCTCCTAGCCACGGCAATCAGACAACACAAAGAAATAAAAGGCATCACGACTGGCAAGGAAGAAGTTAAATTGTCCCTGATTGCAGGTGACATTATATTGTACATAAAAAACCCTAAAGAATCCACTCCAAAACTACTAGATCTAATATCTGAATTCAGCAAAGTTGCGGGATACAAAATTAATACACAGAAATCTGTGGCATTCCCATACACTAACAATGACCTAGCAGAGAGAGAAATCAGGAGAACAATTCCATTCACAGTTGCATCAAAAAGAATAAAATACCTAGGAATAAACATAACCAAGGAAGTGAAAGACCTATACTCTGAAAACTATAAGACACTCATGAGAGAAATTAAAGAAGATACCAATAAATGGAAACACATCCCATGTTCATGGATAGGAAGAATTAATATTGTCAAAATAGCCATCCTGCCTAAAGCAATCTACAGATTCAATGAAATCCCTATCAAAATACCAACAGCATTTTTCAACGTACTAGAAAAAATCGTTCTAAAATTCATATGGAATCACAAAATACTCTGAATAGCCAAAGCAATCCTGAGAAGGAAGACTAAAGCTGGGGGGATTATGCTCCCCAACTTCAAGCTCTACTACAAAGCCATAGTACTCAAGACAATTTGGTACTGGCACAAGAACAGACCCATAGACCAATGGAACAGACTAGGGAGCCCTGATATAAACCCAACCATATATGGTCAATTAATATATGATAAAGGAGCCATGGATATACAATGGAGAAATGACAGCCTCTTCAACAGCTGGTGTTGCAAAACTGGACAGGTAAATGCAAGAGAATGAAACTGGATTATTATCTAACTCCATACAAAAAAGTAAACTTGAAATGGATCAAGACCTGAATTTAAGTCATGAGACCATAAAACTCTTAGAAGACAACATAGGCAAAAATCTCCTGAATATAAACATGAACAACTTCTTCCTGAACGCATCTCCTCGAACAAGGGAAACAAGCAAAAATGAACTCATGGAACTACATCAAACTAAAAATTTCTGTACGGCACAGGATACCACCAATAGAACAGAAAGGCATCCTACATTATGGGAGAATATATTTGTATGACATATCCGACAAGGGGTTAACATCCAAAATATGTAAAGAACTTACATGCGTCAACACCCAAAAAGCAAATAATCCGGTTAAAAAATGGGCAGAGGATATGAAGAGATCATTCTCCAAAGAGGAACGGCCAACAGACACATGAAAAGATGCTCCACATCACTTAGCATCATGGAAATGCAAATTAAACCACAATGAGATATCACCTCACACCAGTAAGGATGGCCACCATCCAAAAGACTAAGAACAACAATTGCTGGCAAGGATGAGGAGAAATGGGAACCCTCCTACACTGCTGGTGGGAATGTAAGCTAGTTCAACCATTGTGGAAAGCAATATGGAGGTTCCTCAAAAAACTAAAAATAGAAATACCATTTGACCCTGTAATCCCACTCCTTGGAACCTACCCCAAAAATACAACATCTCAGATTCAAAAAGACATATGAACCCCTATGTTTATTGCAGAACTTTTTACAATAGCCAAGATATGGAAGCAACCTAAGTGTCCATCAGCAGATGAATGGATAAAGAAGAGGTGGTACATATACACAATGGAATACTATTCAGCCTTAAGAAGAAAACAAATCCTGCCATTTGCAACAACATGGACAGAGCTGGATGATATTACGCTCAGTGAAATACGCCAGGCGAAGAAAGACAAGTGCCAGGCGAAGAAAGACAAGTACACTGAAGGACAGTGACTGCATTGGGGTATGGGTGGTGACTTGATAATATGGGTTAATGTAGGAACCACATTGTTTTTTCATGTGAAACCTTTATAAGAGTCTATATCAATAAAACCTTAATAAAAAAAGAAATTATACTGTGTATAAGTGATTCTTTATTGTTAGTAGACTTTATTTTTAGAACATGTTAAGTGTAGAGAAAAACTGAAGAAATAGTACAAGGAGTTCCCATATACCTCCTCTCCCCAGCAACTTCCCCTATTATTAACATCTTCAATTAGTGTGATACATTAGTTACAATTGACTCACCAATATTGATACAGTGTTTTTAAATAAAATCCCTAGTTTACATTAGTTTTCATGGTTTTTGTTGTATATTTCTATGAGTTTTGACAAATGCATAATACCATATATCCAACATTACAGGATCATTCAGAATAATTTCACCACTCTGGAAACACCCTGTGCTCCAACTAATCTATCCCTTGCTCCTTCCCCCAGAAACCCTGGAAGCCAATCATCTTTTTACTGCTTCTATAGTTTTATCTTTTTCAGAGTATCATATAATTTTAATTAGTTTCTGGCCTGAGAGCATGGTTTATATTTCTATCCTTTTAAATTTATTATTGTATTTTTAATGGCCCAGAATTTTGCCTGTCATGGTGAGTGTTCCATGTGAGCTTGAGAAAAATGTGTATTCTGTTACTGCTGTATGAAGAATTCTATCGATGGCAATTAGATGCAGTTCAGTGCTGTTCAGTTAAACTGTATTGTTACTTATTTTCTGCCTGCCAGATGTATTAATTCCTGATAGAGTAGTGTTTAAATCTCTGAATATGATAGCGGGTATATCTGTTTCTCCTTGCAAATCTGCTAGACTTTACTATAATTATTTTGATTCTCTGCTGTTATGTTAGGTGACTACATGTTAAGAATTTTTATGTGTTCTTATAGTTACGTCTTTATTATGTTGTTATGCTATATTGTTTTCTTAAAGAATGCCTCACTTTACCCATGATACTTTTCCTTCTTATGAACTCTGACTTGCCTGAAGTCTTGATTTTGGTCTAACTTTCTCCACCATTTACTTTTAATGTAGCTGTGTCTTTACATATGAAGTGGGTTTCTTATAGACAACGTATATCTGGGTCTTGTTTTTGATCCACTCTTACAGTCTGTCTTTTAATTGGTGTACTTAACCATTTACATTTAAAGTGATTACTGATATGGTTGGATTAATATGTACCATATTTGTAACTGTTTTCCATTTGTTGCCACTGTTCTTTTTTTGTCTTTCCCTATTTTTTGCCTTCTATTGTTTTAATTGAACATTTTATATGATTTCCTTTTATTTCCCTCTTAGAATATCAATTTTGCCTCTTGTTTTAATTCTTGTGTGTGTGATTTTCCTAGAGTTTGAGATATACATTTACAACTAATCTTCACCTACTTACAAATAATACTATACTGCTTCATAGGTAGTGCAGATAGCTTAGAATAGTCCCAATTCCTCCCATACTGTCCCTTATAACATTGCTTATATCACTTCATATCCTTAAGCTATAATCATCCAGTATATTGTAGTTATTATGTGAAAAAATGTGTAAATGATTTTTAAGGAAGCTTTGAAGAATACTAATTAATGCTGAGAGAACACAAACATTGCCTTCAATGAAATGCACCATTCAACATCATACTCACTATTAATTTGGCCATAATTTCACATTCAAAAGGATGTATGCATTTATTTTACTACAAGCCTTGAGTGAATGTTAGAATTAATGACAACAGAATTTATTGAGCATTTCCTATGCTCTAGTTCTGTTTCAAGTGTCTTCCATGCATTTCCTTCTCACAAAATCCTTTATACTCTTCCCCATTTTATAGCTGAATAAACTAATGCACCAAAAATATTTAAATAACTGGCCCAAGGTCACAACACTAGTAAGTTCTGGTAATTGGAAAGGTAAGATTTGAACCCATGCATTGTGGTTCCAGAACAATTTTTTTTAACACTATACTGCCTCCAAGTGTAGGAGAGGAGATATAAAATAATGAAGGAATTGAAACTAAATATTTGTTAAGCATTTATAATGTGCCAGAAATCATGCTAACTATGCATATTGTGTCATTTAATCCTCAGAACAACCCTAGTAGGTCACTTTTATCATCATTTTACAAATGAGGGAACTATAGGTCAGAAATATTAAATAGTTTGGTCAAGGACACAGGCCAAAAAAGTAGCAAGCCCAATATTGTAAATAAGTTGTCTGACTCCAGATAATATGCTATACTATACTTATTGAAAAATCGCCTCAGATTTCTCAGTTGTAATATTTATTGTATGTATTTATATTTGTAAGATATCTGCAAGGTTATTATACACTTGGAAATAACACAGGCATTAAAAATATATAACCCTGTGATAAAGAACAAGGATTCAAGGTACACTAACTGAAAATCATCAAAAAGCACTTACTTACTCTTTAAAAGGCCACTATTTTCATCATAATCAATTAAAAGAGACCTACTTTCAATGTCCTCTAAAATATGATTTAAGTAGTGATGGACTAAGTTATTCCAGTAAGAATTAAATATTTTTCTGAACTTGTTCTAGTAAATACATGTTAAATACCACATAAAAGCTTGTGATCGTTTCCTCCTACAAATGTAAATGCTTCCGATACCTTTCTTATTCCAAAGCTTCTTAAGTTTGATTTAATGATCGTTAAACCTGTGATTTAAGTTGTGAGAGATATTGACATGAAAACAATCGAGGACATGTACTCAAACTTTAAAAAGTTTCAATTTCAGGCAGCCTTTGCAAAATTGCCAGTTACAATTTGTTATTTTCACAGAAACAGTAATGAATTTTAAGACAAGCTGCTATAACTTGTCCCAGTAAGTTAGAATGTGAGAGCAAGAGAAACTTCATTTTGAAACTCCATTTTAAAAAGGCTATCTTAAGAAAGAGGCCACAATCCCTACCTGGTCCTGGGAAAACTTTGTTCCAGTCATGAGAAAAAGCTACCTATTTTTCCAGCGACTTCCCCCTTAGATAGCTCCCTCGCTACAATCTCAAAGTCCAGACCTCAAGGTCCAGGCCTCAAGGTTCAGACACATCTGCTCCTTGCAGATAACATACCTTACATGATATATCAGCTGGTAGCTGGGCGCCAGCCAGACTTAACCCATGAAAAATGTCCAAGTTAGAGCCCCCCTCTCCCTGCACCTTGTAATGCTGAAAAGCCTTGCCTACCCTGAGATCAGGGCTCTCACTTTGGAACCGCTGCATCGGTGACAGGTGTGAGCCCGAGCTTGAGCTTGAATAAATGAC
This sequence comes from Phataginus tricuspis, assembly GCA_029783875.1. Lineage (NCBI taxonomy): Eukaryota > Metazoa > Chordata > Mammalia > Pholidota > Manidae > Phataginus > Phataginus tricuspis. The sequence goes on along the minus strand of JAQQAC010016209.1, from coordinate 119,359,035 downwards.
CCTTTTCTTTTTGCATTGGAATCAGCTCCTTGGTGGTCTCTTGGGGACTCCCGACTTGGGCACAACATTTGGGGGCTTGTCCGGGATCCCCAAGACCCCCAGGACTCCCGACCCAAAGGGTCTGAACCAGCTGGTAAGAACTTTGTGTGTGTGTGAGTGATACAGGCTTTATGTTTATTGTTCATGTTGTGTGTTGCACTGCGCTCTTTCACTTTATGAAGGTCAAGTCTGAGGCTGAATCGGAGCCTGTCTGTAGGGCCGATGGGCCCAACCTGTAGGGCTGACAGGCTCTCCTGTACCTGCAGAGCTGATAGGCCCATTTGAGGGAGAAGTCCCCTCATTTGTTTAAGACCTTTGGGTCCTAATTTGGGGGAATGAGGTGGGTCGCCCCCGCCATCGTCCCACTTCCGATTCTGCTTCAGAATGACCAAAGGCAATTTTTTGTCTTGCTTTTTGTTTGTCTGTATTATTTGGTGGGCTGTCAGTAGATTTTATTTTGAGAAAATGAGTCAGACTCCTTCTACTCCGTTATCTCTGATGACGGACCATTTTAAAGAAGTTAAGGGAAGGACACAACCATCCCCCACCGAGGAAGCAGAAGCTGCTCTGAGAGCGGAGGGCAGAGGCGCTCCAGTAGGAAGCCCACCCTATGCCAGACAAAGGGCTCAGAGAAAGCAGTCTGCCTCTGCCACTTGCCCCTGTGAGCCACCGGCCCCCCAGATGTGTGGGTGGAAATTAGCCTCATCACTACTGGCTTTTTGCTACTAGTGACCTCTACAATTGGATATCAGTATCTTTGTATTAGTTTATCTGAGTATGTGTTCTTTTATAAAAAGTGTTGCTAACTGTAATCATTGCATCTCAATCTGTATGTTTATGTGTCTAGTAAAGAAAAATGTTTTTCTACCTCCGGATAGTATTAATAAGCATTAATGCTAATTTAAGTTGAACTGAAATGGACATGTCCTATGGTTATCAGCTGCCTGTTTACCTAAAGTCATTTCAATTGATGTTATCTGTTAAATCTTTCAAGAAAAAATGCTTAAGCTTAACTCTGTGTAATGCTCAGTAAAAGTTTCATGAGTAGCCAAGCATAGTTCTGAGTAAACTAAGAGTAGTGAGTGAACATCTTAATAATTGTGTGCTATAGAATGTTACAGTGTGTATATCTGCAAACAGCCTGAGAATTTTTGTGGTAACCAAAATTCTTAGAGTTTTGCAAAGTTATATAAACATGTTTTGTGCTCAGTAAAAATTGTGCTGTAAGGCACATTTCCAGAAATGATAAAATGTGTTCATAAATGTATCAATCTAAGGAATGCTGGTGTTACAGTTTACCATAGCCTATTTTTCAGTGTTCACTGAAAGCTAAAGTTCCTATTGGTTTTAAGTTCTAATTAAAACATCTCTGCTTGCTGGAAAAGATGTGTGTTTAATAAGAGAAAGTGTAAGGAATAGAAATTCATTTTGTTGAGAGTAAAAGAAGGAAACTTCTAAAGTACAGCTGTTTATTCAAAGAGAGAGAACAGTGAATGTAAAAAGAAAGTTGTAGAAAGTTTGTGGAAAAATTGACATAGTCGTGCTATGTGAAATTAAAGCGAATAAGTCTCAATATATAGTACACAGCAAAACTAGAATTTTGTTCTCAGTTAAAAAGACAAAGTTTTCCTAAACTGATTAGTCTGCTCTTAATGTTAAGAGATTGCAAAGAACTTTCTAATTGTTTTTATCAAAGCAGTTTCTCATGCTTAAAGTCTCAATGAGTTCTCTGAGTATTTAAGAAAATGAAATCTTCATATTAAAAAGACTGTAAGCCAAGTGTTGTTATCAACTGAGTAACCTGCATTTGCATTTAAGCCTTTTTATTGTCATTCTGGTTAAATACCTATAATCCTATTTAAGCAAGTGCCAAAGAAACTTTCTTCTGACAACTTGCCAAAATCAAATTCAAAAAGGTACTTTTACCCCTAGTTAACTCTGATATTTTCCAGAGGGCCCCTGGAACATGTCAGAGAATTTTTTTCTCATTAGAGAAAGTATTTGGCTAATTTGTCTTATTTATCTGATATATAATTACCTGGAAAACACTGCCAAAGGGAATGATGCTAAACTTTGTTGCTGGATGTTTTGTGTTGCAAAAATATCCAAATTTCCTTATGTCAACTGTCTTCTGGTAAGCTCTCATCAGAGCTTTAGCCACCCTCATTTACAAGTCTTTTGTCATTTATAGTAACTGTTTTATTACTCCTGAACTAGTAAAGAACTAGATTTCAGCAGAACAAGTATTTACATAAGATTAAGTAAACTAAGGAAAATGATTTTGTGGCTTTTTGTTTCAAGTGTTACTGATAAAGTGTTTTAAGCTTTTTCTTAAGATGACAACAGTTTAGTAAATGACAATACCTTTGTAAGCAGAATTAAAACATTTATCTTCCTCTCTACTTGATCTCTCCAGAATTTAACAACTCTCAGTGACTACTTTTATATTTCATAGCAGTATATTTAGTTGCATAAGTTCACTAAGAATCTGCTTTCCTTATAAGAAGACCGATTAAAAACACTGGTTATATTAGCAAGGCTTTGACTGGAATGTTATACCTGAGAGACACATGTGTAAACATATATTAACAGACAGCCTTAAGGAACTGAAGCTGACTTTATAAAGCTAACAAAGCCCCTTGGAAAAACTGGCCTGGTACCTTGCTTACAGGATTCCCAGCAGCCTTATCAGGTGAGTAAAGAAATTCACTTCCTGGCAGGTGCAAGAACCTCAGGATGTCTTGGGGACCTCAAGAGGAGAGGAATTCACCCAAATCTACAGGTACTGCAGGCAAAACCTGATGGCAAGTCTAGCTTGACTTTCTGGCCTTGAGAGGCTTTTAAAAGTCCAATCTGAAGCTCCTTATCAAAAGTTCCAGCAAAGCACATTAAAAAGAGCCTCTGTAACCAATTGCTATTCTTGCTGCACTTATGCAAATAATCAAGCCAAGTGTTAATTATTTTCTTAATCTAGTTACTAGTAAGAGATTTCGGGAACATGGCGATGTGAGCAGGGCGGCAGAAATCTCCCAACACTATATTTATCTATGAAAATACAGCAAATACAACTATTCCTAAAAGAGAGACCAGAATACACAGCAAAGCGCACAACATGCAGCTACACATGAAAGGACTCGGCACCCTGTGAGGTGGGTAAGATACGGAGCCACAACCGGGCGAGACTTGAGCACTCCCCCACCCCAGTGCACCAGCGCGAGGAGAGGATTCAGAGCCAGGAGAGAGTGGAAGTACAGGCCCACAAAATAATCAGCCCCGGTGATCTGCACAGGGAGCAATGACATACATCGCGTGGTGTAGTGGAGATTGGAGAGACAGACGGTGCAGGGTCTGAGCAGGGAATGCGCCAGGTTGCTTGCAGCCAGCCCCCGGAAGGAAAAAAAAAGAAGAAAAGCGCACACATTTTTCAGCAGTCTTAAAGAGATAGGAGCACAGCGGAGGGGCCGGATCACAGTGGTACACTCAGCCCAGCAGGCTGGGAGTCCTGGGGAGTTTCAAACCCGTTAGCTGGTGACTGGGAAAGGGTGGCCGCAATTAGACTTCCCACAGAGATCAACAGCCTCCCATTTTTTCCCACCCTGGCCAGAGCTATAGAGGGCCCTGCGGAGTGGCACAGCAATGGCTCTAGAATAGTGGAGCAACAGTGCGACCTACAGCATCCCCACAGAATCCACTCCCGGTGGGCATTTTTTTTTGTTTTTTTTGTTTGTTTCTTTTGTACTGTTTGTTTGTTTTTTCTTCTTTCTTTTTTCTTTTTTTTCTTTCTTTATTTCTTTTTTTTTATTTTTCCTATTTAAAAGTCATAAAGAGCCAAGCTGACATATGTGGCAACTACCAGCAACCAATTCTATAGCCATGAAAAGACAGAGGACTATGGTACAGACAAAGCTCCAGACCCAGACAACCCCAGAGAGGGAATCTGAAGGGATGGACATGCACAGTCCTCCAGACAAAAAATTCAGAATAACACTCATAACCATGCTGACAGATCTACAGAGAAATGTGCAAGAGCTGAGGAAGGAAGTGAGGGAAGTCAGGAAAGACAATGCAGAAATCAGACAAGCCATCGACAGGCTTAACAGCAGACTGGATGAGATGCAAGAGACTATTAATGGAATAGAAATCAGAGAACAGGAATACAGAGAAGCTGAGGCAGAGAGAGATAAAAGGATCTCTAGGAATGAAAGAATATTAAGAGAACCGTGTGACCAATCCAAACAGAACAATATTTGCATTATAGGAGTACCAGAAGAAGAAGAGAGAGAAAAATGGATAGAAAGTGTCTTAGAAGAAATAATTTCTGAAAACTTTCCCACGCTGGGGAAGGAAATAGTCTCTCAGTCCACGGAAGCCCACAGATCTCCCAACACAAGGGACCCAAGGAAGACAACACCAAGACACATAATAATTAAAATGGCAAAGATCAAAGATAAAGACAGAGTATTAAAGGCAGCTAGAGAGAGAAAAAAGATCACCTGTAAAGGAAAACCCATCAGACTATCATCAGCTTCTCAACAGAAATTTACAGGCCAGAAGAGAATGGCATGATATATTTAATGTAATGAAACAAAAGGGCCTCGAACCAAGAATATTGTATCCAGCACAATTATCATTCAAATATGACGGAGGGATTAAACAATTTCAAGACAAGTGAAAGTTAAGAGAGTTTGCCGCTCATAAACCACCACTACAGGATATCTTAAACGGACTGCTCTAGAGGGAAGCACCCTTAAGGCTAAAAAGATGTCACCAGAGAAAATAAAATCATAGCAAAGAAAGCAGACCATCCAAATACTAACTAAAGGCAAAGAATAAAACACCTAATATATAAAGAATGGAGGAGGAAGAATAAGAAGGGAGAGATAGAAACATCAGACAGTGTTCACAATAACTTAACAAGAAAGTTAAGTTAGATTGTTAGATAGTAAAGAAGCAACACTTGAACCTTTTGGAACCACAAATCTAAAGCCAGCAATGGCAATAAGTACATATCTATCAATAATCACCCTAAATGTAAATGGACTGAATGCACCAATCAAAAGACACAGAGAAATAGAATGGATAAAAAAGCAAGACCCATCTATATGGTGCTTACAAGAGACTCACCTCAAACCCAAAGATATACACAGACTAAAAGTGAAGGGATGGAAAAGATATTTCATGCAAACAACAAAGAGGAAAAAGCAGGTGTTGCAGTACTTGTATCAGACAAAATAGACTTCAAAACAAAGAAAGTAGCAAGAGATAAAGAAGGACGTTACATAATGATAAAGGGGTCAGTCCAAAAGAAGATATAACCATTATAAATATATATGCACCCAACACAGGAGTGCCAGCATATGTGAAACAAATACTAACAGAATTTAAGGAGGAAATAGACAGCAATGCATTCATTTTAGGAGACTTCAACACACCACTCACTCCAAAGGATAGATCAACCAGGCAGAGGATAAGTAAAGACACAGAGGCACTGAACAACACACTAGAACAGATGGACCTAACGGACATCTACAGAACTCTGCACCCAAAAGCAGCAGGATACACATTCTTCTCAAGTGCACATGGAACATTTTCCAGAATAGACCACATACTAGGCGACAAAAAGAACCTCAGGAAATTCAAAATTATTGAAATCTTACCAACCAACTTCTCAGATCACAAAGATATAAAACTAGAAACAAATTTTAGAAAGAAATTAAAAAGGCTCACAAATACATGGAGACTTTACAACATTCCCTTAATTAATCAATGGGTTAACGACCAAATCAAAACAGAAATCAAAGAATATATGGAGACTAATGACAACAACAAAACAAAGCCACAACTTCTGTGGGATGCAGTGAAGGCAGTTCTAAGAGGAAAGTATATTACAATCCAGGCCTATTTAAAGAAGGAAGAATATTCCCAAATGAACAGTTTAAAGACACATTTACTGAAATTGGAAAAACAAGAACAAATGAGGCCCAAAGTCACCAGAAGGAGGGACATAATAAAGATCAGAGAATAAATAAATAAAATTGAGAAGAATAAAACAATAGGAAAAATAAATGAAACCAAGAGCTGGTTCTTTGAAAAAATAAACAAAATAGATAAACCCCAAGCCAGACTTATTAAGAGAAAAAGAGAATCTACACCCATAAACAGAATCAGAAATGAGAAAGGAAAAATAACGATGGACCCCACAGAAATACAAAGAATTATAAGAGAATATTATGAGCATCTATATGCTAACAAGCTGCAAAACCTAGAAGAAATGGACAACTTCTTAGAACAATACAGCCATCCAAGACTCACCAAGCAGGAAACAGAAAAACTAAACAGACCAATCACTAGCAACGAAATTGAATCGGTAATCAAAAAACTACCCAAGAACAAAAGCCCTGGACTTGATGGATTCACCTCTGAATTCTACCACACATATAGAGAAGAAATAACACCCATTCTCCTTAAAGTTTTCCAAAAAATAGAAGAGGAGGAATACTTCCAAACTCTTTCTATGAAGCCAGCATCACTCTAATACCAAAACTGGGCAAAGACCTCACTAAAAAAGAAAATTAAAGACCAATATCCCTGATGAATGTAGATGCAAAAATACTCAACAAAATATTAGCAAACCGAATTCAAAAATACATCAAGAGGATCATACACCATGATCAAGTTGGATTCATCTCAGGGATGCAAGGATGGTACAACATTCAAAAATCCATCAACATCATCCACCACATCAACAAAAAGAAGAACAAAAACCACATGATCATCTCCATAGATGCTGAAAAAGCATTTGACAAAATTCAGCATCCATTCCTGATTAAAACTCTCAGCAAAATGGGTATAGAGGGCAAGTACCTCAACATCATAAGGCCATATATGACTAACCCACAGCTAACATCATACTTAACAGTGAGAAACTGAAAGCTTTTCATCTAAGATCGGGAACAAGACAGGGATGCCCACTCTCTCCACTGTTATTCAACATAGTACTGGAGGTCCTAGCTACAGCAATCAGACAAAACAAAGACATACAAGGCATCCAGATTGGTAAAGAAGAAGTCAAATTGTCACTATTTGCAGATGACATGATACTGTACATAAAAAACCCTAAAGACTCCACTCCAAAACTACTAGAACTAATATCTGAATTCAGCAAAGTTGCAGGATACAAAATTAACACACAGAAATCTGTTGCTTTCCTATACACTAACGATGAACTAACAGAAAGAGAAACCAGAAAAACAATTCCATTCACAACTGCATCAAAAAGAATAAAATACCTAGGAAGAAACCTAACAGAGGAAGTGAAAGACCTGTACTCTGAAAACTACAAGACACTTCTGAGAGAAATTAAAGAGGACAATAACAAATGGAAATGCATCCCATGCTCTTGGCTAGGAAGAATAAATATTGTCAAAATGGCTATACTACCTAAAGCAATCTACAGATTCAATGCAATCCTTCTCAAACTACCAACAGGTATCCTCAATGAACTGGAAGAAATAATTCTAAAATTCATATGGAACCACAAGAGACCCCGAATAGCCAAAGTAATCCTGAGAAGGAGGACTAAAACAGGGGGAATTACGCTCCCTGACTTCAAGCTCTACTACAAAGCCACAGTAATCAAGACAATTTGATATTGGCACAAAAACAGACCCACAGACGAGTGGTACAGAATAGAAAATCCAAAATTAACCCAATGATAAAGGATCCATGGATATACAATGGTGAGATGACAGCCTCTTCAGCAGCTGGTGTTGGAAAAACTGGCAGCTACATGTAAGCGAATGAAACTGGACTACTGTCTAACCCCATACACAAAGGTAAACTCAAGGTGGATCAAAGACCTGAATGTAAGTCATGAAACCATAAAACTCTTAGAAAAAAAATAAGCAAAAATCTCTTGGACATAAACATGAGCGACTTCTTCATGAGCATATCTCCCCGGGCAAGGGAAACAAAAGCAAAAATGAACAAGTGGGACTATATCAAGCTGAAAAGCTTCTGTACATCAAAGGACACCATCAGTAGAACAAAAAGACATCCTACAGTATGGGAAAATATATTCATAAATGACGTATCTGATAATGGGTTGACATCCAAAATATATAAAGGACTCACGCACCTTAACAAACAAAAAGCAAATAATCTAATTAAGAAATGGGCAGAGGATATGAATAGACACTTCTCCAAAGAAGAAATTCAGATCGCCAACAGGCACATGAAAAGATGCTCCACATCGCTAATCATCAGAGAAATGCAGATTAAAACCACAATGAGATATCCCCTCACACCAGTGAGGATGGCCAACATCCAAAACACAAGCAACAACAAATGTTGGCGAGGATGTGGAGAACAGGGAACCCTCCTACACTGCTGGTGGGAATGTAAATTAGCTCAACCATTGTGGAAAGCAGTATGGAGGTTCCTCAAAAAACTCAAAATAGAAATACCATTTGACCCAGGAATCCCACTTATAGCAATTTACCCTAAGAATGCAGCAGCCCAGTTTCAAAAGGACAGATGCACCCCTATGTTTATTGCAGCACTATTTACAATAGCCAAGAGATGGAAGCAACCTAACTGTCCATCAGTAGATGAATGGATAAAGAAGAGGTGGTACATATACACAATGGAATATTATGCAGTCATAAGAAGAAAAAAAATCCTACCATTTGCAACAACATGGATGGAGCTGGAGGGTATTATCGTTAGTGAAATAATCCTAGCTGATAAAGAGAAGTGTCAAATGATTTCAGTCATTTGTGGAGTATAATAACAAAGAAAAAAATAAACTGAAGGAACAAAACAGCAGCAGACTCACAGAACCCAAGAATAGACTAATAGTTACCAACGGGAAAGGGACTGGGGAAGATGGGTGGGAAGGGAGGGACAAGAGGGTAAAAGGGGCATTACGATTAGCAGATATAATGTTTGGGGGGCATGGGAAGAGCTGTACCACTCAGAGAAGACAAGTAGTGATTCTATAGCATCTCACTACACTGATGGACAGTGAGTGTAATGGGGTTGATGGGGGGGACCTGATGAAGGAGGTAGTTTAATAACCATAATATTGCACAGGTAATTGTAGATTGATGATACCAAAATAAATTATAAATTAGAAAAATCTAGTTACTAGTAATAAAAATAAGAGTGATTTTAGAGAAAAGTATTGTTTCAATAATGCAGCCTTATCTATACTGAATCCATGCATTCACCAATCTCCTTGTCAAGTCTGTTCTTCCAGAATGGAAAATTCAACCCCAGATGTTACTATTTAACCTAATAACATGATTTATTCTATCTCACCTAGAAGCCACACAACTGCAAATATGACAGCAATAAAACCCAGGATGGAAACTCCCATGTTCCAAAGGCCTCCCAACCGGCCATTGATAGAGACCTAGCTGCACCCCTTACTGCGCCCCCTCTCAGCATGAAGCAGCCAGAGCGGTCATCACCCCCTTTCTCTAGCAGCAACTAGAGTCTATATTTGTAAAGAAAAGAATGAGACAGGGACTGTGAGTGTAGTTGGAGTAGGAGGAAGGCCTCCAGAAAGGGTGGGGCAGAATGTTTGCAGTCAGAACAAAGTAACTACATGCAAGGAAACCCCCTACTGAAACTCTGTGTTAAACATTAAGTTCTAGAATCTTTCTTCAGTGAAATGATTTGAAGCTCAAAAGGCCAAAGGCAGCTTAGCCTGGAATGTTTGAGTGTTCTGCAGATACGCGGGGGGTGTCTCAGCACAGCCCATGACTTCACTGTGGGCAGCCCTAGCAGGCAGAGAGCAGCCCGGCCCACCTTGGAGGCAGGGCAGGTGGTAAAAACTTCTCCAAGCTCTGCCATCTGATTGTGACAACAACTTGAAGCTTTTGAATCCGGCCTTTATTACAGCAGCATTCATCCTGCTGGTTCCTAGACTTGTCATTAAATTGCAAAAAGAAATATCTAAGCTAGCCTGTGCGAACAGTCAGACAATGAATTTGACTGCTTCTGTCAAATGAATTATCTGAATTCAATCAAAAGCTAGGAAAAGTACGAACTGCAGTGCTTCAGAATTGTGCTACCAAGAATTATCTGCTGTTAAAAGAACATATGAGATGTGAACATTTTCCAGGAATGTGTAGTTTTAATTTGTCTGATTTTTCTGCTTTTGCTATGTATTTGTATTCTTGTTCTCCTAGCATGTGTACGGAGTGCAGTTGCTAATTTTTTAAAGCCAATACATAGTTGCGCTACTTTTCAAGAATTAACTTCAAGAAATAAGTGAATCATATGCTGATTCCCTACCTTCATTTACTGCAAGAATAGTATAATATGATTTTATCCAGAATTATAGCTGTTGGCTGTCCTCTCTTTTATATTTTATCTCCTTGTTTAGTCCCAAGAGATGGATGGTTAGCCAAAGACGGGTAAGATTCCTCACAGGAGGAACAACCTAAGACAGGCAGAGTTGCAAGGGACCTCAGGTGAGCAACGTGGAGGCCAACTGAGGTGAGGTGTAGAACCTCACCCCCCCAGATGAAAGAGACATTCCCTGTGACAGGCTGTGTCACAGGTCAAGCCCAGCTAAACATCTCTGTCAATTAAAAACTTTGGGCCAAGGATTGGATCCAAAGTACAAGAGAAGGTGGGAATGTGAGAGCAAGAGAAACTCCATTTTGAAACTCCATTTTAAAAAGGCCATCTTAAGAAAGAGGCCTCAATCCTGACCTAGTCCTGGGAAAACTTTGTTCCAGTCGTGAGAAAAAGCTACCTATTTTTCCAGTGACTTCCCCCTTAGATAGCTCCCTGGCTACAATCTCAATGTCCAGACCTCAAGGTCCAGGCCTCAAGGTTCAGACATATCTGCTCCTTGCAGATAACATACCTTACATGATACATCAGCTGGTAGCTGGGCGCCAGCCAGACTTAACCCATGGAAAATGTCCAAGTTAGAGCCCCCCTCTCCCTGCACCTTTTAATGCTGAAAAGCCTTGCCTACCCTAGCTCAGGGCTCTCACTTTGGAACTGCTGCATCGGTGACAGGTGTGAGCCCGAACTCGAGCTTGAATAAACGACCCTTTTGTATTTGCATCGGAATCAGCTCCTTGGTGGTCTCTCGGGGACTCACGACTTAGGCACAACAAGAACCTGGGCTTGGCTATATACTTTTTAGGTTGAATAGTTGAACAGTTGATATCATTTAAAGCCTTCTGCTACTTTTATCAAAGGCCAATAATTTGAGGAGTAGAGAGGCCCACATAATTTATGATTTAGTGTTTCAGTATTTATGAAAAATACTGTATATAATGTATATATCGCTTTTTTCACAATTTTTTTTATTAAGGTGTTATTGATGTGCACTCTTATGAAGGTTTCACATGAAAAACAATGTGCTTACTACATTCACCCATATATCAAGTGCCCCCCATTGCAGTCACTGTCGATCAGTGTAGTAAGATGCCACAGAGTTACTACATGTCTTCTCCGTGCTACACTGTCTTCCCCATGATTCCCCCCACACCATGTGTACTAATCATAACACCCCACAATCCTCTTCTCCCTCCCTCCCCACCCGCCCTCCCCCACTCCTCCCCTTTGGTAACCACTAGTTCCTTCTTGGAGTCTGTGAGTCTGCTGCTGTTTTGTTCCTTCAGTTTTGCTTCTTTGTTATACTCCACATATGAGGGAAATCATTTGGTACTTGTCTTTCTCTGCTGGCTTATTTCACTGAGCATAATATCCTCTAGCTCCATCCATGTTGTTGCAAATGGTAGGATTTGTTTCTTTCTTATGGCTGAATAGTATTCCATTGTGTATATGTACCACCTCTTCTTTATACATTCATCTACTGATGGATGCAGGTTCCTTTCATATCTTGGCTATTGTAAATAGTGCTGCAATAAGCACAGAGGTGCATATTGCTTTTGGAATCTGAGAACTTTTATTCTTTGGTTAGGTTCCAAGGAGTGGAATTCTTGGATCAAATGGTATTTCTATTTTTAGTTTTTTGAGAAACCTCCATATTGCTATCCACAGTGGTTGAAATAGTTTACATTCCCACGAGAAGTGTAGGAAGGTTCTCCTTTCTCTGCATCCTCACCAGCATTTGTTTTTCTTAGTCTTTGTGATGGCCACCCTTACTGGTGTGAGGTGATATCTCATTTTGGTTTTTATTTGCAATTCCCTGATAATTAGCGATGTGGAGCATATTTTCACATGCCTGACGTCAATCTGAATATCTTCTTTGGAGAAGTGTCCATATCCTCTACCCATTTTTTAATTGGGTTATTTGCTTTTTGGTTGTTGAAGTGTGTGAGTTCTTTATAAATTTTGGCTGTTAACCCTTTGTCAGATTTATCATTTACAAATATATTCTCCCATACTGCAGGATGCCTTTCGGTTCTGTTGATGGTGTCCTTTGCTGTACAGAAGCTTTTTAGTTTGATTTGGTCCCATGTGTTCATTTTTCCTTTGCTTCCCTTGTTCATGGGGATGTGTTAAGGAAAAAGTTGCTCATGTTTATATTCAGGAGATATTTGCCAATGTTGTCTTCTAAGAGTTTTATGATTTCGTTACTTACATTCAGGTCTTCAATCAATTTCGAGTTTACTTTTGTGTATGGATTTAGACAGTAATCCAGTTTCATTCTCTTACATGTAGCTGTCCAGTTTTGCCAACATCAGTTGTTCAAGAGGCTGTCATTTCCCCATTGTATGTCCATGGTTCCTTTATCATATATTAATTGACCATATTCTTGGGTTTATATCTGGGTTTTCCAGTCTGTTCCATTCATGTATGGGTCTGTTCTTGTGTCAGTACCAACGTGTCTTGATTACTGTGGCTTTGTAGTAGAGCTTGATTTCGGGGAGTGTAATCCCCTGCAGTTTATTCTTCCTTCTCAGGATTGCTTTGGCTATTTGGGGTCTTTTGTGGTTCCATGTGAATTTTAGAACTGTTTTCTCTAGTTCATTGAAGAATGCTGTTGGTATTTTGATAGGGATTGCATTGAATCTGTAGATTGCTTTAGGCAGGATGGCCATTTTGACAATATTAATTCTTCCTTTCCATGAGCATGGGATGTGTTTCTATTTAGTGGTATCTTCCTTAATTTCTCTCATGACTGCCTTGTAGTTTTCAGGGTATAGGTCTTTCACTTCCTTTGGTAGGTTTATTCCTAGGTATTTTATTCTTTTTGATGCAGTTGTGAATGGAATTATTTTCCTGACTTCTTTTTATGCTAGTTCATTGTTAGTGTATAGGAATGCAACAGACTTCTCCAACTTTGCTGAATTCAGATATTAGACCCAGTAGTTTTACAGTGGATTCTTTAGGGTTTTTTATGTACAATATTATGTCATCTGCAAATAGTGACACTTTGACTTCTTCTTTACCAATCTGGATGCCTTGTATTTCTTTGTGTTGTCTGATTGCCATGGCTAGGACCTCCAGTACTATGTTGAGTAAAGGTGGGGAGAGTGGACATCCTTGTCTCGTTCCTGATCTTAGAGGAAAAGCTTTCAGCTTCTTACTGTTAAGTATGATGTTGGCTGTGGGTTTGGCATAGATGGCCTTTATTATGTTGAGGTCCTTGCCTTCTATACACATTTTGCTGAGAATTTTTATCATGAATGGATGTTGAATTTTGTTGAATGCTTTTTCGGTACTACAGAGATGATCATGTGGTTTTTGTCCTTTTTGTTCATGTCGTGGATAATGTTGACAGATTTTCTAATATTGTACCATCCTTGCATCCCCGGAGTAAATACTACTTGATCATGATGGATGATTTTTTTGATGTATTTTTGAATTCAGTTTCCTAATATTTCATTGAGTATTTTTGCATGTATGTTCATCTGGGATATTGGTCTGAAATTTTCTTTTTTAGTGGTGTCTTTGCCTAGTTTTGGTGTTAAAGTGATGATGGCCTCATAGAATGAGTTTGGAATATTCCCTCCTCTTCTACCTTTTGGAAATTTTTAAGGATGATGGGTATTAGGTCTTCACTAAATGTTTGATACAATTCAGCAGTGAGACCATCTGGTTCAGGAGTTTTGTTCTTAGGTAGTTTTTTGATTACCAATTCTATTTCATTGCTGGTAATTGGTCTGTTCAGATTTTGTTTATTCCTGGGTCAGCGTTGGATGGTTGTATCTTTCTAGAAAGTTGTCCATTTCTTCTAGGTTATCCAGTTTGGTAGCATATAATTTTTCATAGTATTCTCTCATAGTTCTTTGTATTTCTGTGGTGTCCATAGTGATTTTTCCTTTCTCATTTCTGATTCTTTTTATGTGTGTAGACTCTTTTTTTCTTGATAAGTGTGGCTAGGGGTTTATGTATTTTGTTTATTTTCTGGAGGAACCAGCTACTGCTTTCATTGATTCTTTCTATTGTTTTATTTTCTCAATTTTGTTTATTTCTGCTTTAATCTTTATTATGTTCCTCCTTCTACTGACTTTGGGCTTCATTTGTTCTTCCTTTTCTGGTTTCATTAATTGTGAGTTTAGACTGTTCATTTGGGATTGTTCTTCTTTCCTAAGGTAGGCCTGTATTGCAATATATTTCCCTCTTAACACGGCCTTCGCTGTGTCCCACAGATTTTGTGGTGTTGAATTATTGTTGTCATTTGTGTCCATATATTGCTTGATCTCTGTTTTTATTTTGTCATTGATCCATTGGTTATTTAGGAGCATGTTGTGAAGCCTCCCTGTGTTTGTTGGATTTTTTGTTTTCTTTGCATAATTTATTTCTAGTTTCTACCTTTGTGGTCTGAGAAGCTCGTTGGTACAAATTCAATCTGTTTAAATTTACTGGGGCTCTTTTTGTGGCCTATTATATGATCTATTCTTCAAAATGTTCCATGTGCACTTGAGAAGAATGTATATCCTGCTGCTTATAGGTGGAGTTCTCTGTGGATGTCTGTTAGTTCTATCTGTTCTAATGTGTTGTTCAGTGTCTCTGTCTCCTTAATTATTTTCTATTTAGTAGATTTTTCCTTTGGAGTGAGTAGAGTATTGAAGTATCCTAAAATGAATGCATTGCATTCTCTTTCCTCCTTCAATTCTGATAGTATTATTTTCGCATATGTAGGTGCTGTTGTGTTGGGGAATATATATTTATAATAGTTACACCCTCTTGTTGGAGTGGCCCTTTATCATTATGTAATGTCCTTCTTTGTCTCTTGTGACTTTGTTTTGAAGTCTATTTTGTCTGATACAAGTACTGCAACCCCTGCTTTTTTCTCCCTATTAGTTGCATGAAATATCTTTTTCCATCCCTTCACTTTCAGTCTGTGTATTTCTTTCGGTTTGAAGTGATTCTCTTGTAGGCAGCATATAGTTGGGTCTTGTTTTGTTATCCATTCTGTGACTCTATGTCTTTTGATTCATGCATTTAGACCATTTACATTTAGGGTGATTATCGATAGGTATGTACTTATTGTCACTGCTGGCTTTAGATTCATGATTACCAAATGTTCAAGGGTAATTTCCTTACTATCTAACAGTCTAACTTAATTCACTTAATATGCTATTACAAATACAATCTAAAGGGTTTTTTTCCTTCCTTTTTCTTCCTCCTCCATTCTTTATATATTAGGTATCATATTCTGTACTCTTTGTCTATCCCTTGACTGACATTGGGGGTAGTTGATTTAATTCTGCATCTGCTTAGTAATTAATTGTTCTACTTTATTTACTGTTGTTTTATTTCCTCTGGCGACAGCTATTTAGCCTTAATAACACTTCCATATATAGCAGTCCTTCCAAAATATACTCTAGAGATGTTTTGTGGCAGGTAAATTCTCTCAGCTTTTGCTTATCTGGAAATTGTTTAATCCTTCCTTCAAATTTAAATGATAATCTTTGCAGATAGAGTATTCTTGGTTTGAGGCCCTTCTGTTTCATTGCATTAAATATATCATGCCACTCCCTTCTGGCCTGTAAGGTTTCTGATGAGAAGTCTGATGATAGTCTGATAGGTTTTCCTTTGTATGTGATCTTTTTCCCCTCTCTAGCTGCTTTTAAAAGTCTGTCCTTATCCTTGATCTTTGCCATTTTAAATATTACATGTCTTGATGTTATCTTCCTTGGGTCCCTTGTATTGGGAGATCTGTGCACCTCCATGATCTGAGAGACTATCTCCTTCCCATGACTGGGGAAATTTTCAGCAATTACCTCCTCAAAGGCACTTTCTGTTGCTTTTTCTCTCTCTTCTTCTTCTGTTACCCGTGTAATGCAAATATTGTTCCATTTGGATTGGTCACACAGTTCTCTCAACATTCTTTCATTCCTGCAGATCCTTTTTTCTCTCTGTGCCTCATCTTCTTTGTATTCTTCTTCTCTAATTCCTATTCCATTTACCATCTCTTCCACTACATCGAATCTGCATTTAAATCCTTCCATTGTATGTTTTATTTCAGATATGGAATTTCTTAATGATTGAATATCTGTCCTAAATTTGTAACTGAGTTCTTTAATACTTTTTTGTAACTTGAGCATGTTTATGATTTTTATTTTGAAATCTCTTTCAGGGAGATTGATGAGTTCATTTTCACTTGACCCTTTTTCTGGTTTTTGTGGGATTTTGGTTTTAACGAGTTTCCTTAGACATTTCATATGTGTAGGTGGTGCCCTCTAGTGTCCAGTAGCTCTGCTCTCAAGAGCTGCTCAGCCCCTGGAGTAATGTCGGCGGTCATGGGGGAGTAGCGCTGGTGCCTGGGGAGAGGAAAGAGCTGTTTCCGGCTTCCCAGCTCCTATGCTTTCCTCCACTGTCAGAAACAGTGGGCCAAGCACACAGGTGTAAGGTTCTATGCTTTGCATTTGTAGCTGCCCTAGGCAGCACTTCCCTCTGGCTGGCCTGATGCCAGGGTAGGGGCTGCTGGTTTGCCAGCCAGTGCAGGCTGGTCAGTAGGAAGGCATAGCAGGCTGCGTATCACAATGGGGGGTCTTGGAGCTGCATAGCCAGCCAGGGGGATGGAGCACCTGAAGTTCCTGAAAGTTCCCAACCTGCTGCGCAGAGTGCGCCCAGATAATTTTGTCCACCTCCCCTTTCCCTGAGCAGCAAGCTCTGTGCAATCCTTGCCTCTTTAGTGGGTCCCTTGCTGTTAGGAAGTCTCTCAGACTGCCACCTTTCTTTTGTCCCAGAGCAGCCAGGTGTGGATCCTTGTTTTCCACAAGCAGCTGGAATCTCAGTCTCTCCAGGTATTCTGTCTGTCTTAGCCTTCCAACCCCACTAATCTCCAGAGCACCATGTAATGTAGGCACGTGCTCCCAGAGCAGATCTCAATGGCTGCGTGTTCAGCAGTCCTAGACCTCCACTCCCTGCTCCATTTCTCTTCCTCCCGCCAGTGAGCTGGGGTGGGGGAAGGGCTTAGGTCCCCCCAGATCATGGCTTTGGTATGTTACCTTGTTATGTGAGGTCTGTTCTCTTCTCCAGGTTTATGCAGTCTGGCACAGCCTTCTTTCCTGTTGCTCTTGTAGGATTAGTTGTATTAATTATATTTTCATATTATATGTGGTTTTGGGAGGAGGCTTCTGTCTCACCTCTCTTGTCGCCATCTTTAATCCCCAAGTTTATGTGTAACATCACTTTTTGTGAATTTTCTTTAAATGCTAAACTGAAGACAAGAAAAATTAGCAGAAAGACCCCTTTCATCTTACTAAATAGCATGTAAAAATCTTAATTACCTCACCTAATCTGTCTTAGCTTTCCAACCCCACTAATCTACAGAGCAGGACTTTATGAGATAGCTTTTAATTATAATCTTCATGTATGGAGGTGGTTGAGGCTCAGAGAGATTATTAGACCTTACCCAAAGGCATGTAGCTCCACTCATTTGTGGAGCTAGAGTTTGAACTCAGGTCTCTCTTTTACCAAAGCCTATGCACTCAATACTGGTTGTGTTAGCCACAGTGAACATATAGTCTTGGTTATGTAATACCAAGATCTTCTAAAAGGGTAATGTTTAATTCCATCTCATTACTTTTCTGTTCAAAAACACATACTTACCAAAAGAACGAAATAAGCTGATAAATAACTTTGTTGGTTGTAAAGACATTTTTTCTTTTAAAAAAAAGTTTAATTGCTGTATAGTTGACACATAAAACAACATTAACAAAGTTAGGTTTCACATTGATGAACAACTGATCCGCTGTCATTTTTCTTTGCTGGTTTTCTTGGTATATAGATAACATGAGAGCCGAGGAGACATCCAAATCACAAAGAACAAAGACCCTCAAGACGGTAAGACTGGAAGAGGCCTTTTGAGCAACTATATAGTTTCTGTCCAAATCTACTTTCTTTTCTTTCACTGGGACTGTGGATCTCACAAACATATTGAAGATGGAATTCAGAAATGATGTAAACTCAAGGGGAAAAAAAAACACAAAAAACTCATTTCCTCTGGTGATTTTGAAAATGCCTCAAGTGAAGTTGAAATATGTTCATGAAAATGTAAGCCTACAAAAATAGCCATCATACAGGGATGGAGGACAGTCATGAGCCAAGAATTTACTTTATGAATCCACTGCAATGTTTAGTGAAAACTAGGTCAATCGCACTCAGTTATCTTTGGTAACTCCTATCTCAGCAGACATAGGCATCTTTTTCAATGTTAAACCAGAGAGCAGAAATGATTTTCCACAAAATAACCCTTTACTATGATTTATTTCTCAGCAAAAAATAAAAATGTGTAAAATGGAATTTGGGCATTAAAAAAAATAACTTCGCATATGAGTATTATGGAGTAATATGAAATAATGACAAACTTTATGTTTAATAGACAATGTATGACCAACCTGTGAAAATAAACTTAGACACCTTCTAGTTCAACCCTCCATTTTATAGATGAAGACACTCAGACCCAGAGAGGAGAAGGTGGTAAATATCAAATAGTAAGTATCAGAGTTGGGACTACAATCCATGTCCTTTGATTCCAACTTCTGCAATGCAGAAATAAAAATAGGTAACACTAACATAACATATATACATACATAATGCATTATATATGCATACATACATACATAAATACATATATATCCTCATAAACTCCTCACAAAAACCCTATGAAGTAAACACTATTACTAACACTTTGGATACATGAGGAAACTGAACCAAAAATGGTGAGTGCCTTTTGCAAAGTCACATGGCTATGAAGTGGTGGAATTGAGATTTGAATTCAGGCAGTCTGCATACAGAGTTTGTACTGTACATATAACTACTTCACTATATTGCCTCTGTAGTCCAATTTGAATCTTAAATGTAACTAACATTTGAATCAAAAGTTTTATTGAGGGGTCAATTATGGATGAACCTCTGAGTGTCATTAACTTTATTTGGTCACTTACTAAATAGTGGATATAAATGTATGTTGACACTCAGAGGGCTCTTATCTAACACTAACTGCAACCTTCTCAGTTGCCTTTCATTTGGAAATGAAAGCAAGAAATTGTAAATGACTCACTTAAGGTTATAGGATGAGAGAAATAATTCCAATACTGGAACTCAGACATCCTTATGAACTTATTTATAGAAACCATGTTCCTTCAAGGTATAGAGGTTTGTCTGGCCCAGGGCAGAACCACAGAGGTGAAGGGACCTCTAACATGTTCAAGGGCCATATACCTAAAGGATTTTCAAGACATCTCTAAACTTCTAGATATACCGTAAATTATTCTCTCAACAACTGAGGAAAGCTATTCTACAGGTTGTCTCTACTGGAAAAACATGGCTTTTGTGAAGACTGACATGACCTGTGAGGTCTGATTTTGTTATTCTTCTACTTATTGTCTAACACATAAATTCAAGTCAAAGGACATTATAGTTATCAACAATCAGCCTTATATTTGAAAAATAATTAAACCATAGTTCAGGAATGTTCTAATTGGTCCTTCAAATACATAGGCTCAAGTACTCAAGTATATATTCACTCTGGAATTTTAATGAAGTAAATGGAATAAATCTGGCAAAATTTATCCATAAGAACACCATGTTATTCTGAAAAGTCATCATGATAAATTTTAGATTTGCGTAATACAATATATAAAAGCAAATTTTCTGTATTGTACTATGCTTATTAAACATTATATTTTATAACTGTGTTCTATAGACATGATGTATTCACAAGTGTCATACAAACAGAAGAAAAACAGGGACAGGTATTCCAGGAAAAGGGAATTGCATAGACTAAGTCTTGTACCAGCCCAGGGAGTGAGGAATGTTTCTCACACAACCCTTCCTCCCATGCAACACAACTGCTTTTTAAAAAGAATTTTGTGAATGTCTAGATTCAAAATGATAACTCTTCATTCTTTGAGAGAGAATGAAAAAAACCCACTTAGATTATAAATTTCCTCTCCATCCTGTTTCCTACCCTCACCCACCCCCATAACTTCCACATTTCTGCTTATTGAAATCTCCCAACTATTCCTTAGAGACAGTAAATGGCATTTCTTAAAGGAATCCACCATTAAGCATAATCACCACCATTGAATTTCCACATGAAATTATTCTTGCTTTCTCCTCTGTGCTCCTGTATCACCTTTCTCGTACCATCATTATAGCACTTATATGTATTTAAATTGAAACACTACAGAAAAATTCTCATTGAAACTCTGTCTTGATTAATGAGAAATTAGAGCTAACCGTTTCCAATGAAAGCTGGCAAAAAGGAGCAGGGAGCCACAGGGCTCTTTTGGACACCAAATCCACCACAATTTTTTTTTCTCTTCTAATTATAGGCTTTCATTTCTAGGTACCAGCCCTCCTGGTTGGCATTTGATTTCTCTTTATGACTATCTGGGTTAAAGTGCCAAACGTAGTTCTACTTTCAAAGCCAGTCTGGTCCTTTGATGGGAATAAAAGGGAAAAAGCTTATTTATTTCCCAGGGAAATGGTTTGTGTACCTGCTGACTGCTAACTGGAGTAGAACCAAGATTAAATCATTGTTACTCTAGCCCCTAAAAGATGGTTTCTAATGGTAAATATGGAAACCTTTCATTTTCTGAGTTGTAGTTTGAGCAATTGAAAAGGAGTCTTTGTTCTCAACCAGCCTCCTCCCAAGGGCACAGTGGTAAGTTGTAGGTTAGAGTGTTATTATTTAGGCTGCCTTAATGTGATTCACAGAATAAATATGACAGTGTTTTGTACAAGTCACTGCTACAGTTTGGGAAATTAACACTATTTCCAAAGCTTTGTTTTTTATATTTTACTGAATGGACCATTTCTAAAAGCTATAGCTTACTGTTTATAGTTTACTTAAAGGCTATAGTTTTGAATGTATGTTTACTGAGCTTATAAACTCGGTTTATAATATGCCTATGAAAATTCAAACACACCTATGCTAGTTCATTGGCATTATCAACATCAACTGAAATTATTAATCAGTTAAGCAGAACAGTGGGAGCTGCCTCTTCACTAGAAACTTTTGAAATCAATCAAAAATCAATACCAGTGGTATTTTAAATTTAACTTTAACAGATTTATGTTATAATTGACATACAATAAGCTTCACATAAATAAGGTACACAATTTGATAATTTTTGACATATGTATATATACACATGAAATCATCACTGTAACCAAGATAATGAGCACAATCATCACCCCAAAACTTTCCTCATGCCTCCCTGTAAACATCATCCCCAACTTCCCTGCCTCCCCATTCCCAGAAAATCACTGATATGACTTTGTCACTCTCAATTTGTTTACATTTTCAGGGATTTTATATAAAGAGTTTCAATGGAATCTTTTTTTTGGGCATCTTTCGCTCAATACATTTGCATTAAGACTACACCCAGGTTGTTGTATGTTGAGGGACTTTTGGGTTGCTTCCAGTTTAGGTCTAATACAAACAAAGGAGTTATGAATATTTGTGTACAACTTCTTATGTGGCCAAGTGAATTCATTTCTCTTGGGCAAATAACTGGGAGTGGAATGGCTGCATTATGTGTTAAACATTTTAAGTTTTTAAGAAACTGGCAAATTGTTTTCCAAAGTGGTTGTACCACTTTGCATTCCTACTGTCAGTGTATGAGAGTTCCCAATTCTCCACGTCCTCACCAACATATAGCATTGTCAGTCTTTTATTTTTAGGAATTCTAAAAGGCATGTAATGTATCTCATGATTTTGATTTACTTGTTGCTAATGACTAATGATATTGAGCATTTTATATGGGCTTCTCTGCCCTTCCTATGCTCTTTTTTTTTTTTTTGGTGAGGTGTCTGTTCAAATCTTCTACTGATTTTTTATTTTTTACTTATTTTTAATTGTGGATATAAATCCTTTATATGTATATTAATAGCAAGTATTTTCTGTCTGTTGTGGTTTGTCTTTTTTATATAAATTAGTTACCTTTTTTTTGATAAAATCTATCAATATTGGTTTAGATTTAAGTTCCAAACCGTGCTAACACATTATCCCATGTTTAGGTACCCTTGCGCTACATTGACTGAGTGATTGACCTTGAGAGCCACAATCTTGCACGTGTTGGAGGCCCTTTGCCACATGGCAGAGAACATAGCAGAACCCCCACTGTCTCCTAGTAGGCTGAGCCCAGAGGACAGGAAGGGACTGAGCTGAGCATGCTGCCTTCCAAACTCACCAATCAGATGCTCAGCCCTTCTCTTTGCAGAGGGTATAATTTACTCTTGTGACACTGTGCAGGGTATATTAAAGGGCAGAAGAAATAGGCAATATACCAGGTAAAGGACTATTGCAATGGCAATAACGCTTTGCATCCTATATGAAAAGAAGGAAAGAAAAGACTTCTGATAGGGTTGAAATTAAATTTGTTTGCTTGACTCATTTAACTACTTGACTCTGAGATATGTCTGGTATATATTAGGCATCTGGATTTGAGATAAGAGGAAGAAACTCTTTGCCCAGTTTTATAATTACTCCTTTGGGAAGCATCTACTGGCTGATCCTTCAATCATGTGTCATATGTCTTTTTGTTTTGTTTGGGTTTTGTTTTTGTCTGAGAAAGTCTTTATTTCTCCTTCACTTTTTTTTTAAAGCAAGGGTTGGTCAGGAGGTGGAGTAATTGGAACCCTTGAACAATGTAGCTGAGAATGCAAATTGTACAGTCACTATGGAAAACAGTATGGGGTTCCTCAAAAAATCTGAAATAGAACTACCATATGATGATTCAGCAATCCCACTTAAGGATATTTATCCAAAATAATTGAAATCAGGATCTTGAAGAGATATTTGCACCTCCATGTTAATACTGTAGCATTACAATAGCAAAGAGGATTGATGAATGGATGAGTGGATAAAGAAAATGTGATATATCCATATGATGGGATTCTTTTGTATTCAGCTATACAAAAGAAATAAACCCTGTCATATTCTACAACATGGATGAACCTCGAGGTTATTATACTAAGTGAAATAAACAATTCACTGGACACATCAAATAGTACATGATTCCACTTATATGAAGTATCTAAAGTAGTCAGGCTCATCAAAGTAAAAAGGCCAAAGGTGGTTGCCAGAATCTGGGGGAAGGGAGTATTGAGAGTTACTAATAAACAGACACAAAATTTCAGCTAAGCCATATGAACAAACTCTAGAGAGCTGCTGTGCAACATTGTACCTATGGTCAACAGTAATGTATCTTATACTTAAAAATTTGTTAATAGGTTAGATTTCATGTTGTGTGTTCTTACAACAGTAAAATAAAATCTAAAAAGAATAGATTTTATTTTTAAAGCAGTATTAGATCATTGCAAAATTAAGCAAAAAGTAAAGATTTCCTATACACCCCTTGTCCTCCTTCCCCAACAGCCTCTCTCACTATCAACATCCCCCATCAGAGTGGTACATTTGTTATCACTGATGAATCTACACAGACACATCATAATCACCCAAAGGCCATAGTTTACATCGGAGTTCACTCTTCATGTTGAATGTTCTATTGATTTGGACAAATTTATAATGGCATATATATACCATTATAGTGTCATACAGAGTAGTTTCACTGCCCTAAAATTCCTCTGAGCTCTGGCATTTAGGTCTCTTAACTGTTTTGAGTTAATATTTATATATGGTGTAAAATTTGAATTGAAGTTCATTATTTTGGCATATAAAAATCCAATTGTTTCTGTACCACTTCTTGAAAAGACTATCATTTCTTTGTTGAATTGCCCTGGCACTTTTGTTGAAAAGCATTTGCCCATGTGTATGTGGGGCCACTTCTGGACACAAGGCTATCTATTGATTCATTTTCTTTCTTAATGCCAAAATCACACTGTATTAATTACTGTAGTTTTTAATAAGTCTTGACGTCAGGTAGTGTTTGTCCCCTAAGTGTGTTGCTTCTTTTAAATTTGTTTTGATTATTCTAGATTATTTCAGTTGCCACATGAATTTTAGAGTTAACTTGCTTGCTAATTTCTACAAATGTTTCACAGAATTCACCAGTGAAACCATCTAGTTCTGAAGTTTACTTTGTAGGGAGATGTTTTTCTTTTTAAATCAACTTATTTCATAAATATTGGGATATATTCAGGTTATCTAATTCTTAAGTGAGCTTTGGTAGTTTGTACCTTTCATGGAATTTATCCATTTCCTCCTAATTTGTTCAAATTTTATTAATGTACATTTGTATATAATATCCCCTTATTATCCTTTCAACATCTATAGAATTTTTTGTGATGTCATCTCTCTTATTCCTCAAATGGTTCATTTGTGTCTTTGCTATTTTTGTTTCCTGACCATCCAGCTAAAGCTGCTTCTTTTTTCATCCAATCTGACAATCACTACCTTTTAATTGGTGATCTTTGTACTATTTTCATTTAACATAGCTATCAATAAGTTCAGTTTCCCATCTCCAATACTCTGTCTTGATAATTCTTCCTTTATCCCTTCAGATGCTTCAGGGTATCTGCCTGTCTTTGTCTGGCATCTGGATTCTTCTACTTGCATTACAACTTAGAAACTTTCTCAAGTCAAACAATACAAAAGCTGGGGAACTTAGTTGGATACCTTATTTGTTCCCCATCTCTCAGGGATCCCTCCTTTCTGTCCTGATGCCTCATGCCTTAAAAACCATTGTTTGATATATTTGTCTCCTTTTTTTCAACTGTTTCAGGCAGGAGTGTAAATCTAAATGTCCTTTATATCATTGTGGCTGAAAGTCTCAAATAATCATAATTATACTACATGTTATTCTAAGCATCCAACATAAAGTTTAAACATGTAAAATCTACCTAGTTTGTGACCGTCAATAAATTACAAATGGATTTCATAAAAGCATCATTATCAAAAGCATTTTTATCATATGTTTACTTCATGAATTGTAGAGATGATAAAATGAGCAATACTACTTCATGATGAAGCCTGAATGGACATTAGAAATCAAAAGGTGGTACAGTACAAGCCAGGAGACACATTTAATGATATCCATATCTGTTCACTGGAAGATCTATTTTCTTTTTTTTTATTGAGGCATAATTGACATTATGTTCATTTCAGGTGTACAACATAATGGGAGATTTATTTTCAAATCAGATCCCAAATAGTTGCTTTTCCTGCATAAGGAAGCAGAATATTGTTCCCTAAAATGTCCGGGTTGACAAATTCCATGAAGCCCTCCCATGGTCAAAGTTTAAGGGTCCCTGGATTAGATCTCTAAGCTTACTTCTAAATTTGGAAATCTTTAATTCTATCTTTTCATTGGAAACACTGTATATCTATGCATAAATGGAGGGATATTTGCATAGGGTTTTTTAGAAAAATAAACATACCCTATTGAGTTACATAGATGATAATGGTGATGATGATCTTAGATTTGTACATATCTTCATTTCTCAAAATTCCATGCCTAAACTTTATTTTCTCAGTAAAATAGGATCATAAATGTGCCCAGACATATATTCATCAGATGTATTTAAAAATTGCTCATCTTTCTGATAGTGGCACAATGCATATCATTATTCATCAATATGGTTTTAATACCAATGCCAGATGATTTCAAGCACTGATTGTTTGAAAGATTGATTGGTCAGGATAATGAATAAATTACGTAATTGTCCTATCAATATAATTACTGTCATGACTAAGGTGATTGCAAATATCAACATTACAAGTCACATTACCAAATTCATAAGGCAAAATCAGAAGGGACATTTTCTCTTTAGTCTTTTAAACACAACCCATATTCAATTCACAAGGCATTGAGCTTTGCTGTGGTATCTAGCATAGATAATAAGGAGCTGAGAAGGGGCCTATATATCATAAAGAGAAGAAGGAAAATGATAGCCATCTAGATGGGCAAAGCATGTTAAGAACAGTGGGTTCATATGTTACATTTAAAAAGTTGCTTTTAATCATTAGGCAAATGAACTCAAATCAAAACCACAATGAGATATCACCTCACACCAGTCAGAATGGCTATTCTCCAAAAGACAAAAAATAACAAGTGTTGGCTGGGTGTGGGGGGCAAAAACAACCCAACAAGTGTTAGTGAGGATGTGGATAAAAGAGAACCTTCCTGCACTGTTGGTGGGAATGTAAATTGGTACCAACCCTATGGAACACAGTATGAAAGTTCCTCAAAAAAAGTAAAAACAGAAATACTATATGATCCAGTAATTCTACTTCTAGGCATTTACCTGAAGAAAATAAAATTAGTAATTTGAAAAGACATGTGCACCCCTATGTTCACTGTAGCATTTTTAACAATAGCCAAGCAATGGAGTGAACCTAAGTATCCATTGACAGATGGATGAATAGAAGATATAGTATATGTATACAGTGAATTATTAGCCATAAAAAAGAATGAAATATTGCCATTCACAACATTCTAGAGCATATTATGCTATATGAAATAAGTCAGATGGAGTAAGAACTATACCACATGATTTCACTTAGATGTGGAATCTAAAAAACAAAACAAATAACCACATTAATAAACAAATAACCAAGTATATTTACACCCTGACATTTTGTTAATCTAGTGTTCCCCAAATTTGGACACTTGATTGCTTTTGGCAGTGTCATAGATCAATGCCATATAAGCTTCGAAGATCTTTATGGAGACTTTACATCTCTAATATTTTAAACTTGGATGTTTTAGGACTTAAAAGAATGAGAATTCTATTACCATTTTAGTAGCAGCTTCTTGTAAGCTACTTGGGTATATTTTCACCTTTTTTGTCACTTAACAGATTTTGTGGTTATGTTGGTCCTACTTTTCGTAGAAATACAGCTTGAGTTTTCAGTACTTACTACATCAATTCACATCTTTCAAATATCCAACCCTTTTATCATATATTACTTGTGGCTACTATGAAAGTTATGAGAATTATGAACACACTGTGAATAGTCAAGTGATTGAAAAATCTTCTCTTTGATTATGAGACAGGAATTTTCATGAACTAGAAACTCAATATGCCTAACAAACATTAGTTCCATTATTTTTGTCAAGTATGGGTACAAATAACCCATCTGTTCATTTTCTTGACTGAATTGGTCCATTTGGTCAAAATCTTGGATCTTTACAGTTCTAGCTGAAGAAAACCTATGTGTCAACCACTTGTGCAGAATTTGTGAGTGAACATCTTGAACTTCATTATGTGTATCAGGCAAGATATGTGTGATTATGCTATGACAACAGCCACAAAATTTCAGTGGTTTAAAAGATAAAAGGTTTACTCTTGCTTATGCTGCATGTAAAACCCCAGCTGGCAGGGGCCTGGATTATCGTTGCTACTCAAGGACCCACACAGAGAATAGTCACCATCTCAAATGTCCTTAGTTACTTCATCTTTGGTGATAGTCTTCTGGAGGGTGTTGTTTGGTAATTAAGTGTTCCAAGTGGGAGTAATCATACATTACTGCTATTTACAACTAACCCATTGGCCATATCTCATGTGACCCCACTCAACCACAAGTTTAATCCTATCATGTGGCCCGAAGACAGAGATTTGGACATATTTGATGAAGGGAATTAATGACTATTTCACATTATATATTTTTCACACTGTATGATCAACTGAGGAAATCTGCTTGATTAAATGTAAAGCCTCAATTTAAAAGACAGAAACATGTGTAGATAGATTTACATGTCTCATGTTTAGGATGAATGCCCCACGTTCAAGTTTGATGTTCAAAGTTTAAGGTACATATTTCCTGTTCAAGTTAAACTATCTCTAAAACCAAACCAAACCAAACCAAAACAAGGTAGACCATTTACATAGTTCATACGATAGCTGCAGGAATGTTCTGAATGTGAGATTCACATTTTAGATAAAAATTCTCCTTCTTAAAAAAATAATGTCTATATTAATTCCTAATTGAAAAAGGTCAATATTAATTTTCATATTGGCTATACAGAGACCCAATTATATGATACTAAGTAAATTTTCTCTGAAAATTATTTTTTTGCTATGGCTCTGTATATTAAAAAGTTTTTCCTTATGTTTATAAATTTCTTAAGAAAACAGCATCAAAATAATTTCATTTCTCTTTTTGGAGAACAATATTAGAATCTTTCAAAAGGAACTGAAATATGGGAAAGTTGTACATTTTAGCAGAGCTTAAGAGAAAACAAGGTAAATGGGGAAGAAGGAAAAGTTTACCCTTTCAGTCGTAGGCCCTCCAGTGAACAAAAGGGAATCTTTATTTGTGAGTAGTTATCAAACATTTTTTGAGATTCTTTCACAACAATAAATCATCTCTAATTGATATTTAAAATGTATGTGTGTGTATTCCAAAACAAAAGTATCATGAAATAATACTTATCCTTTGCTTATCTGAAATTTACTATTATATTTTATTGTATTACACTAAAAATAAGTGTTTCTTGTGACCAACTAAATTTATTTCACAATTAATTGAATGCTACTTAAAGTTTGAAAACAGTTTTAGAGAACTTAAAAAAATACAATTGTAAAAGCTCCCTCAGCACAGGGAAATTTAGAATATAATATGTGAATATTGAAAATCAAACTAATATTAAAATTTCTATTAATAATTAGGCAGGACAGAGAACAGTTTTAACTTGCCTAGTACAGGTCTAGATAGAGGGCTCACTGTTGATGGAAAGAAAGAAAGAAGGGAGGGAAGAATATATTTTCACCTTGAAGTCTTACTACAATTGTACTTTTGAAGTGACAGAAATATAAATCATAGGCAGTTCCTCAAAAAAATTACACATGTAATTCCCATATGATCCCAGAAATTCTGTTTCTGGCATATACACAAAAGAAGTGAAAGCAGGGGCTCAAACAGATAAATTTGTACATGCATATTCACAGAAGCATTATTCACAATAGCCAAAAGATGAAAATAACCCAAATGTCCATAGGAGGAATGGATAAACAAAAATGTGGTATACATAAAATGGAATTATTCAGTCTAAAAAAGGAAGGAAATTCTGATGCATGCTACATCATAGATGAACCCTGAAACCTTTATGCTAAGTGAAATAAGCCAGACACAAAAAGACAAACACTGTACAATTCCATTTAAAGTGGTATATCAAGTAGTTAAATTCATAGAAACAGAAAGTAGAAGAGTGGTTATTGGGGCTGTCATGGTGGATGGGGAATGGGAAGTTATTGTTTAATGGGTACAGAGTTTCAGTTTGAGATGATAAAGAAGTTCTGGGGATGGATAGTGATTATGGTTGCACAATATGAATGTGCTTAATGCCACTGAACTTTACAATCAAAATGGTTAAAATGGGTAGTCCCAGGTGGAAAAGATGGCAGAGTAGGAAGGCAAGGTATAAACCTCCTCCCAATACACCCAAGGAAGCAACTGCAAAAAATACAAGTAACCCTGAAAATGACCTGAAGACTACAGAACAGTCCATTTGTACCTGTTGAAGAGGAGACCACATTGAGAAGGGTAAATGGTCAGTGTTGTGGTCAATAGAGAACCAAGCTCTTCCCCTATCCCAGCCCACAAGCAGGATGGAGAGGAATGGAGCAGGAAAGGAATAAGTGTGCAGGAATCCTGCACACCTGGTCCTGGAGATCTGCTCTGAGAACACAAGTCCACATTGCATTGGGTTTTGGTGATAATAGGACACCAGGGAGAGTTGGAACATTCTGGGAGACTTAGTATCCTGTTGCTTGTATAGGACAGGAATGCTCTGGTGGTCCCACTGAGACTCAACAGAGAGTTAGCAGTTTGAAAGATTTACCAGCAGTAGGAAGGGTGCCAGAGGGGTGGGAGTTGGAGGGAGCTCTCTCAGGAGAAGAAAGGAAAGGTGGGTGATGCTTCTTCAGGCCTCACACAGCCCATCTGATCAGGTGCTCACAGGAGCCAGCTCCAAATGCTCCATGTCCCACACTGGCAGCTCAGACCAATGGTATGCCTACCTGAACACCTGCCCACCCAGCCCACTCATCCCAGCAGTGGTCAGACTTTGCTGCCTGACAGGAGAAGGGAGGCTTTCCCAGCTTTACTATCCCTCCTTGAGCCCAACTGGTGGGGTGCCTGTGGGAGCCAGCCCCAAATGCTCTATCACCCTTGCTGGTGATAAAGCACCAAGGCACTTCCTTGTGAAACCACCCCTCCTGGCCTATTTGTCCCAGCAGTGGTCTTTGTTGCCTGGCAAGAGGAGGAAGGCTTTCTCACTTTTCCTGGCCCACCCTCAGTCCAACTGGTTAGGTGCCAGTGAGAGCCAGCTCCAAATGCTCCATCTCCCTTTCTGGGGTCTCGGCCCAGCATCTCGCTCCCCTGAACACCCACCCTGACAACCCCATACAATGGCCAAGCAGAAGCTGCCATTGCTGTAGGCAGGCAGAGGGAGGCCCCACTCAAACAATCCCAGTGGAAGCACTTCACAGCACACAAAGGGCAAGCTGAGGTGACCCGTCAGCCTCTGCTGACAGAGATCAGCCACTGCCCACAGGCAGGAAGAAAGGCAGCCCTGCCCGTAGCCCACCAACAACAACTACAGCTCCAACACAAAGGAGAGCAAGGCACTGGTGAGCAAAGAGTCTTGATCTTCTGGGCATCAGAGGATGCCTTCCTCATAAAGCCATTACTTTCTAGAACAAGAGGCGTTATGGATATATCTAATACAAAGGAAGAAACCCAGAAATCCAGATAAAATGAGGGGGCAGAAGAATATATTCCAAGCAAAAGAACAAGATAAGACATCAGAAAGAGGGCTATATGAAACAGAGATCAGCAACCTTCTTGATAAAGATTTCAAAGTAATAGTCATAAATATGCTCACTGACCTGGGGAAAAGAATTGATTATCTCAGTGAGAACGTCAATGAAGAGATAGAAGAGTTGAAAAAGAGCCACTCAGAGCTGAAGAATACAATAACAAATGAAAATGCAATGGAGGGAATGAATAGATTGTTGCAAACAGAAGAGACAATAAATGAGAGGGAAGTTAGAGGACAGGAACACAATGAAGCTGAGGAACAGAAGGAAAAAAAATCTAAAAATGAAAAAATCCTGTATGACAACTCCAAATGAAACAACATTTGCATAATAGGGATCCTAGAAGGAGGGGAGAGAGAAAAAGGAGTAGAAAGTCTCTTTGAAGAAATAATTGCTGCAAACCTTCCCAATTTGGAGAAGGAAATAGACACCCAAGTCCTGGAAACACAGAGAGCCCCTAACAAAAGGAACCCCACAAAGACAACATCAACCCATATAGTAATTAAAATTTCAAAGATTAAAGATAAACAGAGAATCTTAAAAGCAGCAATAGAGACGCAGATTGTTACCTATAAGGGAAACTCCATAAGGTTATCAGTGATGTCTTAGCAACAACTTTACAGGCCAGAAAGGAGTGACATGAAATATTTAAAGTATTAAAACAGAAGAACCTACAACAGAGAATTCTCTACCCAGCAAGGTTATCATTCAGAATTGAATAAGAGATTAAAAATTTCCCAAAGAAACAAAAGTTAAAAGAATTCACCACCACTAAACTCACGTTACAGGATATGTTAAAGGGACTTCTGTAGATGGAGATGTTCTTAAGCCTAAATATTTTTCATTAGTGAATCTGAACCTACAGTAAAGGTAGTAGACCAGTTACTAAGGAAGTATGAAGTTAAAAACAAAACAGAAGTAGTAAAATCAACCATACACAAAATTAGGCAAGGGATACACAAAAGATGTAGATTTTGAAATCTTATGCATAAAGTGTGGAGAAGGAAAAGGTAGTACTTTTAGATTGTGTTTGAAATAGAGCAACCATCAATTTAATACAGACTTTTATATATTCAGGAAACTATGAAACTTATGGTAACCACATACCTAAAGCCTACAATAGATACACAAAATTTTTTTTAAAAGAAATCCAAGCATAACACTAAAGGAAACTTTTAAATAACAAGAGAGGAGTATAAAAGAGGAAGAAAGGAACACGGAGGAACTACAAACACAACTAGAAAACAAATTAATAACCTGGCAATAAGTACATACCTATCAATAATTACTTTAAATGCACCAATCAAAAGAGATAAGGTGACTGAATGGATAAAGAAACAAGAACCATCTATATGCTGCCTACAAGAGACTCATTTCAGACCTAAAGACATATACAGACAAAGTGAAAGGATGAAAAAGATATTTCATGCAAATATAAGGGAGAAAAAGCAGTAATAGCAGTATTTATATCAGAAAAAATAGACTTCATAACAAAGAAAGTAACAAGAGACAAAGAAGGACATTACATCATGATAAAGGGATCAGTCCAACAAGAAGATGTAACAATTGTAAATATGCTCCCAACATAGGAGCACCTAAATATATAAAATACTAACAGACCTAAAGGAGGAAATAGACAACACATTCATATTACGAGACATCAACTCCCCATTTATATCAATGATTAGATTGTCCAGATATAAAATAAATAGGGAAACAGAGGCACTGAATGACACATTATACCAGATGGATTTAACAGATATATACAGAATGTTCCACCCATAGGTAGCAGGATAAACATTTTTCTCAAGTGCATATATAATGTTCTCCAGACTAGATAATATACTAGGACACAAAAAGAGTCTTGATAAATTCAAAAAGATTGATATTGTACAAAACATCTTTTCAGTTTACACTGATATGAAACTAGAAATCAATTACATAAAGAAAACAAAAAAAAACCCACAACACAGGGAGGCTAAACAACATGCTTCTAAATAATCAATGGATGAATGAATAGTTCAAAGAGGAAATCAAACAATACATGCAAACAAATGAAAATGGAAACACAACAGTTAAAATATGTGGGGTGTCACAAAAGCAGTTCTAAGAGGGAAGTAAACAGCAATACAGGCCTACCTTAAGACTCAAGAACAATCCTAAATTAACAGTGTAAACTCACACCTGAAGGAACTAGAAAAAGAAGAACAAATGAAACCGAAAGTTAGTAGAAGGAGGGACACAATACAGATCAGATCAGAGCAGAAATAAATAAAATAGAGAAAAATAAAACAACAGAAAAAATCAGTGAGCTGGTTGTTCAAGAAGATAAACAAAATAGACAAAAAGCTAGCCAGATTTATCAAGAAAAAAATACAGAGGACACAAATAAACAAAATTAGAAACAAAAAAGAAGTTATAACTGACATCACAGATATACAAATAATTATTAGAGAGTTCTGTGAAAAATTAAATGCCAATAAATTGGACAACCTAGAAGAAATGTTTTCAATGAACTAGAAAAAATCGTTCTAAAATTCATATGGAACCATGGAAGACCCCAAATAGCTAAAGCAATCTTGAGAAAGAACAAAGCTGGGGGTATTATGCTACCTAACTTCAAGCCATACTACAAAGCTACAGTAATCAAAACAGTATTATACTGGCACAAGAACAGACCCATAGATCAATGGAACAGAATAGAGAGCCCAGAAATATACCCACACAGATATGGTCAATTAATATATGGTAAAGGAGTCATGATTATACAATGGGAAAAGACAATTTCTTCAATAAATGGTGTTTGGAAAACGGGACAGCTACATGCAGGAGAATGAAACTGGATTACTGTCTAACTCCATACACAAAAGTAAACTTGAAATGGCTTAAAGACCTAAATATAAGATACAAAACTATAAAAGTCTCAAAATAAAACATGCAAAAATCTCTTGAACATAAGCATGAACAATTTTTTCTGGACACATCCCCTTGGGCAAGGGAAACAAAATAAAAATGAACAAGTGGGACTATTTCAAACTAGAAAGCTTCTGTACAGCAAAGGACACCATTAGAACAAAAAGGCAACCTACAGTATGGGAGAATATATTTGTAAACAATGTATACAATAAAGGGTTAACATCCAAAATATATGAAGAACTCATATGCCTCAACAGCAAAAAACAAATAACCCAATTTTGAAAAATGGGTGGGGTACCTGAAGAGACATTTTCCCAAAGAAGTAATACAGATGGCCAACAGGCATATGAAAAGATACTTCACATCACCAATCATTAGGGAAATGCAAATCAAAACTAAAGTGAGGTATCACCTCATATCAGTTAGAAAGGCCATTATCCAAAAGACAAGAAATAAGTTTTGGTGAGGATATGGAGAAAAATGAACCCTCCTACACTGTTGGTGGGAATGTAAATTGGTGTGGCCAATATGGAAAGCAGTATGGAGGCTCCTCAAAAACTAAAAATAGAAATAACATAAAATATGACTCAGAAACTCCACTCTAGGAATTTACCCCAAAAAAACAAAACCTCTGATTTGAAAAGATATATGTACCCATATGTTTATTGCCACATTGTCTTCAATAGTCAAGCAGCCAGTGTCCTTCAATAGATGAATGGGTAAAGAAGATGTGGTATATAGACACAATGGAATATTATTTGGCCATAATAAAGAAAGAAATCTTGCCATTTGTGACAACACGGATGGACCTACAGGGTGTTATGCTAAATGAAATAAGCCAGGTGGAGAAAGACAAGTATCATGATTTCACTTACATGTGGAATCTAAAAACAAAACAAAATGAACTTTAATATACTCATAGACACCAAAAAGCAACTGGTGGTTCCCATGGGGTAGGCATTGGGATGGGTGTTTGGGCCTAATGAGGTGGATAAAGAGGCACAAAATCTCAATCATAACATAAGTTGGACATGGGGATGGAAGTGTAGCATAGAGAATATAGTCAATGGTTCTGTAACATTTTCCTATGTTGCCAGATAGTAACTGCACTAGTTGGGGTGAGGATTTAATAATGTGTGTAATTGTTGAATCACTGCGCTGCATACTTGAAAGCAATATAATATTGTATGTCAACTATACTTAAATATAGTTAAAATGGTAAATTTTAAGTTATGTATATTTTACCACAATAAAAACATATCAACATTACTATTGCCTTTAATAATATCTCATATTTTTACAGTTCTTTAAGGTTCCAAAATGATTTAATATAATACCTTATTTGACACTCCTGAAAACATCCCTGTAATGTATGCAGTGTAGGTATTATTACCTCATTTTGATGATGAGGGAACTGGAGTTCAGAGAGTTTAAGTGGCTTGTCAGAAGATACACAGCTAGCAAGGGTGAGGAATAGAATCTTCAACTCACCCCAGGCCTTCTGATTTATTTAAGTCTAACACTTTTCTCTGACACTCCATTCAAGAAACTGATGGTACAATAGTCCACCCTTATCTGTAGGGTACATTCCAAGACCTCCAGTGGATACCTGAAACCACAGATAGAACCAAATACTATGTATACACTCTGTTTTTACCTATACATATATACCTATGGTAAAGTTTAATTTACAAATTAGGCACAATAAGTCACGAGCAACAATTGAACGATTATAACAATATGCTATACTAAAAGGTATGTGAATGTGGTCTCTCTCAAAATGTCTTATTATGCTGTACCCACTCTTCTTGTTATGATGGGACATGATGAAATGTATGTGATAAGATGAAGTAAGGCAAATGACATAGGGATTGTGCCACAGTGTTAGGCTATTATTAACCTTCTGACACTAGGTCAAAAGGAGGATCATTTGCTTCTGGACCAAAGTTGACTGTGGGTAACTGAAACCATGAAAAGCACAGCTGCAGATAACGGGGAACTACTGGAACCCCAAATCTCTGCAGTATGGTAATCCTTAGTTCTAGATTAAACTCTTACCACAGTGCATTCAGATAACCTGCCTTTAAAGTTTAAATCCTAGATCAGATAAAAATCTTTGGAAGAGAATAACGACTCAATCCAATGACAAGACAGAGACCGGATTAGGTAACACTCAGACAACTTGGTGCTTAATAAATGTGTGATTTAACATTCAGAATAATATAGTAAATTTCCCAAGTAAATCTATTTTGAAACATAGCCAATGTATTCTTTTATTGCCAACACTCCCTTTGTCATCTGGACACAGAGGCTTGTTTTTTGGCTAGTGATATTTGCTTCATTTTGTTTGTTTTTCCTGCCGTGAAGTTGAAAATGAGAGAAATGCAATACATCCCAACTGCACGTGGATGTCCGAATATTCATTTCTATTTATGAGTAAAACGCATAGCAAGAAAACAAGAACTAAGAAATGAGACCGGAATACGATCATACTGTCTGCTCTATACACATCCAGCATATTAAGTCAGCCTTTCCCTCTCTCTCTTCTCTCTCTTCCTCTCTTTCTCTCCTTCTCCTTCTAAATACAAGCCTTACCAGGATATAAAGTCAGCTTTTCCAAACTTGTCGAAATGCAACAAATACATCTGAGAGACCTTTTTGAGTTAATTCTGAAACACATAATTCACTGCTCACCCATCACTTCCCGAGGAACACCGTTCAGTAGTAACATGGGTGATCAGCAGAATGGCTTCTGAAAACTGTCAAAATGATCTCCTCTTGCTTTTAGTCACTGACAGATTTGACAGGTACGATTTCCTGGAGATTCTTTCATGATTTCAGAACAGACATGGGTTGGAATGAAATCCCTAACCTGCCTGGCTGCCTGTGGCATGTTCCAAAAATATCCACCCTACCTCTAGGTTCACAGGGAATTGAAAAGAAGAGTGAAAGTTTCTTTGGACTTTCATACAGATATCTTCTCATAGATGCTGCCTTACAAACAGCACCCATCGACCGGCATGACCCCTCAGTGGGAATCAAGATGGCAGTAAACCTCTTTTTTGAAGGCTTCTTTCTATGAAACAGCCCTGTCCATTATTCTCAGATATTAATAGAGTAAATAAGAAATGCAAATCAAAACCATGTCTTGCCACTTACAGCAGTTTTTTTCCATTACTTAAAACCTGTAGTAATAAAGCTGCAAAGATGACAGGATCGATGTATCTACCAACAAACCATCCTACAATCTGTGACATGACATCTTCTATCATTCTTTCCTCCCAAACTCACCTCCAAGGGCTCCCATAACACACTGTACCTCTAACTACATTTACCAACATCTGACCAGTATTATAGTTCTGTCGTCTTATGAAGCATACCAGAATATAAACTCATCTTTGTATTCCTAGTGTTTGGCACATAACAGGTACTGAAAAATATGTGGCTGACTCAATTTCAATAAAGTAAAACATAAGGTTCAAATCAGTTGTCTAGAGGTGTTAATAATTCTCCACACATTACTTATCAGTGGTTAACTGCTACATTCATTTTAAATG
The DNA here is from genome assembly GCA_029783875.1 of Phataginus tricuspis. Classification (NCBI taxonomy): domain Eukaryota; kingdom Metazoa; phylum Chordata; class Mammalia; order Pholidota; family Manidae; genus Phataginus; species Phataginus tricuspis. The sequence goes on along the minus strand of JAQQAC010016209.1, from coordinate 119,321,395 downwards.
AAATTTAATAAATGTAATTTAAGTGAAGTTTGATACATTCTAAGATGTTCTTGGGCTCATAGAAAATTTAAAAATTAGTTATTACTAAAAAATAAATTGCAGTTGCTATCATCATCTGTTTTTCTTCCCCCAGCTCAAGGCTCTTGATTTGGAACTTGTTAAAGGCTTCCCCTCCACTATGGTTTTCTACTTCCTGAGTTGACCACAGAGTCATATGAGGAACCTAAAAACTGAGAAGGATAAAAAATGGAAAGTGAAGTGAAAATGTCATGGCTCAGCTAACTACAACAGGTGATGGTTAAGATATCTAGGCTTAAACAACAACAAATGTTGGCGAGGATGTGGAGGAAGGGGAACCCTCCTACACTGCTGGTGGGAATGTAAGTTAGTTCAACCATTGTGGAAAGCAGTATGGAGGTTCCTCAAAAAACTAAAAATAGAAATACCATTTGATCCATGAATTCCACTCATAGGAATTTACCCTAAGAATGCAGCAGCCCAATTTGAAAAAGACATATGCACCCCTATGTTTATCACAACACTATTTACAATAGCCAAGAAATGGAAGCAACCTAAGTGTCCATCAGTAGATGAATGGATAAAGAAGATGTGGTACATATACACAATGGAATATTATTCAGCCATAAGAAGAAAACAAATCCTACCATTTGCAACAACATGGATGGAGCTAGAGGGTATTATGCTCAGTGAAATAAGCCAAGCCAAAAAAGACAAGTATCAAATGATTTCACTCATATGTGGAGCGTAAGAACAAAGAAAAAAACTGAAGGAACAAAACAGCAGCAGACTCACAGAACCCAAGAACGGACTAATAGTTACCAAAGGGAAAGGGACTGGGGAAGATGGGTGGGAAGGGAGAGATAAGGGGGAAAAGGGGCATTACGATTAGCAGATGTAATGTTGGGGGTCATGGGGAGGGCTGTACAACTCAGAGAAGACAAGTAGTGATTTTATAGTATCTCACTACGCTGACGGACAGTGACTGTAATGGGGTATGTGGGGGGGACTTGATGAAGTGGGGAGTTTAGTAACGATAATGTTGCACATGTAATTGTAGATTAATGATACCAAAAGAAAAAGGAAAAGATATCTAGGCTTACACCAGCTCCACATGCCTTTGAGCTGATGCACCCGAGTCATATAACACCACTGAGCCAAAAGAAATATGAGAAGTCAGCCCTTTATTAGAAGAATAAACATAAAGTGTTTATCACCTCAGAGAGTTTTATTCAGATGGAATCAATACACTTGGACTCAAGTGTGCTGCACTAAGTAACTAAATTATGATTTTATTCCTCATTCTTGGATACAGTCTTATTGGAAATGCCTGAGTATGTACATGATAACATTTAACACCTACAGGTATCAGAATATGAGTTTGCCTTTCCCATTCAACCCCTTACCAATCAAGTACAATCAGAATCTTGGCTCGTTCCTTAAAAAAACAAAACCAGACCCTCTATTTCAATATTTCAGTTGTATTTTCTTCATGTGTCTTCCCAAATGTGCGCACACACACAGACACCCACAATATAGTATTTGTTGTGGTCTGAACACATCATATTCTCGCTCAGTTCCCCAGCCATGCTAATTCTTTCTCCTCACTGGAATATTCTTACATTTTCCAATTTTTCTGCTCTCTCTTCCTTCAAGTTTCAAGTCACTTACTAAGTCCTCTATGAGCACTTCTCTAAATACCCTCAGTAGCTTAGGGTACTCCCCTAATCTGCACCCTCAAAACACTTGCTGTGTTTATGATAAAAATTGTAGCATTTAGCCCTTGAATCATATTTACATTTTAGTGAAGATGCTTAGCCAACTCCTCGTCACATTCCAGTGGAGTGGGAACACACTTGATCACCTTTGCATTCCAATGGCAATTAACACCGTGCACTACAAATACCAGTTGTTCAATACTCAGGGTTTGAATAGTATTAAATAACCATGGTTTTAATAATACTAAGTTCACATTTCCTAATCTTAAAAACTCTGATAAATAGGATTCCTTTTTGCCACATCTTTATGTCCTTCCCTATATCATTGGTACCCAAGGAGAGCTAGCCACTTCAGAAAATTCAAAGCCCCCACTAAATGAATGTTATCCTTTACTCCAAACATCTGTAATCTAACTCAGTCTCCTGTGAATGAAGCAGGCCATTTCCAAGGGGGCATCTTCTTCCAGAGTTGGGCCTCATGTTTATATTGTGTGGAATTTAATAAATGGTAGTTTTATGAAAGGCCTATGTAAATTTATGGGTTAAAACGATGTGATTGCCATAGAGAAAATGGGCATACAATGCTTAGAAAGGGAAACAAGTGAATATTAAAAATGAAGGTGAACATTGCTGCTGTATTTTTCTAGTATCAAGCCAATGGTAGCAGAAACACAGCAAAAGAGTATACTTTATTAATAATTAAGGGATATCAGTTTTAGACGTAGATGATGTGTTATGATATTGTTATCAGTGACATCAAGGGACTCATTCCTTCATGGTTTCTAAGAAAAAACTTATAAAAGTCATGGTGACTGAAGGGAGAAAAGATTTCTAGAAAGCAGAACACTGAGGAACAATTTAATAGTATTTTGAAGCTCAGTTACTAAAATGGCTCTTTCTCAGCCTGAAGGTTGTCTTCTTATGTCAAAATTATTCAAGGGTCAAAAATAGATAATAAAACAAACTTCAAAGACACCAACACTTACCAATAGTTTATACTAATATATTAAAATAGGAATACTTGGTTGCTATTTTGTAAAGATCGATGGTTCATTACTTATACTAAATTATTAATGCTTTTCATATATTCAATTTAATTTTAAAATAATACAGGTGCATAATTTAGAAGTCACATTGTCCTTCAAAGCTTATAACCGAAACAGCAGTTCCAGTCCCCAACTATCCTTGCCCACTTCTGCTTCCCACTCTACAAAGCTAGCCACTGTCACCTGTTAACCTTTTTTGTTTCTTGCAGTATACCTCCATATTTAAAGTAATATTCATATATTTTATTCTTTGATTTTTTATAGATATAAATATATTGTCTCGACCCTGTATTATGTACAGAGAGTGTGTAAGTCTTTTACCACAATATTTACCCGTCACCCACCCAACTTTCTTTTAATCACCATCATTTGAATAAAGCTATCAAACCAATTTTAGTTTTCAAATTATTACTAATATATAAATAATTTTGCATCTGTGTCTTTTTTATTATATTTCTTTTCTTGTATAAGATTTCTTTTTTCCATCAGGGAGTTAATTCTATTTGCTTGTTTCTTTGCTTAGTCATCAAATAATCTACCAGGAATGCCCCTAATATTCCTAGAGTAATGTAGGTCTATTCTCCATACAAACGCAATAGATGATCCCTTAGTTTAATTGCTTTTCTTGAAATCATTGCTCAAGTGGTCTCCCATCCTCTGGCTCCAGTGGACCGGTTAGTCTCTGGGAGTGCCACACAACGACCACGGTAAGATGCCCGTTTAGAACCATCTAGAAATTCAATTCGTCTCTTTCCTATGTTGGGCCTTATTTCTTGATTCTTATATTTTTCTCTTGCTGAGTCTTTGCTTGTAATTTGTTAAGGAAGAATGCATGGGAAATAAATTTTTGAGACCCTTGGATATCTTAAGATGACTATATGTTACTCTCACACCTGACTTAAAATTTGCATTGTATGGAATTCTTAGATGGAAATATGTAATTCTACAGACAAAAAGAATAGGGAATGTAAACTAATGTATAATAATAGAAAGCAGATGAGTTGTTGCTTGGGGGAATGGGTGGAAGGATACATGGAGGAACTACCAAGGGACAGGAAAGCATTGGAGGAATGTGATAGCTATGTTCCCTATCTTGATGTGATTATGGGTCCATGACTGTATATATATGTCAAAAGTTATCAGCTTCTAACATTGAAAGATATGCAGTTTGTGGTATGTCAATCATGCCTCAACAAAGCTGTTAAAAATGTTACTAGACAGCCTTTTATTAAGATTGTAGAATAGAATTCTATGCCCTCAGACCAAGCTTCAGCATACCCACCATGTCCAAGTCTCTACCAGTTATCAAATTTTTGTTGGTAATTGCTACAGGGAAGCAGAGAAGGCATAATCAAATAATGAACATGGGATATTACAGATTTTAAATATCAGTGTTTTGATAATACTTTTTGTGACTCAATTGATGGATGGTATTTTTAAACTCTGATGAAGGTAGGACTCTTCAGACATTTAGGTTTTTAGGTTGTGTTCATATTTTTTTGGTTTGAATAACTTGCTGGAGAGCCGCGCATTTACCCAGAAAGAGATGACAAGAGAATCAGGGCTTGGTGAGAAAATCATGTGTTGGCATATTGTGTTTAAAGGAGAGATTTATAGGTTATCCAGCAGGCAATTGGACGTGAAAAAGCATGACATTTTGCATGATATTCCTGGGGATTCATTGTGGGATCTGCCACATTGTAACTGTGTAACTGTGGATTTATTTAAGCATTATTATCAGGTTTTAGTTTTTATGTTTAAATCAGGTTAAAAGTAATGTATCTCACAGGGTTGAATGTGATGACTGAATGAAATAATGGCTATAAATGTGATTTCTCAACAGTGAATGTCATGTCACAGACAGTAGGGATGAAGTATAGAACGGAAGACATATCCTAGCATAGCCTTTGGAGTAAGAAAATTTAGACTTGAATCCTAGCTCAGTTGGGCAAACTTAGACAAATCATTGCTTTCATGGCAAAGTCCTAATTCCTTGACAGATCAGGTTAGGCCCTTCAAGGTTTGGCACCAGCCTACCTTTCTTGTCTCATCTACTCCAACTTACCTGAATACTCCCTAACCCAGAAGTCAGCCTCCCCATAAGCCATATTGTCTTCATTCTTCCTCCCCTTTCAACCAAATTTTTCACATGTGTATCTCATATCAAGAATTGTCTTTGCTCTAAGAATTAAGTGTGAATATCATTGTTACTACTTTCTGGCCATTTTGTTATTAGCAGATGTTTTTATCTCTCTGAGACTCAGTTTCCTCACCTATAAAATAGAAATAATAACACCTAGCTCATAATAGCCTATAGGAATCATCAGATGTGAACTGATGGATGCAGGGGTAGTTAATTGTGATGCTTTATGTGTAGTCCACAGTCCCTCCTAAAATTACTGGCATTATACTTACATTGGGGGAAGAAATAGCATCTTGAAAACATAAGCATATTTTCACAATTAGCTTTTTGAAATAACAGGGCTAAGTCAATCTTGGTTCTAATTAGTTGTCCTACCACATATTAGTTTGGTGACTTTTAGCAAATTATCAAATATCTCTGAAAGTTTAAATTTCCTCCTCTACAAAACTGAATTGTCAATGGAGCGTACCTTAATGGGCTGGAAGAATTAAGAAGTTATGCATGTAAAGTGCTTAACAGTGTTCCTGGCAACTAATGCATATTTAATTAATGTTAATAATTATTATAATTATCATGATTATTAGTTAAAAGTCAGGAAAAGAAAGGGGGTCAGGAGTGGAACTAGTTGTGTCAAAGGATTGAGTAATGACAACAGAAAGCAAAATGCACAAGATAACATTGTTAACGTTTAACGACTGACAGGTACTCAAGATAGAGGCAACTACATTTTTAGGTTTAATCAAAACATCTTTACCTATGAGAAATAAAATTTAGATCAGAATTTTTTGCTCTTCTACATATCATTCTGTTTTTGAATATTGAGTTCATGGGAAATATACCATGTGCAATTGTAGAAGGAGCTTGGCAAGTAAAAGGACAGAGGAATTGAACGATCAGACAAAGTCACCCCCCTGCCTTGGCATAGGAGAACAGTCAGAGCTTCCAGAGAGGTTTGGATTAATCTCATGAAGGGAGCCGATGTAGAAGTCTACTAAACATTGTCGACTCCTTGCATTAACCACCTGTGTACATCCTCAGGGATGCTCTGGTGGCAGCGTGGATCGCTTCTGATCAGCAGGACTGGTAATCTTGAAAGAGAGCTACAAGCAGAGAGGGGAGGATAGAAGGCAAACCTGGAACAGCCAGCAAGTCAGCGTCTGTCTCTTACTGCAGCTAAACAGTGACAACCTTCGAACAGCCGCTGCTTCACTTCTGCCTCCCAAATCTCCCGAACACCCTTTCAGCTAACTCTATCCTTGAGCCAAACAGGGAGGGGGGTTCCAAGAAACACATGTCCTAGTGTGACAGAGTTGAAAATAAATAATCCAGCATAACTTCAAAGTTGATCTGTTCATCTGTTGTTACTACAAGGGGACATTATCAGTAATGGCGAATCTATATACATTGTCCCAGTACAACTTCACACACACACTTTGGTGATCTTCCTAAATAAAAGGTGTTTTACATTATATAAATATATATATATATGTGTGTGTGTGTATAATTATATATTTAATTATATAATTATACATATAAGTTATATATTTATACATCTTTATATATAAATTTATATATATTTAATCCTGTAATATATATATTATATCTCTCTGATCTTACCATAGCAAATACTAATTAATAAGTAGGGTGATCAACTGTCCTGGAACAGGGGGTGGTACTTCCAGTCCTAAATCCAGGAAAGTTCCAGGCAAACTGGCATGGCTGGTCATGCTATGACAAGGCTTAGTCTGAAATCATGCTCAATAACCAGCATTGTTCTAGGATTCCCAAATGTTCTATCCCTTTATTTTGTTTTCTGTTATTCCACACATGAGAACTACTGTAATCTCTTCCAAACTCCGTAGTGAATGGATACAGTGCCTAGAATCAGGTGAATTGTGGACTTCACAGATTCCGCCTTAGACCATGACTTGTCTGAAGCCAGAAGTGGTGTCTGATTTGTTTACTGCTATATTCCAAGCATTCAGCCCAGTGCTGGTACATGACATATTGTTAAATGAATCCCGGAATCCTATCCTTCATCAAAGCTTCAGTGGAAGAAGGAGGTAATAATAGGCCCGGTGCCCCTGCCCTATGAATGCCAATTCTAATCACGCCTATATATACACAATTGCACATACTTTAGTATCTGCCCTCGATGTCCTTGCATATGTTTATTGTCTGTCTGCACCACAACACTCTAAAATCCATGACAGCATAAATTCTATTTTATTCAGCTTTCTACCCCCAGCACTTGGCTCTGATCCTGGTACATAGTAGATGTTCGATAAATATTTATGGCAAGAAGAAAAGTAAAAGGAAAGAGACTTAAATATATAACTATATGACACAACTGGTGTTGAGTTCACAGAGGTAAGTCAGAGAAAGGTTTGTTGTATGAAGAAAGATGGAGTTTGTAGTTTATAAATGGGCCTAGAGCAGCTGAGAGCTTTTGCATTTCATTGTGTACAAGAAATTATTTCCAAAGGAATGACAGAGTAAGAAACCCTGAAAATCCAATCCTCCATAAAAGCAGTAAGAAGGTGAGTAAAAATTGTCAAAATGAACTTTTACAGAACTCTGGAAATTAAGCAAAGTCTTACAACAATCCAAGGAGCTCTTATTCAAGAAATATGGATGAATCTTTATAAGAACTGTTACAGAAAACCGGAAAACCTGGACTGGATTGCTGACAGAGAACCAAGCGGCACTCGGAGGCCTTGGAGGGTGGAGGTTTATTTTACACCAGCGGGCTCAGAGGAGAGTGATCTCCAAGGGTCTGAGCCCTGAGTACAGCAGGGCTGTGCCTTTTATACATTTATTATAAAGCTAATGGGGAAGTCAGCACCCAGAAACTGTTGCAGTAGGAGCTATTAGGTCATTATAGGTGTATTCAGGAGGAATACATTGTTACATTGTTTCAATCCCAAGTATCCAAGCACCTTGTGATTCCTCTATATTTCTGAAGCCTCCATAGAAATCCTGTTTCCTTGGCTTTCATGGCTTCTCACCACACCTGACAAGAGGGGTAGGGATCTTTCTGAGTATTTCCTCATCAGGACAAAGCTTTGTGACAACTGCACTCCTTTCATCCTCCTCTCCTCAGCTCTGTGGTAGCCTGGGATTCTGGAATTAGAGAAAAGTGATCATCACATGATCCTGGGAATAAACAACAAACACTGAATTGTACACTACAAATGGGTCAGTTGTATGGTATGTGAATTATATCCAAATAAAGTTGTTATTTAAAAAAAAGGAGGCAGACCATTGGCCACTGTTTCAAGCATCCCTGTGAAGGAGAAATGGGGAGTTACTGCTAATGACATAGGGGATGTCCTTTCAGGTGATGACAATTTCTGAAGTTAGATAGTGGTGATGGTTGTACAACTCTGTGCATGTACTAAAAACCCCTGGATTGTACACTTTAAAAAGGTAAATTTAACTTTATGTGAGTTACATCTCAATAAAATTGTTATAAAAATAGAGAAGCTGTTTCCTTACACATACTAAGGTAAATTATGAATACAGAAGTATTCCTTTGAAATGCTATACTGTCTATATTATTTTGGTAACCCTATGGTGACCTTAACTGCTTAGAAGATCCTTATACTATGAGAGCTAAATGAAATGCCAATATAGTACTTTTCATTGTACCTGCCACTTAGTAGGTACTTGATAATTGGAAACTTCTGTGCTCTGTCCTCTGTGCCTTCAAGGCCAGCTCAAATTCATATGATATGGTATAATAATTTATTCATTTTTGTGTTTGCTTTCTACCTAGATTCAGTGTTCTTCATGGTATGGATGCAACCCGATGCATTGTAGAGACTGATGAAGCCTGTGCACGCTAGACCTCATTCTCAGGTTTCAGATTTTGACTCCTCCGTTTCTTAGCTGTGGGACCATGTGCCAATTAGTCTCCATGCTTCATTTGTCTCACCAGCAAGTGGAAGTAGTGGTGGTGGGTAAGATTTGTGAGTTAATCCACGTAAAGTAGTTGGACTGGTGCTCAGCTCATGTAAACAGTCAACACCTGTGAGCTCTTATTCCCAGTAATCTTAGCACGGTGTCTGGCACATGGCAGGCAGGTATTCAGTGTGACTTGATGTGAGTAGGAAACATTGCTTATTTGTTTTAGAGGCTGCATGCGAGAAGTTGAATGTGTTGCATGATTTTGAGAAACCTGGACAATGAGAAGCATAGCTGTGAACTTGCTTGGGCCACCCATGTAGGGCCAGCTCAAACAATCTGAGTGGGGCTGGGGTGGGGTGGGGCTTGAGTTTTCTTCCTCCATGTCATTTGATTCTTGTTACTCTCTCATGGTCCTGCCTTTGCCAGCAAAAGCAATGCCTCCTCTTCCCAAAGCTGTCTCAGTTCTCGCTTTGACTCCCTTAACTGGTGTACCATGCACATCAGTTATGACACTGAGTTTCATCTGGTAACAAGTCAAGGATAGTTGTTATTATTGAGGTGTGAGGAACCTAAGATTAAGCTGGCTGATCGTTTTCTAGAGTAATTACACCCAAACAAACAGAAAAATGCTTGTTAGGCAGGAAGCTTGTTTGTGCTAAGAGATAGGTACAGGTGTATTATGTGTCACCTCTAATTCATCTTAAAATGTCATGGTACATTTCCTTTTCTTGAAATAGATTGCAAAGAGAACTTGGTAAAGAGTCCTATGTTTGCTTCCAGAGATTGTGTATGTGACAGCTGTTCAAATGAGGAAGTTGAAATTCTTTTTTAGTAAAGGAATCTAAGCCTCTCTTTGTACACAGAATTTTCCAAGCCTAGCACTGAGTGCCTTCCAAAACATGGCTGAACACCATGTGCATTGACATTGCCTCCCTCAGCCACCATAATTTATGGACATCAATTAGATAATGGGATGCTTTGACTGTTTTTATGAAAATGCCAATTCGAAACCTTGGCATTGATGGCAAAAGCCTCCTCTGACGCACATGGAAGGCAGCCAGCCAAATGGTCTGCGTGGAATTCCTTTATCAGTCTGGAACGGCAGGCAGTAAATGAATCCCTCTGAAAACTACAATCACCTGACAGGGGCCTCACCAGGGACGTGTGCAGCTATTTATTCACACCTTTGTAGCCAGGCAGAAAACTCAAGGTTGTGTTATTATGACCAGACATGAGGGCCATAGGATCAAGATCACCAGTCAGATCCCAGGGGTCATCCTACATGCTGACCTTTGAATCACCTCCCCCCCACCCACAACCAAGACTTGATTAGTATATTGAGCTCACTGGATCTTTATTCTTACAATACATTCTGTCTCAGGCAGCTCCTCAGTCAAACCTCCCACCATTCAAATAGCTCTGTTGAGTTCATCCCTCCAGTTGTCTAGGCTTTCCCAGATATGCACGGGTCCTAGCAGTGGACACAACTTCAGGTCAGATTCACAACCTAATGCAGTCCTTAGCCTAGCAGACACCTCCTGCCACTCCCCAAAACACATTCCCTACAGCTCTGCTGAATTACTTGCAGTTCACAGAGAGCATCACATTTTTTTCTGTAAGTGGCCCCTGTTTGGGATATTCAAACTCCTCATTTTGTCTGCCTGGAAAACTACTTATTCTTCAAGATTTCCCAAGAATCACTTATACTCCCAAATCTTCTCTGACTCTCCCACCCCATCTCATCCCCACTCCTCAGTGCACACACGTGTACACACAGAGACACACAAGACAGAGTTAGTGTTTCCTTCCGGTGGGCTTCTAAAGGGATTGTCAAGTGATGCATGATAGAACCCGGACAGGAGTACCATCTTTCTGAATAAACCCACCCACCATCTCAGAGACCTAGGTTTCATCTTACTTAGGCTACACTCATTCTCTGGAGGACGCATCAGCAAGCCACAAGCCCACCTTTTTCCTGACCCATCCCCTCAAAAGCCTGCCAGAAAACCCGGCCATAAAAAGCTTCTTAGCCTGTAAGAGATGCCTTCTTTGTTCTGCTTACCAGAACAGAGGGGTCCCTCTCAGGTTTAGCAATAAACCTGCTTGGACTGTGGAGTTCGTGTCCCTTCTTTTCCTTTTATTGCACACTTTTCAAAGCACTTTATATCTATTAGCTCACTTAATCCTCATGACCACCCTATGAAAGAGATATTATTAATATCAGTTCTGTTTTGCAGACAGGGAAACTGAGGCACAGAGAGTAATTAACTTGCACATGGTCACTCATTAGCATGTGTGGAGTCAGGGTTGGAACCCCAGCAAAGTAGTCTGCAGATTTAATCACTACATTGTATGGAGAAGCTCTCTCAGACCTGTACATGCATTTGGAACATGTGTCCTAGATTGGTGCAGCTCTTGTGGGAAAACAGAGGTCAGCCTTTCTATTAAGCTAACAAAATAGAGATAATAAATTGTCCCTGGGGTGGACCAAGGGATTATCTCACAACAGAATATGCCCTGTGGGTTCCAAGCCATTAACCAGGTTTGTTCCATCCCCCAGTCCTGGCTGCAGCTGAAACTCCTTGCTTTTGTAGTGACCTGTTATAAAACAACAAATGTCAACCACCGTAAAATTCATAAGACACAACTCTAATCAGAACCCCTGTTTGCTGTATACATTTTCTCAATGAAGTATGAGAAGGTCAAACTCTATTTAACAACTTGCATTTAGAACAAAACAAAACCAAACAAGAAAAAAATACAAAATAGGACTTCAGTACAAAGCAATATTGACATCTTTACATTCTCATTAAAGCATCTATGTGCCAAAGGGGTAGAATTTCAAAACTCTAACTGCCTTAACCCTTTGGATTCCCTCTGCGGAATTGTGTTGAGTAGAAAACTAACATTTCAATTGGTTCTTTGAAGACTTAAGTTTCAGAAGAATGTTTTGTTCCTTGCAAGTCCTGGTATGCAACAAAACTTTCAAGTGTCTAAGGGGTCTCTGTACGGGGACTGTGGGTAAAATTGCAGTATTTCTAGAATCCCTCACTTTGCCTTAGTGCATCTACATATCAATAGGTAATTACAAAGGGGAGTGAGGGCATATCTGGATCACAGAGGTTTGGGTAGGGCCCCTTTTTGCAGCCATGTCGCAAGAGACTTGGGTGAGCAGAAGTGGACGAGGGCTTGTAAGCAATAAACGGGTTTTTCCCACTTTATTTCTCCCTTTGACTGATTTAGGTTAAAGGTATTTTTCCCTGGGTGGGGAAAATATTTTACCCTGGGAGTTACAGAGACCTAGAGAATTATGCCAACAGAGAAGAAAGTATAGGCTTTCATTTCATCCTTGCCATATATTTCCACAATTTTATAGTATTTGTGTGCATGAGTTAATGCAAATTATAACAGACTAATCCTGTAGAGGGATTTTAAAAATTTGTCCCTGATACGTACAATGAAGAAATCACCTAGACGTGGATGCATATATTTCTTCCCTCCCTTCCTCCTCTCCTTCTTTCCTTCCTGAGTATTTCACTCAAAAAGCCTTTAGGGAAACCATAGGAAGGAAGGTGGCAAGTGGGGCAACAGACGGAGAGGTTCTGAGGATTAGTCACATTCAAGGGGATTAAGTTAAGAAGTAAATAAATATATTATATTAATGGGTTCCAGGTTTTTCATTGAAGAGAATTAACACTATGGGAAGAGAGAAAAATTAGAGTGGATTCTGTACTGTATGTAGTATTAGACAGGAATCAGAGGCATGAAGTTGTGGTTTTCAATATATAGAAAGAATTGGAAATATGTATAAGGTTGTATATGTATACAATCCATGAGTACATCTAACATTCCAGAGCTTGGTTTCTAAAAACCACTCAGCACTACAAGGAACCAGGACTTCTTGGAGAAATAGCTGATTCTAGGATTGAGCAGAAGAAAGTAGATGAGCCTAGAATATCTCATTTTGCCAAGAAGAAACAAGTCACTCTAAGAATAATAAGAACATGTCAAAAGGACATCTTCTTATGTGCTCAAAGAGACTCTTACTGACCAAGTCTTAGAAAATTTGAAAATTTAAAAAAATATGTTAGTGACAGATTATAAAAAGTAGAAATACATAAGTCTGCACTGTTACAAGTGAATAAATAAATAGGAGATATAGGAAAGTGCTTCCTTATAATAGAAAACAAATTAACAAATATTGAAGCAATGATGATATTAGAGACTCACCACTTGGTAGCCATCAAAGTAATAAATAATTCAGGAAGGAATAAATACATGCTAAAACCTCTGGGTGAAAGTTGGAGGAGAAAAAAAATACTTCAACAGTCTTAATCTGTCTTCCCACAAACTGCATATCAATGACCAAAGAAGAGTAACTTTACACCAGGAATCATACAGACATCTCCCTATTCAGGTGATCCAAATTATCCTCAAAGGTAGGATAAATTTACATTGCATGCTTCCTGATAGGACCTTATGAGGACACAGCATCACTTCTTTGATATTCCTGCCGAACACATAAATTTAATCTAATAATAAGAAAACATCAGGCAAATGTCCATTGAGGGACATTCTACAAAATAACTGGATGACAATATATTAAAGTCTTATTGTGCTAAGGTCACAGAAGAACTAGGTAACTGTTCTGGATGGAAGGAGACTGAAGAGACTTAATAACGGTGCAGTTTATGACTCTTGATTGGATTGTCTTGCTGCAGAGGGCACTATTGGTATGTTTGGTGAAACTTGAATAGGGACTCTGGAATTTTTTGTACTATTCCTTTAACTTTTCCATAAGTTTGAAATCATTTCAAAAAGAAAAGAAAAATCTTAATCTGCAATATTTCATAATTTAGAAATAAAAATAAGACAATAGATTACTTTATGCTAAGATATGTATAAAATACCTAGTATGTGTCAGAATCTGTAATTGGCTTTGAGGAGAGCAACAGAGTGAAGACACAAAACTCGTTTCAACGACAGAGGTGGGTTTGAGAAGGAGATGAAGCTTGGCAGATATGAAAGAAGCAGTATGGCAGCATGATGGAAAAGCTCAGCTCCAAGGCCAACAGTCAAAGCTTTTAAGTCCTACCCCTACCACCATGGTGCATCGCGTGTCATCTAGGGCAAGTTTCTTAGACTGTCACGGTTTGCTCATCATATAAGCAAGATGATAATACCTTAGGCAAGCTGGTTGCAAAGATCAGAGATGATGACTATGTAAAGTTCCCAGATCGTAGAAGGCCTTCAATAAACAAAAGCTACTAATAGTAGTATAAAAATAATAATAATACAAATAAGATTAAGTCTAGTTAGCAGTGACAGGAGACATGAAATTTGAATATAATATGAAATGTGCTAAAAGACACATCCAAGATACCTTGGATGTTAGCTAAACATATTGTGGTAGTCACTTTACAATATAACACATATCACATCATTGGGTTGTACACCTTAAACTTATACAATGCTCATACAACTAATGGGAAAAAGACATACACCTTTACCTATGCCTTAACCCTTGTACAAGTCGAGATGGCCCACATTCAAACCTAGTACCTTATGTACTGTGTCTGGACACAAACACCCAGACAAGTAAATGAAACATGTCCAACTCAAACTTATAACTGAACAAACTAGCTGGACATATTTATAACCAGGAAGACCTACATAGAGAACAATGTCATGCCCAGATAGGCCTAGGCTTATGCCCAACTTGCCTGCCTACTCAGGCATTAACAATCCAGGTGTGGGTGAGGCCACATTCATTTCTGGAGCTCAGGGTTCTGTTCTAAGCTCATGTAGTTGTGGCTGAATTCAGTTCTTTGAGGTTTAGTAATGAGGTCCCATTTTTTTTATTGGCAGTTGGCTTCAGCTCCTAGAGACTGTCCTTAGGTCCTAGTCATATGGAACTCAAACAACACGGCAGCTTACTTCTTTAAAACCAACAGGAAAATCTCTTGTTTCAGTCTGCTAAGAAAAATTCATATATAACATAATGCAGTAATAGTAATGTGTATCCTATCTGTTTTGACATATTCTTTTGGCTAGAAGCAACTCATAAATTCTTCCTGTATTCAAAATGAAGAGATTATATAAGGACACCTGAGTCAATCAGGAATCATCTGTGAATTCCAGCTATCACAGTCTGTGCTAGCATTATACCAGAAGGTGAATGAATTTCTGTGTCATCTTATATTTTGGTCAGAGGTGATATTATAGGATGTAGGCATGTGAATGGGTGAGGTTAGGGGAATAGGTATATTTTATGGGCCTGGATATTGCCATGGTGATTTGTTGTGCACAATCTGTACATGGCTTAAGGCATGGCAGTGGGTAAGGAGATAGGTTTCTTATTCCCAGTATGAAGAGGCACATGTCAGAATAAATATGCAGACATGTATGGGTTCAACCATATGCTAATAGATGTGGCAATATCTAGAGGTAGGACCATTTTCAATGAGCATAGAATAGTAAAGATGGGTGCTTGGGGGTTTGGGCCTGAATGTATGGGTATTGTTTTAAGGTTTGGCTTTGGGAAAAATAAAACCCTCCTTATTGGCTTCTTTAATCATTTACCTAATGGGAACATGCCCCATAAAGTAAGCAGGCAATTAAAACAGTAATCTGGAAACAAATGATAAGTGGAGGAAGAATTTAAAGTGGTAAATCCAGACCCTACTTGCTTCCTAGAGTATGTGGTTCTAAGATTGTTTACTTATACACACAGATTTTGCAATGTATTAATATTTTAAAATGTTATTTTGACGTCTAATGCAAAGAATAATCACTTTCAGCAACTCTACTGCCTTTCACTGTCTAGTTAGACATGGTGAACCAATAAGAAAAGGTTTCCTTCACAACTGAATAAGTTTGGAATATTGACTTTACCTAAATTTGAAAAACACATTACTGTATGTATAAATATGCCATTTGTTTGCATATTTATTGAATTATTCATCAAAACACTCCATTGAAAAAGTGGATGCCTTGATAGTAAATTTTTATCACCATGGAAAATTTATTCATGTGGAAATAGCATCAAGAGAAATTTATTAAAATGAAAATGGCATTTAATACAATGGTGAAACATTACAGAGATGAATTTACAAAGGATAGCATGTACCACAAATGGCTGCCTGTAAGATTTCCCAAAACCTAAAGATACAGATTTAGAAAATGCCAAGAATTATTTTGATAAGGAAAATAACATATTTCAACATGGATGTCAGGGCTAACAGGTGAATCTCAGCGCCCACCCCACCCCACCCTCTGCCTTGGGGCCCTTCTGGGTTCCTCTTCTGCCCTGCTTACTGTGCACGCCAAAATGCCATGTATACGGAAGTAGAAAAGTATAAATTGCTCCCCTTGCCTGTACTCGGGGCTCAGACCTTTAGAGATCACTCTGCTCTGAGCCCACCGGTGTAAAATAAACTTACCACCCTCCAAGACCTCCAAGTGCCACTTGGTTCTTCCGTCAGGCAATCCAATCAAGGTTCTGTAACATTTGGTTCCCTGACCAGGAAACCCAACCGTGCTGGCCCATTGTTGCCACCGGTTCAGGGCAACGGCGGGGTGGTGATGGAATGGGTAATCATAACACAGAAGGCGCGCCCTGCCTAATCTTTTGGCAGTCTCCCACCCAGTCACCTTGGACCGGCCCACTCCGCTGTTCCCGCCGGACTCAAGGAGACTTGGCAGTTGAGGACCTGATCTGACGTTGGATTACGGTAAGGCCCTGGGGCTCCTGACCCAGCCAGTTCCTACCCGTTGGGGTGGAAGGGGAGCCTGATCACCTCCCAGAGACCTGTTAGAGGTCTCACAGGTTGGGATTCCCAGGGAGGGAATTTTAGAATTTTTCCATGGTGATAAAAGTTTACTATCAAGCCATCCACTTTTTCAATGGAATGTTTTGGTGAATAATTCAATAAATATGCAAATAAATGACATCTGGTCTGAGTATGCGAGTGATTGTACAGAGCGACTGAAACCATTCAGTTTGAGCTGAATCTGTGATTCCATGGCCTGCACTACGGAATCCAAGTGGGCTCTTTGCCGTATTCACAGTCAGCCATCACAACATAACTGTGATTCAGCTTCGGCTGACCTGACCCGGGACTTATATGGGTGCACCTTAGTCAAGGCTGACCAAATTGTCTGAGGAGAGTGAATGGACAGGCATCTAACTGGTCTCCTCTCGGAAGGAGGCATCCCCTCCCTTGTCTGTCTTCATGGCACCATCTCATGGAAACGTCATGAGGTCAGGACAGAGCAAACCCACAGTTCTCAAAACCATGATCAAAAATTTCAGGAAGGGATTTCTGAGGGACTACGGAGTAAAAATGAACCCCAGCAGGTTGAAAACCCTGTGTGAATCAGAATGGGCCTCTTGTAGTGTAGGATTGCCTTCAGAAGGAACCCTAGATGTCCCAATGGTTCACCAGGTCGGGTGGGTCATCACTGGAGATACAGGTCACCCTAATCAGTTCCCATATATTGACTCCTGGTTAGGAGTTGCCCAGACCCTTCCCCCTTAGGTGCGATTTGCTTGCAACAGGCAGGGACAAGGTAGAGTCTTAGTCACCTTGACAAAGCGGCCTACAGAAGATCAACAGAAGCCTGAGCCTCCGCAAATTCTTGCTGGTGACCCAGAGGAGGAACCACACAACACCCTGTCATAGTCGGAGAAGCCACAAGTCCAGGTTAATCCCTCTTCCAAACCCACTGGCTGACCTGGGAAGACTGCCAACAGCTTCTCTGCACCCTATTTAACATGGAAGAAAGAAGGCAGATTATGAGAGGGGCCCACCAATACCTGGAAGAACGTGCATCAGCCAGGGTCCTTGATTGGGGTACATGAGCTGAACTTGCTGTCCCCAAGGAGCGCCCCGGGTGGGATTTCAACAGCACCAGATCCACTGATATCAGGATGCTCTTCTCCAAGAGATCAAAGCCAGGTTGAAAAAGCCCATGAACATGGCCAAAATATCTTCAGTCACCCAACAATCAGGACTATTATGAGAGGTTGTGTGAAGCTTATCACATCTATACCCCCTTCGACGCCGAGTCACAAGAGAGTCAACAAATAGTCAACACCTCATTCATGGCCCAAGCTACCCTGGATATCAGACGGAAGCTCCAGAAACTTGAAGACTTCGCTGGGATGAACATCACTGACCTGATTGAAATTGCGAACAAAATATACATGAACAGAGAAGTTCAGGCTGATAGGGAGGCTGAAAAATGAATGAAGAGAAAGGTCAGCCTTCTGGTAGCCTCCCTAAAATAAAGAGATGACCAAAAGGCAGAGAAAAGCTGGCTGCCAAGAGGGGGAAATCATAGAGCCCCCTTAGCCAGATACCAGTATGTTTACTGTAAAGAGAAGGGGCATTGGAAGAACGAATGCCCCAACCGAGGCAAAGCCCCAAAGCCCAGTCACTACCAGGAGGAGCCCATGGGGAAAGGCTCATTGGCCTCGAAGGAACAGACTCAGATTGACAAGGATAGGGCTTTATCACTCTCGGCCCCCATGAGCCCATGGTCAAAATGAAAGAGGGGGCCAAAACATGACTTTCATGGTTGACAAAGGGGCAGAACACTCTGTGGTCACAATCCCTGTAGCCCCTTTCAGTGAAAAGACTGCAACTATTCTCAGAGCGACCGGGATAAAAGCAGTCCAGCATCACTTTTGTCAAGTCCGCCAATGTGAACTTGGAGGCCACAAGGTCCAACGTGAATTTCTCTAACTGCCCGAGTGCCCCATTCCCCTCCTCAGCTGAGATATGCTCTCAAAGCTTGGAGCCCAAATAACTTTTGAACCAACTGGACGCACCAGCCTCAAACTAAAGCCAGGCCAAGAAGATCCAGGGTCCCTTGTACTGGCAATAACCACACCCAGGGAAGAGGAGTGGAGGCCCTTCTGTACCCAGACCCTCTCAAGTAGCCCACCTGAATTCAGAGCTGCCTCCTCCTTGGTATGGGCTGAAGACAACCCATCTGGACTTGCCCATAACTGAGGCCCTGTCATTGTAGAGTTGACTTCAGGGGCCTAGCCAAAGAAATAGTGACAGTACCCCCTCTCACAAGAGGCAAGAGCAGACATCCAGGAACACCTGATCAGATTCAAAGAGGCAGGCATTCTGATCATCAAGTGCCAGTCCCCTGGAACACCCTGCTCCTACCAGTCAAGAAGCCAGGAGGAGGGTACCAACCAGTCTAAGACCTGTGAGCCATCAACAAGGTGACTGTTTTTCTACACCTGGTAGTCCCAAATCAGTATACCCTTCTCAGCCAGATTCTGGGGTCTGCCAAATGGTTCACTTGCCTAGACTTAAAGGATGCCTTTTTCTGCCTCCGGTTGGCCCCTCAGAGCCAGCCCTTAGTTTGCCTTCGAATGGACTGAACTGGATAAAGGGTGGCAGATGCACTTAATGTGGACGTGGCTTCCACAAGGGTTCAAGAACTCACCCACTCTTTGTGGAGAGGCATTGGCTGCAGACCTTGCCAGCTTTCTGAGGGAAGCCACATGCTGCGCCCTCCTGCAGTATTTAGATGACCTCCTCCTTGGCAATGACACGCAGGAAAATTGTGCAAACGGCACAAAGGCCCTCCTGCAGCTCCTGTCAGACTCAGGATACCGAGCCTCATGGAAAAAGACACAAATCTGCCAGCAGCAACTCCGGCACTTAGGCTTCCTCCTCACCTGGGGAAAGAGGGCACTAGGGCTGGAGAGGAAAAAGGTCATTACCTCCTTACTGCAGCCCCAGACGAAGAAGGGCATACGAGAATTCCCAGCGGCCGCCAGGTTCTGCCGAATCTGGATTCCTGGATTCTCGGCAATGGCAAGACCCCTCTACAGCCTCCTTGGGGGAACAGACCGAGAGCCCCATCTGGACAGAGGTGAAAGCGGCCTTCCTGGAAATAAAGGCTGTTTTAGGACAGGCACTAGCCCTAGGCCTGACAGATACAGGAAAGCCCTTCAATATCTTTGTATGTGAAAGGGAAAAAGTGGGCCTCAGGGTTCTCACAGGCTGTTGGCCCTGGCAGTGGCCAGTTGCACACCTCTCAAAGAGACTGGACCCAGTTGTGGCAGGATGGCCACCCTGCTTCAGGGCACTGGCAGCCACAGTTCTTCTCATTAAGGAAGCAGATAATCTCACCCTGGGACAAGAACTAAATGTCAAGGTCCCCCATGCTGTTGTGTCCCTCATGAATACACAGGGACACTGCTTCCTCTCCAACTCCCAGCTGGCACAATACCAAGAGCTTCTCTGTGAAAACCCATGGGTCACTCTTGAAACAGGAAGGACACTGAATTCAGTAGTGAGGGCAGCAGTTGCTCACAAGAAGGTGTCCGGGCATCAGGTTACACAGTGACCACTGCCAGAGGTCCTTAGAAGCTAAAGTCCTACTGGGCAGATGGTCAGCACAATGGGCCGAATTACATGCCTTAATCTGAGGCCTCACCATCAGGGAGAGCAAGTGAGCTGCTATCTACACCAACTCCCGATACATCTTTGCCACTGTACACATACATGGGGCAATCTACAAGGAAAGAGGTCTCCTCAGTGCAGCACGAAAAGCAATCAAGAACAAGGAAGAGATACTGAAACACCTCGAGACCATTTGGCTCCCAAAAGAAGTACCAATTCTACATTGAAAAGGACATCAAAAGAGAGGAACTTGTCTATATCTAAGGGAAGACTGCTGTTATTATGTGAATCAATCAGGAATAGTAGAATATTAAGAAGGAGAAAGGAATTAGAGACAGGAGAGATGTGGGGACTTAGCCAGTGGTCCTCTTGGTTGCTCCCACTGGCTGGGACCCTCATCTCCATCCTTCTCGTCACTATTGGCCCCTGCGTACTAAATGCTCTCATAAAGTTACAAATCAAGCCACCACTCTTATACTGGCTCTGCAAGGCTATCAGTCTATCATGATTACGATGATGTGCCCTAAAAACAAAATGTTTAGAGGTGCATCAGAGGGGGAAGTGATAAGGAAAATAACATTTTTCAACATGGCTGATAGGACTGACAGAAGAATCTCAGTCCCCCCCACCCCACCGCCCTTGTGACCCTCCCGGGTTCTTCCTCCACCTTGCTTGCCGCACGTGCCAAACTGCCACGTATATGGAAGTAAGAAAGTATAAATTGCTCCCCTTGCCGGCGCTTGGGACTCAGACCTTAGGAGATCACTCTCCTCTGAGCCCACCAGTGTGAAATAAACCTCCTACCCTTCAAGACCTCCGAGTGCCACTTGGTTCTTCCATCAGGTGATCCAGTCCAGGTTCCATAGGTAGGCAATTTCACAAGTAGGCAAAATTCTTGATTCTTATAACTCAGGCCACCAGCTTCCTTTTTCCACTAGGTAATAAAGCTTTTGGAACTAATACATCATGGTATGTATTAAGAGTAAGAAGGGGTAAAATCAAAGAATTAAGCACTAATTTTCTCTTAATTAGCTTATAAATAACCAGCAGTAAAGGACACTTAAACCTCCATAAGTATGGTAAATGGCCTCTTTTTTATCCTATTGATTTCTTGAAAAAACAAGATGTTTGCTTTGCTTCTGTTTGGTAGGTTTATTTGTTGGTGTAATTATGTTTACAGATCTCTTCTTAAAATAGACTGTTATGAAAATTAATGAACGTGGGCATTTGTGGCCATAATATTTGGAGCAAAAAATGGCAGCACTGTCAATATGAAAACATGTTGTAAAGTGATTATAAAAATGTGGTGGTTGAAAAAGCACTTAAACGTATCTTAGAAGCAGACCCTATTCTTTACAGAATTTTAATATAACATTAAGGAAATAAGGCCAAGTATACATAATTGTTAATAAATTAAATTGACTAAAAACATAGAATTCTTCTCATCAAATATTAAACTAAGTGTTAGATGGATCATCATTAAATATAAAAAGAAATCATAGAGCACATATGCCATTTGGATTAACATTTATAATATTCACATAAATATAGAAATGGAAAGAACTCTCTTAGCACAGACACTATGAAAGCCATTAAAAAATTAAAATTAATTCCACTACCTACAAAATCATTTTATTAATCAAAGAATAAACAAAAAGGCAAAAAATAAATAAGGTGAAATTGTGACAAAGAGCACAGAGGGTTAATAAATCAATTAACCAGTAAATACATCTGTTGCACACCAAAATAGATACATATGTAAGCAATTTACTTTATCACCAATTGTGAGTGAAAATAATTGTTGCAAAAGGAGAAAAGGGGAAAAAATTAGAAGCTGGAGAGACTTAGATTCAACAGTAGTTGTTTTTCTGCAGGGATATTCTGATTAGATTTTTCTAGAGCTGTGATTGTATAGTTATATAACTTAAGCATCACTAAGCAAATCCAATTTTATTATTATGGTATCTACATTTTGTTGAAGCTTTTCTTTTCCTAGTGATAAGAAGGAGTTTAGTTTGGAGTCACAGGGAAGTCAGATAAGAGTGAAATCAAAGTCAAGAAAGCAAGCAAGCAAGTTCATTACACTCTGTAATGGAGCAGGCCCTGACCTAATGTCTGACAGGCCTCCACCGCCTACTGTGAGGCCTCGGGTATGACGGTTTTGGCAGGGCAGAAAAGTCCTTGATTGACAGTTCTTGACCCTCTAGGCCTGACCTGATTGGTGAAATAAGGTTCTGGGCTGGGCTATGCCTGCGCATTGATGTTTCTTATCTGGGGACATCCTAGACATTTCCTGAGTCACTCTTGGCTCCTGTGGCTTCATCTGATTAACTTTCTGAGTCATTTCTGGATCTCTGACCTTTAACTCCCTGAGTCAATTTTGGTGGCCCCCACTCTCTTTACATCCCACACATGTCTATCTTTCTGCTTAACACTAGCATCACTACCACCATCTTTAGTTCATTTTTCCTACTTATTTTTGTCACTTTCATCACTCATGGTTTTTATAGGTAAAGAAAAAAGTGATGAAAACCTGTTACCAAGGATTTTGTTTCTATATATTTTTTTCCACCTGCATTTCTGGTGTCAGTTTTAGATGGCCAGCATGTTAAAACCAACTGAAAATTACATTGCCTAGTTAATGAATCACATTATACACAAATCGTTTTATGAAAACTTCAAACTGTAGAAGAAATGCCTGGATACATTATATAACTCAATAATGAAAGCACCAAGACTATAATAAAGACTTCTTTCAAAAGATATGAGCAGTTAATTTCACTGGTGGACATACAAATGGTCAGTCAGTAGAGAACAAAACACATACATATGTAAATTTATACAAGATACTTTGTTCTTAACAAATTGACAAGTGTTATTTTTAATGGCAATACATAGTGCTGATGGGGTTATGTTAATGGGAATGTAAATTATCAAACCCATTCTGAAAAGGATTTGATAAAGAAAGAGAGAGGGAGACCAAGAACCATAAGCTTAAGTAAAAATAATGTTACAGGAGCAAAGACTTTCTTCTTCTCATGTAGTTGTTCTAAGTTACTTTTAAGTACAGCTTGTTGCATGTTAGTTTTTTTTTAATATGCTTTGTTTTTTGGAGCAGTTTATGGTCACAGTGAAATTAAGAGTAAGATAAAGATTTTGCCCCAATACAATGATAGCCTTCCCCACCAACAACACTTACCACCATAGGAGTACATTTGGTACACCTGATGAACCTACACTGTCACATCATTACCACCCAAAGTCCACAGAAAGATATGTTTTTTATCAAAGATATTCATCATAATTGTCATGTTTAATTTTCAGTCAAAATATGCAAACCAATTGATGTCTAATAATATGGTAACAGTTAAATTAACATTGGTATACATCAATATTTTCAATATTTAATATTTGCAGAATTTTCAGTGCATTACCCACAACATAATTTTGACAGTAACAATGCAAAATATGAACTTGTAAATTGAGTAAGCACATGAATATGTCTTTAGAATAGGGAGAAAAATCAGAAAAATTACACAATTTACAAAGATGACAATTAATACAAAAATCACTAAGCCTAGAAACATAGCATTTTAACAATCAATTAACTTCCTGACCCACCTCTGTAAGACTTGTCTACATTTTTGGCTAAATATTATTTAATTCTTCATATGACAGTAATTTTGTAATATCCTTTCATATCAGTACTATAGAGAGATAATTTGGCCATTACAATAGTTGGTCAAAAATTTTAAAAACTAGTGGTAGTCTGAGGTTTAAAGATGGTGGTGTGAGAGGTGAGACAGAAGCCTCCTAAAACCGCATATAATACGAAAATATAATTAATACAACTAATCCTGAAAAAGCAACAGGAAAGAAGTCTGTGCCAGACTGCATACACCTGGAGAAAAGAAGAGACCACAAGGAACAGGATAATGTACCAAAGCCGAGACCTGGCGGGACCCAAGCCCTTCCCCCACCCCAGCTCACCAGCGGGAGGAAGAGAAATGGAGCAGGAAGGGAGTGGAGGCCTGGAACTGTTGAGCACCTAGCTCTGGAGATCTTCTGTGGAAGCACAAACCTACATTGCATGGTGGTCTGAGGAATAGGGGGTTGGAAAGTTAAGACAGGGAGAATACCTGGAGAGACTGAGATTTCAGCCACTGATGGAAAACAGAGATACATATACAGCTGCTCTGGGACAAAAGAAAGGTGGGCAGTCTGAGAGACTTCTTAACAGCGACAGGGCTGCTAAAGGGGCAAGGATTGCACCGAGCTTACTGCACAGGAGAAAGGACAGGTAGACAAAATTGTCTGGGTGCACTCTGCCCAGCAGGATGGGAACTTTCACGATCTTCAGGTGCTCCAGCCCCATGGCTGGCTATGCAGCCTCAAGGCCCCCCACTGTGATACACAGCCTTCGACACCTTCCTCCTGGACAGACTGCACCTGGCTGGCATACCGGCAGCCCCTGCCCTGGCAAAAGGCCAGCCAGAGGGAAGCCCCACCTTCAGCAGCTACAAAATCAAAGCATAGAGGCTTACACCTGTGTGTTTGGCCCACTGGTTCAGGCAGTGGATAAAGGCATAGCAGCTGGGAAGCAGGAAACAACTCTTTCCTCCCCACAGTCACCAACACTGCTCACCTGTGACCACTGACATTGCTCCAGGGGCTGAACAGCCTCAGAAAGTAGAGCTTCTAGAAACCAGAGGGGGACACATACAAATATGAAATGTCAAAGGAACCTAGTCCAAAGTAAAATTATAAATATGCCAAAGAGTTAAACTGAACTTATGAATCTTCCTGAAAGAGATTTCAAAATAAAAATCATAAACATGCTTATGGAGGTAAAGAAAAATATTCAAGAAATCAGGAATGAATTCCAGTCGGAGATCCAATCATTACAGAACACAATATCAGAAATAATACATACAATGGAAGGTTTTGAAAGCAGATTAGATATTGTGGAGGAGATGATAAATGAAATAGAAATTAGAGAAGAGGAATACAAAGAAGCTGAGGCACAGAGAGAAAAAAGGATCTCTAAGAATGAAAGAATACTGAGAGAACTGTGTGACCAATCCAAATGGAACAATATTCGTATTATAGGCATACCAGTAGAAGAGAGAAAAAGGAGATAGAAAGTGTCTTTGAGGAGGTAATGCTGAAAACTTCCCCAATCTGGGGAAGGAGATAGTCTCTCAGGCCATGGAGATGCACAGATCTCCCAACACAAGAGACCCAAGGAAGACAACACCAAGACATATAGTAATTAAAATGGAAAAGATCAAGGATAAAGACAGACTATTAAAAGCACTCAGAGAGAGAAATAAGATCACATACAAAGGAAAGCCCATCAGGCTATCATCAGACTTCTCAGCAGAAACCTTACAGGCCAGAAGGGAGTGGCATGATGTATTTAATGCAATGAAGCAGAAGGGCCTTGAACCAAGAATACATTATCTGGCAAGATTATCTTTTAAATTTGAAAGAAGGATTAAACAATTTCCAGATAAGCAAAAGCTGAGAGAATTTACCTCCCACAAACCATCTCTACAGTGTATTTTGGAGTGACTGCTATAGATGGAAGTATCCCTGAGGTTTAATAGCTGTCATTAGAGGTAAAAAAAAAACAACAGTAAAGAAAGTAGAACAGTTAATTACTAAGTAGATGCAAAATTAAATCAACTACCCCCAAAGTCAGTCAAGGGATAGACAAACAGTACTGAATATGATTCCTAATATATAAAGAATGGAGGAGGAAGAAATAGAAGGAGAAAAAAAGAAGAACCTTTAGATTGTGTCTGTAATAGCATATTAAGTGAGTTAAATTAAACCTTTAGATAGTAAGGAAGTTAACCTTGAACCTTTGGTAACCATGAATCTAAAGCCTGCAGCGTCAATAAGTACATACTTATCGATAATCACCCAAAATGTAAATGGTCTCAATGCACCAATCAAAAGGCATAAAGTCACTGAATGGATAAAAAAACAAGACCCATCTATATGCTGCCTACAAAAGACTCACTTCAAACCCAAAGACATACACAGACTAAAAGTGAAGGGATGGAAAAAGATATTTCATGCAACTAACAGGGAGAAAAAATCAGGAGTGGCCATCCTTGTATTAGACAAAATAGACTTCAAAACAAAGAAAGTAAAAAGACACAAAGAAGGACATTACATAATGATAATGGGGGGAGTCCAACAAGAGGATATAACCATTATAAATATATATGTATCCAACACAGGATCACCTACATATGTGGAACAAATACTACCAGAATTAAAGAGGGAAATAGAATGCAATGCATTCATTTTAGGAGACTTCAACACACCACTCACTCCAAAGGACAGATCAACCAGACAGAAAATAAGTAAGGACACAGAGGCACTGAAAAACACACTAGAACAGATGGACTAACAGATATCTACAGAACTCTACACCCAAAAGCAGCAAGATACACTTTCTTCTCAAGTGCTTATGGAATATTTTCCAGAATAGACCACATACTAAGCCACAAGAAGAGCCTCAGTCAATACAAAATGATTGAAATTGTACCAACCAGCTTCTCATATCACAAAGGTATGAAACTTGAAATAAATTACACAAAGAAAATAAAAAGCTCACAAACACATGGAGGCTTAATAACATGATCCTAAATAATCAATGAATCAAATGTCTCCAATATATGGAGACACATGACAACAATAATTCAACACCACAAAATCTGTGGGATGCAGCAAAGGCTGTGCTAAGAGGGAAGTATATTGCAATACAGGCGTACATCAGGAATTAAGAACAATCCCAAATGAATGGAATAAACTCACAATTAAGGAAACTAGAAAAAGAAGAACAAATGAGGCCCAAAGTCAGTAAAAGGACAGACATAATAAAGATTAGAGCAGAAACAAATAAAATAGAAAAGAATAAATCAATAGAAAGAATCAATGAAAGCAGGAGCTGTTTTTTTTGAGAAAATAAACAAAATAGATAAACCCCTAGCCAGACTTATCAGGAAAAAAAGAGAGTCTAAACACATAAACAGAAACATAAATGAAAAAGGAAAAATCACTACAGACACTGCAGAAATACAAAGAATTAATAGAGAATACTATGAAAAATTATATGCTAACAAACTGGATAACCTGGAAGAGGTAGATAACTTTCTAGAAAAATACAACCTTCCAAGGATGACCCAGGAAGAAACAGAAAATTGGAACAGACCAACTACAAGCAACAAATTGAACTGGTAATCAAAAAACTACCTAGGAACAAAACCTGTGGACCAGATGGTTTCACTGCTGAATTTTATCAAACATTTAGTGAAGACCTAATACCCATCCTCATTAAAGTTTTCCAAAAAGTAGAAGAGGAGGGAATACTCCCAAACTCATTCCACGAGGCCAGCATCACTCTAATACCAAAAGCAGGCAAAGACACCACAAAAAAGAAAATTACAGACCAATATCCCTGATGAAAATAGACACAAAAATACTCAACAAAATATTAGCAAACCAAATTCAAAAATACATCATAAAGATCATCCATCATGATCAAGTAGGATTTATTCCAGGTATGCAAGGATGGTACAACATTCAAAAATCCATCAACATCATCCACTACATCAACAAAAAGAAGGACAAAAACCACATGATCATCTCCATAGATGCTGAAAAAGTATTTGAGAAAATTCAACATCCATTCATGATAAAAACTCTCAACAAAATGGGTATAGACGGCAAGTACCTCAACATCATAAAGGCCATATATGACAAACCCACAGCCAACAGCATACTTAACAGCGAGAAGCTGAAACACTTTCCTTTAAGATCGGGAATAAGACAAGGATGCCCACTCTCCCCACTTTTATTCAACATAGTTTTGGATGTCCTAACTACAGCAATTAGACAACACAAAGAAATAAAGGGCATTCTTTATTGGTAAGGAAGAATTTCAATTGTCCCTGTTTGCAGATGACATGATATTGTACATAAAAAACTCTAAAGAATCCACTAAAACTACAAGATCTAATATGTGAATTCAGCAAAGTTGCAGGACACAAAATTAATACACAGAAATCTGTTACATTCCTATACAATAATGATTAACTAGCAGAAAGAGAAATCAGAAAAATAATTCCATTCACAACTGCATCAAAAAAAAAATACCTAGGAATAAACCTAACCAAGGAAGTGAAAGACCTATACTCTGAAAACTACAAGACAATCATGAGAGAACTTAAAGACAGCAATAAATGGAAACACATCCCAAGCTCATGGATAGGAAGAATTAATATTGTTAAACTCACCATCCTGCCTAAAGCAATCCACAGATTCAATGCAATTCCTATCAAAATACCAACAGCATTCTTCAATGAACTGGAGCAAATCATTCTAAAAGTCAGATGGAACCACAAAAGACCCCGAATAGCCAAAGCAATCCTGAGAAGGAAGAATAAACCTTGGGGATAATGCTCCCCAACTTCAAGCTCTACTACAAAGCTGCAGTACTCAAGACAATTTGGTACTGGCACAAGAACAGACCCATAGACCAATGGAACAGACTAGAGAGCCCCCTGATATAAACCCAACCATATATGGTCAATTAATATATGATAAAGGAGCCATGGACATACAATGGGGAAATGACAGCCTCTTCAACAGCTGGTTTTGGCAAAACTGGACAGCTACATGCAAGAGAATGAAACTGGATTATTGTTTAACCTCATACACAAAAGTAAATTCGAAATGGATCAAAGACCTGAATGTAAGTCATGAATGTCTTAGAAGACAACATAGGCAAAAATCTCCTGAATATAAACATGAGCAACTTCTTCCTGAACACACCTCCCCGAGCAAGGGAAACAAAAGCAAAAATGAACACTTGGGACTACATCAAACTAAAAAACTTCTGTATGGAAAAGGACACGATCAACAGAACAAAAAGGCATCCTACAGTATGGGAGAATATATTTGTAAATGACATATCTGACAGGGGGTTAACATCCAAAATGTATAAAGAACTCACATGCCTTAAGAGCCAAAAAGCAAATAACACGAGTAAAAAATGGGTGGAAGATATGAAGAGACACTTCTCCAAAGATGAAATTCAGATGGCCAACAGCACATGAAAAGATGCTCCACATCATTAATCATCAGGGAAATGCTAATTAAAACCACAATGAGGTATCACCTCACACCAGTGAGGATGGCCAACATCCAAAACACAAACAACAACAAATGTTGGCGAGGATGTGGAGAAAAGGGAACCCTCCTACACTGCTGGTGGGAATGCAAATTAGTTCAACCATTGTGGAAAGCAGTCTGGAGGTTCCTCAAAAAACTCAAAATAGAAATACCATTTGACCCAGGAATCCCACTCCTAGGAATTTACCCTAAGAATCCAGCAACCCAGTTTCAAAAAGACAGATGCACCCCTATGTTTATTGCAGCACTATTTACAATAGCCAAGAAATGGAAGCAACCTAAGTGTCCATCAGTAGATGAATGGATTAAGAAGATGTGGTACATAGACACAATGGAATATTATTCAGCCATAAGAAGAAAACGAATCCTACCATTTGCAACAACATGGATGGAGCTTGAGGATATTATGCTCAGTGAAATAAGCCAGGCAGAGAAAGACAAGTGACAAATGATTTCCTTCATTTGCGGAGTATGAGAAAACAGCAAAATTGAAGGAACAAAATAGCAGCAGACTCCCAGACTCCAAGAAGGGACTAGTGGTTACCAAAGGGGAGGGGTGTGGGAAGGTGGGTGGGGAGGGAGGGAGAAGGGGATTGAGGGGTATTATGTTTACTACACATGGTGTGGGGGGGTCACAGGGAAGACACTGTAGCACAGAGAAGGCAAATAGTAAATTCTTACTACACTGATGGACAGTGACTGCATTGGGGTATGGGTGGGAACTTGATAATATGGGTAAATGTAGTAACCACATTGTTTTTCATGTGAAACATTCATAAGAGTGCATATCGATAATACTTTAATTAAAAAAATACTAGTGGTAGTTTAAAAAAGTATTTCTAAGCATCACAATTCATTATAGGTCATGCCACATAAAGGTTTAGAATAACTGCCCGTCTTGAGACAACCTCTATTACATTTTTTTTACATACTTTCCTGCATGCACTACTGCAAACATTTTCTCTGTTTGTACTACTGCCACAGATTCATGCCCCATAAACACAGAAATTCTCATATATTCTATATTGCACAAAACCCATTTTTAGAAGTCATGTTTTCTTAGGATGATTATTTTTTTCACTCTAACATTTTCCAGGTTAATACTAACACAATTAGTGTTTATGTATAAACTACATGATTAAAGTATTAAAGTAAGCTCAAAGGCAGGGTAGAGAATATCTTTCCACTGAGAAAAATAAGGTACTTAAATGAGTTTCAGAGTTTCTGTGATCTCTGTAAGCACCGTCTCCAAGAGGGAAGGAAATAAAATGATCAAAGCTGATGGTCACGTGCCAGGACATGCCCCCTCTTGATGGTAAATGTGCATTTCATATTTGGAAAGGCAAAAGACTGTGAACTGTGTCCTTCTAATAGTTGAATAGGTATTTGGAGAATGTGATGTATCTGTGTGGCATGTCTGAATGGTGAAGTACCATATCTCAGTTGGAATCACAGCTTATTCTACAAAAATTAAATGAACCTTTTCTCTTCGTACTTTGGGGAGCATTAAGGATGGTTATTAGAATACTAATTATAAATGCATGCTCAGTGTTCCCCATTGTACACTATGTCTCCACAAGAATTAGTATATAATGGACACATACTTCAGCTTGCCAAATGCTTGACACAGAGGATGGTAGCTTTAACATCATTGGAGCACTATGATTGAACAGGGAGCAGTGGCTCCAGCTTCCAAAATCTCTCTCTGCAATGAGACATAGTCGCATCCATATGAAATGTGGATAAAAGTGTATGAAATAAAATTTAACAGGTCCTCCAGTTGATCAACCAGGATCTCAGATAAAGCAAACCTGAACATTTTTGCCAGGCCTTATATACACTTGCCTGTTGACTGACATCTCTTTGCCTGATTTGGTTTACAAATTCCCTACCGTACTAGCCTTACATCTGACCTCCTTCTTCCTGGGCTGTCTTGTTATCCTACCCACACTCTCTTAGCAGCCACTCTTTCTCTGCTTTTGCATTTATGTATCTTTATTTGTGTCTTAGGGTTCACAGATTAGAACAACCTTACGCTTTCAAACAGAGAGAGGATACATCCTCACTAAACGGACATGTAATTTTCCCCTTATAGAAACATGCTTTACTTCTCTAGACAAAATAATTGATTACATGAATAAGCAATTGCTGTGTCAAATAAGAAGTCACTGACATACTTTCAGAGATTTTTTTGTGAGAATTTTAGTATTCTGGGGCTTTTAAAAAGCATACTTCTTCAAAAAAAGTTTCTAAAAAAGATGACTACAAGATTTTTCCAGTATGATATAACCAGACTTCTTAATTGTGTGTGGGTGTGTATGTGTTTTCTATTCAATTAATATGCCTTTAGCAGAAACAGTATATTACAGCACAATTTGCAATAGGGCTCTTTACTCCAAAGAGAACTCATAGAGTATATAGGTGATTATCCTAAAATATAAAATTTTGGAGTAGAATAATAAAAGTAGCTTACATTTATTGAGGTCTTATTAGATCAGAAGAAAAAGTTCTGTGGTCTTTACATGCATTAACTCAATCTTCACAACCCTATAAGCTGTTATTATCACCATTTTACAGATGAGAAAACTGGAGCAGGCATGCCATGATTAAGCAGCTTGCTCAAAGTCACACAGCTAATGACTTATAGAACCTGAATTCAAATCCAGACAGTTGCACTTCAGAACCTATACTGTCGACACTGACTATGCTTTTCTCATTAATGTCATTTTGAAAGTTCTCATGAATATGCACCATGTTAAGAATTATATAGGAGGAGAGTTATTCCTTAAGAGACTTTAGTTGCTGAATCCACTCCACTGTGGCATTTCATTTTGGCCAATGTTTATGACTTTCTAAGCACTTCAGTTGTGAAGAGTGGTTAAAAGTCAGAAATGAGGAGCCTACTGGGCTTCATAAAAGCCTGAGTGTAAGAAATCTGCTTTAAGGCAGAGGTGTTTTATGCCCGTTTTACATCATGAAAATTGTCAGAGCTGTTGGAACCTAGCCTGTTTTCCTGGCTTAGTTCATAGGTGGAAACTATGTCTTTCCATTTCTTGTCAGATGCAAAGCAAAGACCCTCATGAAAAAGCTCTGAGATTCTTTTTTATAAATCCATTTATTTCTGAACATCCAATTTTGCTTTTGGGGTTTTTGGACGGACTGATTAAGTAACTATTGATGGACAATGACATCGTTTCTGGAATGTATCAGCAGAATGCTTCAATCCTGGCCTTCTTCAGGTTTGAATACACTTATTGAAATTAAAGCTATTCATCACATTAATGGTCTCCTGTCATTTGTAGTTAAGAAATAAAACTCTTCCCATCTTTTTGGAAAGGGCAACAAGGTAAAATCGATGTTCTGAGATAAGGCAGCAGCCAGTGTCACTAAAAAAAGGTAATTCCTTTGACAGTGAGAACAATATATGGGAGACTTCCTAATTAAAATTTTGCACTAAAATATGTTGCATTCAACATTACTCATTACGACTCCAAGTGGACAGTCCAATGTAAATGCCACTAACATTTTATCATTATTGTCAGCTATAGAGGTAAAGTGGAAAGAACGTTGCTACACAGAGAATGTTTATGTTGAAACCTAATCCCCAGTATAATGGTATTAGGAGATGAGGCCTTCTGGGAGTTGATGGGGTCATGAGGATGAAGAAGCCAGAGAGCTCTGTCAATCCTCCCATGTGAGATCACAGTAAAAAAAAACAACTGTCCATGAACCTGGAAATAGGACCTTATGAGACACAGAATCTTATGGTACCTTGATCTTGAGTTCCCAGCTTCCAGAAAATTGTGAGAAATAAACATCTGTTGTTTATAAGTCAGCCAGTCTATGACATTCTTGTTATGGTGGCCCAGACTAAAACAAATCTTAAACTAGGAATTCCTATAAATTCTCTATTATCGTATCATTTCATGCCCTTCTACCACTTTTTCCACTTATAATGTTCTTCTGACAATTTCTGGAACATGCCAGTCTATCACTTGGCTCAGTGTTTTTACTTGGTACTCTAAAGGCCTGGAATTCTCTTCGTCCTTCTTTTAACCTAGGTTGTTCTTTCTCTTTTTTAAATCTTACCTTGAAACATCACCCCTCAGACAGACCTCTGATCATCCTATTGAAAGTATTCTCAATTTTATCATCTGTCATATATGACTATTTTTTTTTCCTTCAAAGCACTTATCACAAGCTTTATTGTGTCTGCACTACATTTTTTTGGCTCTCTTACTAGAATGAAAGTTCCGCAAGAAAGGAGTCATTGGAAAACTGGTTCACTGCTATATTCTCAGTGCCTGCCATTTAGAAGATATGCAATAAATATTTTCATAATAAATAAATGCATTTCCAACATCACCCACTATCCAAATGATTGGGCATGTTATTTAACCTCTAGGCACTGAAATGTTCAGCTTTGGCTTTAGGTCTGAGACTCAGTACTTTGTCATATTCCTCAAAAAGAATGAACTTACAGTAAAGGTATTGGGGAAACATGTAGATTTCATTGAAGAATTCATAGGAGAGATAGAAGAGGGCTTTGTTATTTGATTTTCTTTATCCATAGTGTCTCCACTCATCTTGCCTAGCTGGGGCACACAGTCTGCACCCTTCCATTACATTGCACTCAAACTCTGAGTTCCTCCACTATCTTTCCAAGGATTTCAGCTCTGTGCCCATATCTGTACACAAACAAAAGTCTTGACTATAACAAGGCCCAACACCAGAAGGAAACTGGATGACTAGCTATTATTAATCAAGCATGCTCCCAGGCACCCCACCAAGGACTATTCCCCCTGACAGGTGTTCTGACAAATGGAATTTTGTCTATTTTGTTACATCCCTAAGTATTGTGTTTTTTGTTTCTCTGTTGCTGTTGTTTGTTTGTTTGGGATCTTGAAAAGATCCGCCCTGAAAGCCAAACAACTTAAGAATCAATCAAGCTAATATATGTGAAAAGATTAATTTTTTAATAGGTTTACCAGTCAAATATTGTATGTCACACACTGGGCTAGGTACTGAACATGAAACAGTGGTTCCTACCCATGAGCAGCCCAGGCCCAAATTTAACTATTTATATCAAATAATGGCATGTTCGCACTATCACAACAGCCATGATTACTTATGTTATTAGTAATCTGACTTCTGACAACAGTGCTTCAATAATAAATTCTAAATACATTTGAGGTGGTATTTCAGAAAGGTTATGGCTAGGGGACATGATGTCACTTCTGTTAAATAAAACCAGCCCTCTTTTTTCATGAGTTGGTTTTATTCCAATTTAGAATGAACCCTTTAAAGAAGGAATCACATGAGTTATTGCCTAGTTGTTACTCATCCATTGTTATGCAGGAGTCAATTTTTCAAATACTACTGATATAAGTAAAGCATGACCTGGCTTAGAATAGTGGTCAGGTCCACAGTAGACAAACAAAATGCAACTGCCCTCCCCCCAACTCTTATAGCAGTGTTGCAATTATGTTTTCCAGTTCCCCAAGGTGACTTAAAGAAAAGCCATGTCACCTAGTCCTGCTTATCAGAATACAGCTACAGCCTAATAAGAAATACAGTATATAATTACATTGCAGTGTGATAAATACTGTAAGTCTAGGCATGAAAGGCTATTGTCCTCATAGATAAAAGGCCACTATGGCGAGCTTGGAACTTTAGGGAAGTCCTCTTGGAAGAGGTGGTATCCGCTTAATGGCCTAAAAAGTGAATAAGCACAAGCCACATGGGAGGTAGGCTTGAGAAACATAAAAAGTATTTTCATAAAGTAAGAGAGAACATCACATCAAATGGTCCAGAAATAAGAAATCAACTGCATGTAGTTTCATCCTGGGGGGCCAGTGGTAGCAAATTAGAAAGGAGGGGAAGAATGAAACCACATGAAGTTGACAAGGTTTTGGGTTCCAGGTTCAGGAGTTATGGAGCCATGTAAGGGTTTTGAACAGAAGAGCAATTAGACTCATATAAGTTTAAACAAAGCATAGGTTAGAGAGGAAGACCAGAAGCAGACCAACAGGTGGAGGCTGCCATACAAACCTATGATCACTTGGACCAGATTTGTGGTTTGGTTAAAAAAGTGAACAGCTGGTAAAGGTATTTAGGAAGTATAGGAGGGAGAGAAGAAGAGGATAATGGCATGCATAGTTTCAGCTTGGGTCACTAGGTAAAAGGATTCTTCCAAAAGGCAACATGGACAGAGAGTCAAGACCCGGGTACTGGTCCAAGCTTCACTACTTACTAGCTATGCTAGCTATGTAACTTTGTACAAGTTACTTACCCTCTTGAACCTCAATTTCCACATCTGTCCACTGGAGATGCACTATCCTATTCAATTCACAGGGCACAGCGAGAGCAAGATGTGCATAAGACCTCCAGATAGCTATATAAAGGATTACTAAAAATCTCTAAATCACAGCATTTGTTGAATAGCCATATGCCTGATCATCCTTTACTGTCACATCTTACGTCACTTGCTTTCCTTCATTCTGATGGGAGCCCTGACACTTAAGTGGTGTGTTTGAAAAATTACATATTCATTGAAGATTTGGTTCAGAATAATAATTTATTCAATGGAGGAAAAAGCTGAGAGAAAAATAATTGAAAAAATAATGAAATCTCTCAGTAAGGTGGACTAAAGATGGTGGCGTGAGAGGTGAGACACAGGCTTCCTCCTAAAACCGCATATAATACAAAAATATAAATAATATAACTAATCCTGAAAGAGCAACAGGGAAGAAGACTGTGCCAGACTGCGTACACCTGAAGAAAAGAGCAGACCTCACAAAACAGGGTAACGTATTAAAGCTGTGGCCCGGCAGGACCCAAGTTCTTCCCGCCCTCAGCTCACCAGTGGGAGGAAGAGAAATGGAGCAGGGAGGGAGTGGGGGCCTGGGACTGCTGAATACCTAACTCTGGAGATCTGCTCTGGGAGCACAAACCTACATTTCATGGTGCTTACATGATACTCTCATGATTATGGGGTTGAAAAGCATATTCCAGCTGCTTGTGGAAGGCAGGGATCCACATCCGGCTGCTCTGGGACAAAAGAAAGGCAGGCAGTCTGAGAGACTTCTTAACAGCAAGAGGGCTGCTAGAGGGGCAAGGATTTCACAGAGCTTACCACTCAGGAAAGAGGACAGGTAGAAAAAATTATCGAGGTGCCCTCTTCCAAGCAGGTTGGGAGCTTTCACGATCTTCAGGTGCTCCAGCTCCCTGGCTTCCTACACAGCTCAAAGGACCCCCTTCGTGATACTCAGCCCGCTGCGCCTTTCTACTAGCCAGCCACACCTGGCTTGCAAACCTGCAAACCCTACCCTAGCGTTAGGCCAGCCAGAGGGAAGATCTGTCTACAGCAACTACAAACACAAAGCATAGAGGCTTATACGTCTGTGCTCAGCCCACTGGTTCAGGCAGTGGAGAAAGGCATAGAAGCTGTGAAGTAGGAAACAGCTCTTTCCTACCCTCAGGCACCAATACCACTCCCCAGTGACCCCCGATATTGCTTCAGAGGCTGAGAAGCTCCAGAGAGTAGAGCTTCTGGGCACTAGAGGGCGCCATTACAACTATGAAACACCAAAGGAATCTGGATCAGAGTAAAATTATTAATACAACTCCTGAGAAAGATTTAAATGATATGGACCTTATGACTCTCCCTGAAAGAAAGATTTAACTGACATTGAACTCATGAATCTTATTGAAAGGGAGTTCAAAATAAAAATCAATAACATGCTCATGGAGGTATGGAAAGATATTTAAGAACTCAGGAATGAATCCCAGTCGGAGATCCAACTGTTGAAGAGCACAATGAAGGAGATTGGATAAGGTGGAGACAATAAATGAAATAGAAATTAGAGGAGAGGAATACAAAGAAGTTGAGGCACAGAGAGAAAAAGGGATCTCTAAGAATGAAAGAATATTGAGAGAACTCCAATCCAAATGGAACAATATTCACATTATAGGGGTACCAGAGGAAGAAGAGAGAAAAAAAGGGATATGAAGTGTCTTTAAGGAGGTAATTGCTGAAAACTTCCCCAGTATGGGGAAGGAGATAGTCTCTCAGGCCATGGAGATGCACAGATCTCCCAAAACAAGGGACCCAAGGAAGACAACACCAAGACATATAGTAATTAAAATGGCAAAGATCAAGGATAAGGACAGACTATTAAAAGCAGACAGAGAGAGAAATAAGATCACATACAAAGGAAGGCCCATCAGGCTATCATCAGACTTCTCAGCAGAAACCTTACAGGCCAGAAGGGCGGGGCATGATGTATTTAATGCAATGAAGCAGAAGGGCCTTGAACCAGGAATACTTTATCTGGCAAGATTATCATTTAAATTTGAAGGAGGAATTAAACAATTTCCAGATAAGCAAAAGTGGAGAGAATTTACCTCCCACAAACCATCTCTACAGTGTATTTTGGAGGGACTGCTATAGATGGAAGTGTTCCTAAGGTTTAATAGCTGTCACCAGAGGTAATAAAAGCACAGTAAAGAAAGTAGAACAGCTAATTACTAAGTAAATGCAAAATTAAATTAACTATCCCCAAAGTCAATCAAGAGATAGACAAAGAGTACAGAATATGATACCTAATATATAAAGAATGGAGGAGGAAGAAAAAGGAGGAGAAAAAAAAAAGAACCTTTAGATTGTATTTGTAATAGCATATTGAGTGAGTTAAGTTAGACTCTTAGATAGTAAGGAAGTTAACCTTGAACCTTTGGTTACCACGAATCTAAAGCCTGCAATGCCAGTAAGTACATACCTATCGATAATCACCCTAAATGTAAATGGACTGAATGTAGCAACCAAAAGACATAGAGTCACTGAATGGATAAAAAAACAAGACCTATCTATATGCTGCCTGCAGGAGACACACTTTTAACCCAAATACATACACAGAGTGAAAGTGATGGGATGGAAAAAGATATTTCATGCAAACAACAAAGAGAAAAAAGCAGGAGTTGCAGTACTAGTATCAGACAAAACAGACTTCAAAACAAAGAAAGTCACAAGAGACAAAGAAGGACATTACATAATGATAAAAGGGT
Organism: Phataginus tricuspis; assembly: GCA_029783875.1. NCBI lineage: Eukaryota > Metazoa > Chordata > Mammalia > Pholidota > Manidae > Phataginus > Phataginus tricuspis. Next base: position 119,282,850 of record JAQQAC010016209.1, on the reverse strand, counting down.
CAATCCAACAAGAAGACATAACCATTATAAATATCTATGCACCCAACACAGGAACACCTACATATGTGAAACAAATCCTAAAAGAATGAAAAGGAGAAATAGAATGCAAAGCATTCATTCTAGGAGACTACAACATTCCACTCACTCTGAAGGACAGATCAAACCGACAGAAAATAAGTAAGGAGACAGAGGCACTGAACAACACAATAGAAAGATGGACCTAACAGACATCTACAGAACTCTACACCCAAAAGCAGCAGAATACACATTCTTCTCAAGTGCACATGGAACATTTTCAAGAGTAGATCATATACTAGGCCACAAAAAGGGCATCGGTAAATTCAAAAAGATGGAAATTGTACCAACCAGTTTCTCAGACCACAAAGGAATGAAACTAGAAATAAATTACACAAAGAAAATGAAAAATCCCACAAACACATGGAGGCTTCACAGCATGCTCCTAAATAACCAATGGATCAATAACCAAATAAAATCAGAGATCAGGCAATATAGGCAGACACATGACAACAATAGTTCAACATCGTAAAATCTGTGGGATGCAGCAAAGGCCATGCTAAGTGGAAAGTATATTGCAATATGGGCCTACGTCAGGAATTATAATCCCATATGAGCAGTCTAAACTCACAATTAACAAAAGAAGAAAAAGAACAAATAAGGCCCAACGTCAGTAGAAAGAGGGACATAATAAAGATTAGAGCATAAATAAATAAAATTGAGAAGAATAAAACAATAGAAAGAATAAATGAAAGCAAGAGCTGGTTCTTCGAGAAAATGAACAAAATTGATAAACTCCTAGCCAGACTTATCAAGAAAAAAAGAGTTTATTCCCATAAACAGAATCAGAAATCAAAAACAAAAATTCACTACGGACCCCACAGAAAGACAAAGAATTATGAGAATATTATGAAAAATTATATGCTAACAAACTGGATAAAATAGAAGAATGGACAACTTTCTAGAAAAATACAATGTTCCAAGGCTGACCGAGAAAGAAACAGAAAATCTGAACAGACCAATTACCAGCAAAGAAATTGAACCTGTAATCAAAAACCTACCTAAGAACAAAATGCCTGGACCATATGGATTCACCACTGAATTTTATAAAACATTTAGTGAAGACCTAATACCCATCCTCATTATTAAACTTTTCCAAAAAGTAGAAGAGGAGGGAATACTCCCAAACTCATTCCACGAAGCCAGCATCACTCTAATACCAAAACCAGGCAAAGACACCACAAAAAAAGAAAATTACAGACCAATATCCCTCATGAATATAGATACAAAAATACTCAACAAAATATTAGCAAATTGAATTAAAAAACACATAAAAATATCATCCATCATGATCAAGTAGGATTTATTCCAGGGATGCAAAGATGGTACAGCATTTGAAAATCGGTCAATGTCATCCACTACATCAACAAAAATAATGACAAAAACCACATGATCATCTCCATAGATGCTGAAAAATCATTTGAGAAAGTTCAACATCCATTCATGATAAAAACTCTCAACAAAATGGGCATAGAGGGCAAGTACATCAACATAATAAAGGCCATATATGACAAACGCACAGCCAACATTATACTTAACAGCGAGAAGCTGAAAGCTTTTCCTTTAAGATCAGGAACAAGAACAAGGTTGACCACTCTTCCCACTTCTATTCAACATAGTACTGGAGGTCCTAGCCATGGCAATTCTACAACACAAAGAAATAAAAGGCATTATGATTGGCAAGGAAGAAGTTAAACAGTCCCTGTTTGCAGATGACATATTGTATATAAAAACCCTAAAGAATCCACTCCAAAACTACTAGATCTAATATCTGAATTCAGCAACGTTGCAGGATACAGAATTAATATGCAGAAATCTGTGGCAATCCTATAAACTAACAACGAACTAGCAGAGAGAGAAATCAGGAAAACAATTCCATTCACAATTGCATCAAAAAGAATAAAATACCTAGGAATAAACCTAACCAAGGAAGTCAAAGACCTATACTCTGAAAACTACAAGACACTCATGAGAGAAATTAAAGAAGATACTAATAAATGGAAACACATCCCAAGCTCATGGATAGGAAGAATTAATATTGTCAAAATGGCCATCCTGCCTAAAGCAATCTACAGATTCAATGAAATTCCTATCAAAAATTAGAGAAAATCATTCTAAAATTCATATGGAACCACAAAAGACCCCGTATAGCCAAAGCAATCCTGAGAAGGAAGAATGAAGGTGGGGGGATTATGCTCCCCAAGTTCAAGCTCAACTACAAAGCCACAGTACTCAAGACAATTTGGTACTGGCACAAGAACATACCCATAGACCAATGGAATAGACTAGAGAGCCCTGATATAAACCCAACCATATATGGTCACTTAATATATGATAAAGGAGCCATGGGCATACAATGTGGAAATGACAGCCTCTTCAACAGCTGGTGTTGGCAAAACTGGACAGTTACATGCAAGAGAATGAAACTGGATTATTGTTTAATCCCATACACAAAAGTAAACTCAAAATGGATCAAAGACCTGAATGTAAGTCATGAATGTCTTAGAAGACAACATAGGCAAAAATCTCCTGAATATAAGCATGAGCAACTTCTTACTGAACACATCTCCTCAAGCAAGGGAAACAAAAGTAAAAATGAACTCATGGGACTATATGAAACTGAAAAGTTTCTGTAAGGCAAAGGACACAATCAACAGAACAGAAAGATATCCTACAGTATGGGAGAATATATTTGTTAATGACATATCTGACAAGGGGTTAACATCTAAAATATATAAAGAACTTACATGCCTCTACACCCAAAAAGCAAATAACCTGATTAAAAAATGGGTGGAGGATATGAAGAGACAGTTCTTCAAAGAAGAAATTCAGATGGCCAACAGACACATGAAAAGGCACTCCATATCACTAATCATCAGGGAAATGCAAATTAAAACCACAATGAGATATCACCTCACACCATCCAAAGTAAGGATGGCCACCATCCAAAAGACTAAGAACAACAAATGCTGGTGAGCATACAGAGAAAGGGGAACCACCTACACTGCTGGTGGGAAAGTAAGCTAGTTCAACCATTGTGGAAACCTATATGGAGGTTCCTCAAAAAACTAAAAATAGAAATACCATTTGACCTGGAAATCCCACTCCTTGGAATTTACCCAAAGAATACAACTTCTCAGATTCAAAAAGACATATGCACCCCTATGTATATCACAGCACTTTTTACAATAGCCAAGATATGGAAGCAACCTAAGTGTCCATATACACAATGGAATACTATTCAACCATAAGAAAGAAACAAATCCTACCATTTGCAACAACATGGATGGAGCTCGAGGATATTATACTCAGTGAAATAAGCCAGGCAGAGAAAGACAAGTGCCAAATGATTTCCCTCATTTGTGGAGTATAACAACGCAGGAAAACTGGAGGAACAAAATAGCAGCAGACTCAGCGAGTCCAAGAAGGAACTAGTGGTTACCAAAAGGGAGGGGAGTGGGAGGGCAGGTGGGGAGGGAGGGAGAAGGGGATTGAGGGGTATTATGTTTAGTACACATGGTGTGGCAGATCACAGGGAAGACACTGTAGCACAGAGAAGGCAAACAGTGAATCTGTGGCATCTTACTACACTGATGGACAGTGACTGCAATGGGGTATGGGTGGGAACTTGATAATATGGGTAAATGTAGCAACCATATTGTCTTTTCATGTGAAACCTTCATAAGGGTGTATATCAATAATACCTTAATAAAAAAAGAGAATCCTAAAAAAAAGAAATCTCTCAGTAATAGTTTCTTCACATCATGAACAGTGACAGGCCTCATGGTTAATACTACGGAGAGTAGAGAAATGAGTTTGGATCTGCTGTTTACCCTCAAGGAAATGAAACTCGATAGAGAGACAATATGCAAATACATATTGTAACACGAGGTGGAAATAAAAGGTACCCAATACCAGGGACAAGTCAAGTGTGTTTGGAATTCCAAAGGGAACTATATCGTGGGAGAGTACAAGACATTGAGGAAAGAAACATCAGAAAGTCCTGGTTTAAAATCCCATCTCTGAAATGTGTTGGCTGTGTGATCATAGGCAAATCACTCAATTTCTCTGATCTCCAGTTTTCTTATCAGTAAATTGGGGAAAATAGAGCATCTATCCCTTAGAATTTTCTGAGAGCTAAATTAAATGAGATAATATGGCAAACTGGGGCTGAATACATTTTTGTTAGGCAGAAACTGCACTGGTATAGGTCTCCTAGGTAGAAACATTAGCAAGACATTAAATGTCTGTCCTCTCCCCTTGTTGGGAGGGAGAGGGAAGAATTATAAATCCCCATGTCATTAAAGAATATCTTCTAGGTAGAGTGCCTGAAAGAGTCCTCCACAATCACTTAAAACTCACAAGCTGTCTTCAACCACAAAGCTTTGCCCTGGACCTGCAACCAGTCTGGAGAGCTGAGCTGAGAGTGTCTCCGAGATGGTTTAATACACATGATATCAGGGTAATATAGTGCTGTGCTGGGTACTTGGCGGATTCTCAAGAAAAGGTTTTCAAAGGAACATAGGACTGCAAAAGCCTAACCCAGGAAAAGAATCCTACCGGGATTGCTTGGGCCAACATTGCTTAAAATGTTACAGCAGGTGATTGGCTGACAGTGAGTCGTAAGAAAAAAAATAGAAGTCAGAACATTGGTAGAACAGTTCTTTTCTATAGCACAATACCTGTGCTATTAAAATCAAAATTACTTATTTCCAGCTGGTAAATGAAATGACATGCTCTTTCTCCCTTTTCCAGTAATGTATTCGTTATGAAGACATGTGATGAAGCTTTAGTAACTGCTGCTGGAGAGAAATATAAAATTAAATATTCCTGCAATTTTTCATTTCTGTCACAGACTGTAAATGTAATCAATTTTTTTCCCAAATAGTAAAACTGGCAGGTTGTTTAGAAATTTGTTTTTAAAGTGACATACATGATGGTACAAATAAACCCGTGCAACTAAGTTTTAATAACAGCACTCATCAAAGCTGGAAATGGTAAGCATCCTTTCTCTCTTCTAAGAAGTGGCACCCAGATTAGCTAGGAGAGAAAAGAACAAAATGTAAAATAAATAAAGGCACATCCTTGTTATTCTGGTGACATCAGAGAATGGTTAAGCATAAGGAATCTGGTGCCACAGACTCATGGTATCAGCTTCAGCTCCGTGCCTTGCTATATTTATGGCTCCAAACAGATGAATCTCTCCAAAACTCAGTTTCTTTTCCTTTACAATATGACTATTAAATGGGTGAATGTGATTCCGGGATTAAACATGGCAGCGTGAGAGGTGAGACAGAGGCTTCCTCCTAAAACTGCATATAATATGAATATAAAGCTACTACAACTACTCTTGAAAGAGCAACGGAAAAGAGGATGGCAACAAACTGCATACACCTGGAGACAAGAGCAGCCCTCATGGAAAAGGGTAACATACTAAAGCTGTCGTCCTGTGGGATCCAAGCCCTTCCCCCACCCCAGCTCACCCACAGGAGGAACAGGAACAGAGCAGAGAGGGAGTGGAGAACTCGGACTGCTGAATACCTAACTCTGGAGATCTTCTCTGGGAGCACAAACCTACATTTCATGGTGCTTACATGATACTCTTGTAATTAGGGGGTTGGAAAGTTAAGACAGGCAGAATTCCTGGAGAGACTAAGATTCCAGCTGGTTGGGAAAGCAAGGATTCATACCCAGCTGCTCTGGAACAAAAGAAAGGCGGGCAGTCTGAGAGACTTCCTGACAAAGAAGCCCTTAGCAAGAGGACTGCTAAAGGGGCAAGGATTGCACAGAGCTAACTGCTCAGGAGAAAGGACAGGTAGACAAAATTGCCCAGGTGCACTCTGCCCAGCAGATTTGGAGTTCTCACAATCTTCAGGTGTCCCAGTTCCCTGGCTGCCTACAGAGCTCCAAGAACCCCTTCTGTGACAGGCAGACTAGTGCGACTTTCTCCTGGCCAGCCCCACCGGGCTTGCAAACCAGGAAACCCTTCCCTGGTGTTTGGCCAAGCCAGAGGGAAGATCTGTCTACAGCAACTAAAAACGCAAAGCACAGAGGCTTATACCTCTTTGCTCAGCCCACTGGTTCAGGCAGTGGAGACAGGCAAAGCAGCCAGGAACCAGGAAACAGCCCTTTCCTCCCCCGAGGCACGAATACCACTCCGCTACAATCCCCTACATTGCTTCAGGGGCTGAGCAGCTCAAGAGAGTAGAGCTTCTGGGCACTAGAGGGCGCCATGCACAAATATGAAACGCCAAAGGAAACTGGTACAGAGTAAAATTATGAATACAACTCCTGAGAAAGATTTAAATGATATAGACCTTATGACTCTCCCTGAAAGGGAGTTCAAAATAAAAATCATTAACATGCTCATGGAAGTATGGAAAGATATTCAAGAACTCAGGAGTGAATTCTGGTCAGAGATCCAACCATTGAAGAACACAATGGACGGTATTAAAAGCAGATTGGATACGGTGGAGGAGACGATAAATGAAATAGAAACTAGAGAAGAGGAATACACAGAAACTGACGCACAGAGAGAAAAAAGGATCTCTAAGAATGAAAGAATATTGAGACAACTGTGTGACCAATCCAAACGGAACAATATTCGCATTATAGGGGTACCAGAAGAAGAAGAGAGAAAAAAAGGGGTAGAAAGTGTCTTTGAGGAGGTCATTGCTGAAAACTTCCAGAATCTGGGGAAGGAGATAGTCTCTCAGGCCATGGAGGTGCGCATATCTCCCAACACAAGGGACCCAAGGAAGACAACACCAAGACATATAGTAATTAAAATGGCAAAGATCAAGGATAAGGACAGACTATTAAAAGCAGCCAGAGAGAGAAAAAAAATCACATACAAAGGAAAATCCATCAGGCTATCATCAGACTTCTCAGCAGAAACTTTCAGGCCAGAAGGGAGTGGCACAACATTTTTAATGCAATGAAACAGAAGGGCCTTGAACCAAGATTACTTTATCCAGCAAGATTATCATTTAAATATGAAGGAGGGATTAAACAATTCCCAGATAACCAAAAGCTGAGAGAATTTGATTCCCACAAATCACCTCTACAGTGTATTTTGGAGGGACTGTTATAGATGGAAGTGTTCCTACGGTTTAATAGCTGTCAGCAGAGGTAATAAAACCACAGTAAAGAAAATAGAACAGCTAATTACTAAGAAAATGCAAAGTTAAATTAACTATTCCCAAAGTCAATCAAGGGATAGACAAACAGTACAGAATATGATACATAATATATGAAGAATGGAGGAGGAAGAAAAAGGAGGAAGTAAACAAACAAACAAACAAAAAAGAACCTTCAGATTCTGTTTGTAATAGTATATTAAGTTAGATACTAGGGAAGATACTAGGGAAGTTAATCTTGAACCTTTGGTAACCACGAATCTGAAGCCTGCAATGCCAATAAGTACATACTGATCCATAATCACCCTAAATGTAAATGGACTGAAAGCACCAGTCAAAAGATATAGAGTCACTGAATGGATAAAAAAACAAGACCCATCTATATACTGCCTTCAAGAGACTCACTTTAAACCCAAAGACATACACAGACTAAAAGTGAAGGGATGGAAAAAGATATTTCATGCAAACAACAAACAGAAAAAAGCAGGTGTTGCAGTACTTGTATTAGACAAAATAGACTTCAAAACGAAGAAAGTAGCAAGAGATAAAGAACGGCATTACATAATGATAAAGGGGTCAGTCCAACAAGAAGATATAACCATTATAAATATATATGCACCCAACACAGGAGCACCAGCATATGTGAAACAAATACTAACAAAATTAAAGGAGGAAATAGAAAAGCAATGCATTCATTTTAGGAGACTTCAACACACCACTCACTCCAAAGGATAGATCAACCAGACAGAAAATAAGTAAAGACACAGAGGCACTGAAAAACACACTAGAACAGATGGACCTAACAGACATCTACAGAACTCTACACCCAAAAGCAACAGGATACACATTCTTCTCAAGTGCACATGGAACATTCTCCAGAATAGGCCACATACAAGGCCACAAAAAGGACCTCAGTAAAGTCAAAAATATTGAAATTCTACCAATCAACTTCTCAGACCACAAAGGTATAAAACTAGAAATAAATTTTAAAAAGAAATCAAAAGCCCTCACAAATACATGGAGACTTAACAACATTCTTCTAATTAATCAGTGAGTTAATGATGAAATCAAAACAGAAATCAAAAAATATATGGAGACTAATGACAACAACAACACTAAGCCACAACTTCTCTGGGACCCAGCAAAGGCAGTTCTAAGAGGAAAGTATATTGAAATCCAGGCCTATTTAAAGAAGGAAGAACATTCCCAAATGAATAGTCTAAAGACACAACTACTGAAATTGGAAAAACAAGAACAAATGAGACCCAAAGTCACCAGAAGGAGGGACATAATAAAGATCAGAGAAGAAATAAATAAAATTTAGAAGAATAAAACAATATAAAAAAATCAATGAAACCAAGAGCTGGTTCTTTGAAAAAATAAACAAAATTGATAAACCCCTAGCCAGACTCATTAAGAGAAAAAGAGAATCTACACACATAAACAGAATCAGAAATGAGAAAGGAAAAATAATGACAGACCCCACAGAAATACAAAGAATTATAAGAGAATATTATGACTATCTATATGCTAACAAGCTGGAAAACATAGAAGAAATGGACAACTTCTTAGAAAAATAAAACCTTCCAAGACTGACCAAGCAAGAAACAGAAAAATTAAACAGACCAATCACCAGCAATGAAATTGAAGCGGTAGTCAAAAAACTACCCAAGAACAAAACCCCGGATCAGATGGATTCATCTCTGAATTCTACCAGACATATAGAGAAGAAATAACAGCCATTCTCCTTAAAGATTTCCAAAAAATAGAAGAGGAGTGAATACTTCCAAAGTCATTCTATGAAGCCAGCATCACTCTAATACCAAAAATAGGCAAAGACCTCACCAAAATAAAACAACTACAGACCAATATCCCTGATGAACATACATGCAAAAATACTCAACTAAATATTAGCAAACCGAATTCAAAAATACATCAAGAGGATCATACACCATGATCAAGTGGGATTCATCCCAGGGATGCAAGGATGGTACAACATTCGAAAACCCATCGACATCATCCACCACATCAACAAAAAGAAGAACAAAAACCACATGATCACCTCCATAGATGCTGAAAAAGCATTTGACAAAATTCAGCATCCATTCATGATTAAAACTCTCAAAAAAATGGGTATAGAGGGCAAATACCTCAACATCATAAAGGCTATATATGACAAACCGACAGCTAGCATCATATTTAACAGCGAGAAGCTGAAAGCTTTTCATCTAAGATCGGGAACAAGACAGGGATGCCCACTCTCTCCACTGTTATTCAACATAGTACTGAAGGTCCTAGTCACGGCAATCAGACAAAGCAAAGATATACAAGGCATCCAGATAGGTAAAGAAGAAGTCAAATTGTCACTATTTGCAGATGACATGATAGTGTACATAAAAAACCCTAAAGACTCCACTCCAAAACTACTAGAACTAATATCTGAATTCAGCAAAGTTGCAGGATACAAAATTAACACACAGATATCTGTTGCTTTCCTATACACTAACGATAAACTAACAGAAAGAAATCAGAAAAATAATTCCATTCACAATTGCATCAAAAAGAATAAAATACCTAGGAATAAACCTAACGAAGGAAGTGAAAGACCTGTACTCTGAAAACTACAAGACACTCCTAAGAGAAATGAAATAGGACACTAACAAATGGAAATGCATCCCATGCTCTTGGCTAGGAAGAATAAATATTGTCAAAATGGCTATACTACCTAAAGCAATCTACAGATTCAATGCAATCCCTATCAAACTACAAACACCTTTCCTCAATGAACTGGAACAAATAATTCTAAAATTCATATGGAACCAGAAAAGACCCCGAATAGCCAAAGCAATCCTGAGAAGGAGGAATCAAACAGGGGGAATTATGCTCCCTGACTTCAAGCTCTACTACAAAGCCACAGTAATCAAGACAATTTGATACTGGCACAAAAACAGATCCACAGACCAGTGGTACAGAATAGAAAATCCAAACATTAACCCAAACATATACAGTCAATTAATATTTGATAAAGGTGCCTTGGATATACAATGGGGAGATGACAGCCTCTTCAGCAGCTGGTGTTGGAAAAACTGGACAGCTACATGGAAGAGAATGAAACTGGACTACTGTCTAGCCCCATAAACAAAGATAAACTCAAGGTGGATCAAAGACCTGAATGTAAGTCATGAAACCATAAAACTCTTAGAAAAAAACATAGGCAAAAATCTCTTGGACATAAACATGAGCGACTTCTTCATGAACATATCTCCCCGGGCAAGGGAAACAAAATCAAAAATGAACAAGTGGGACTATATCAAGATGAAAAGCTTTTGTACAGCAAAGGACACCATCAGTAGAACCAAAAGACATCCTACAGCATGGGAGAATATATTCATAAATGACGTATCTGATAAGGGGTTGACATCCAAAATATATAAAGAACTCACGCACCTTAACAAACAAAAAGCAAATTATCCAATTAATAAATGGGCAGAGGACATGAATAGATACTTCTCTAAAGAAGAAATTCAGATGGCCAACAGGCACATGAAAAGATGCTCCACATCGCTAATCATCAGAGAAATGCAGATTAAAACCACAATGAGATATCACATCACACCAGTGAGGATGGCCAACATCCAAAACACAAACAACAACAAATATTGTTGAGGATGTGGAGAAAAGGGAACCCTCCTACACTGCTGGTGGGAATGCAAATTAGTTCAACCATTGTGGAAAGCAGTATGGAGGTTCCTCAAAAACTCAAAATAGAATTACCATTTGACCCAGGAATCCCAGTCCTAGGAATTTACCCTAAGAATGCAGCAGCCCAGTTTCAAAAAGACAGATACACCCATATGTTTATTGCAGCACTATTTACAATAGCCAAGAAATGGCAGCAATCTAAGTGTCCATCAGTAGATGAATGGATTAAGAAGATGTGGTACATATACACAATGGAATATTATTCAGCCATAAGAAGAAAACAAATCCTACCATTTGCAACAACATGGATGGAGCTAGAGGGTATTATGCTCAGTGAAATAAGCCAAGTGGAAAAAGACAAGTATCAAATGATTTCACTCATATGTGGAGTTTAAGAACAAAGAAAAAACTGAAGGAACAAAACAGCAGCAGCCTCACAGAATCCAAGAATGGACTAACAGTTACCAAAGGCAAAGGGACTGGGGAAGATGGGTGGGAAGGGAGGGATAAGGGGGAAAAAGGGGCATTACGAGTAGCAGATGTAATGTTGGGGGGTCATGGGGAGAGCTCTTCAACTCAGGGAAGACAAGTAGTGATTCTATAGCATCTCAGTACACTGATGGCCAGTGACTTTAATGGGGTTGGTGGGGGGTTCCTGATGAAGGGGGTTGTTTAATAACCACAATATTGCACATGTAATTGTAGATTAATGATAGCAAAATAAATTATAAAAATAAATAAATAAATAAATGTGTGAATGTATATAAAACAGCTCACATGCCTCCATATATGTAATCAATACATGTGAGTTGCTACTACCTGTAAGGTCATAGTATCATTATTATTATTATTAGCATTAGCATTATTATCAACACCATTTATTGTGACCTAGTTTTGCCCCAGCGATGGCAGTCAGGAATTGGCAGAGTGTCGGTATTAAAGTCTGACTTGGTACCCAGATTAAGGCTATTTATGAAGCCTGACAGATAATTCAGGTTTCTCACTGATGGAAGCAAAGGACACCAGGAGTTGTAGTGTGTTCATTGTGCTGCTTTCTGAATGGTGTTCATTTTGTCATGCAGAATAAATATGCATAAAGTCATCATCTATCCCCTGGGTTTTCTGCTCATTCCTCTTTCCCACCTACCATGGCTGTCCCCAAGTGTTTGCCATCAAGGTCCCACCGGGGCCAATTATAACGAGCACTGAGCGACAGAAACTCCCCCAACCTGGGGCTGGCTCCTGGCACAGTGCACACCTGCAGATTCACAACCCAGTAAACACTCCCATGATTGGGGTTCACAGGGGTTCCTGAGCTCTATAGCAATCTTGGCTGTCAACAGATAAAGGCAGAGGCACATGGCAAAGAAAAATGTAGCCAGCTGTGCAAGTCCCTCCTCTTTTAGGGCCATTCCAATGTCTGCACTCCTGCCAGTTACCATTTCCTAACCCTGATCTAGTCATCTGAATTCCTGTTTATGAATATTGCATGGCTCCCTACTGCTTGCAGGGTAAGGTAAAATCTAACTTGATTATGCCTTCCCATCTGCATTTCCCATGTTGTTATATATCTATATGTACATATATGTTGTTATATATTTGCCACATATACCTTCTAGTCATAGCAAATTACAAATCATTCCCATGACATGATTTCTGATTTCTGTACCTTCCACATGCTACTCCCTCTGCATGGCATGTCCTCCCCCCTTTGTCTGTCTGACAATGTCCTACACGTTCTTTTAAGTAAGCTCACTGACCATCTCCCCTGAAGAGCCCTCCCCAGCCTGTTTGTTACTCATCCTTTGTGAACAACAAAGTGGCACTTAGTATTTAATTTTAAAATTATTATACTTTACTAGTCCTTCTTTCCAATTACACTATAAGCTTATTATTTATTTAAATGATATTTTTTTGTACTTTGATTACATAAGTAATTCAAGATCATTATTGGAAGATAGAGAAAAGAACATAGTAAGAAATGTTTACCTACAACAGATGAAGTCAGTGTTACTATTTGGATATGTTTATGTTCACACTTTCATAGACACACATACAGGATCAAATAGTCATGTGCAAAGGGCCTACTGGAAAGAATGTGTGGCCCATTTGAGGGACTGAAAAAGCCCAAAAGTAAAGCAGGAAGAAAAGTGGTATGTGATGATATGATGGAGCAATAGCTTTCAAATTTTCTCACTGTTACCTATTGTAACTATGGAAAACATTATGAGGGTTCCTCAAAAAATTAAAATGACAATTACCATATGATCCAGCACTACCACGTCTGTATATATGCCCAAAACAAGTGAAATCAGGACCTCAAGAGATGTCAGCCCTCTCACCTTCATTGTAATACAATTTAAATAGCAAAGATATGGAAACAACCTAAATGTTCATTGACAGATAAATGGATAAAGAAATGTGGTACATATATACGATGGAATACTATTTAGCCTTAAAACAGAAAGAAATCCAGCCATATGCAACAACATGGATGAACCTGGAGGACATTATGCTAAGTGAAGAAACCTGTCACAGAAGGACAAATACTGCGTCATACCACTTACATGAGGTGAAAGGGTCGAAATCACAGAAGCAGAGAGTTGAAATGCAGAGCTGCTCAACAGATATAAAGTCTCAATTATGCATGAACAGGTCCTAGAGACATGCTGTACAACGCAGTGCCTAGAGTTAGCAATACTGTATTGTATGGTGACAAATTTAAGAGGGTAGATCTCAAGTAAAGTGTTCTTAGCACAAAAAAGGGAGGCAAAAGGAAACTTGTGGAGGTGTTGGATATGCTTATTACCTTAATGGTAGTGTTGGTTTCACAGGTGTTTGCAAATGTTGAAACCCATCAAATTGTATACATTAAATATGAGCAGGTTTTTGTATATCTATTACACTTCAATAGGGCTCTTAAAAAAAGAAAAAAATGTCTTTCTTTTGTGACCCAGAAGTACACATATATAAATGAAACAAATGTTCATGAAATACCCTTACTGTATGAGATTAAACTCTACTGTTTTCTATTGTATACTATTCCACTCATTCACTTAAAAAAAGGTGCTGGTCACAACCAACTCAATCGATTTCCTGACCGTCCTAATGAGTTGTAGCCATAGTTTCAAAAAGTGCTTCAGAAATAGGCAAGGGACATATTGAGAAGGTATTTGTATGCCATACCAATGAGTTTGCAGTCCATCCTGAGGGTAAAGGGAAGAATTAAAGGGTTGTGACCATGTAAATGTCATGATCAGACTTGGGCTGTGGGAAGAGCATCTGTCTGCTCAGGGTAATTATTTAGAGAGTGGTAAGGACTGATACTGGGGGGCAGGTAGGTGGCAGTAAAAGATTCAACATCTTCACTAGGATGATGGTGAAGTCAGAGGTGAAGGAATTCAAGAAACTTCAGAAGATCCCACCTTACTAGATATGTGTATGTTTATAGTTGACCCTTGAACAAAACAGGTCTGAACTGTGCAGGTCCACTTATACATGTTTTTTTCATAAATATATTTAAAAATTTTTTGGAGAATTTGTGGCCTCTTGAAAAAACATGTTCTGGCTTACTTTATTGTATATAGTACATATACATACATATTGTACATATATATAATATTGTATATAGTACATATAACATACAAAATATGTGTTAATTGACTGTTATTGTTAAGGCTTCTGGTTTATAGGTTATTAGTAGTTGGGTTTTTTGGGGAGTCAAAAGTTATACATGGATTTTTGACTGGGTGGGGTGGGGTCAGTGCCCCAACCCTTACATTGTTCAAGGGTCAAATGTATTAACACACACATGAGCAATCTAAAGTTCAAGAGAATCCTGTCTGTCTTGAATCAGACAGAGGAATCAAGGTTTATTTCCATGTTTCTTGATTCAGTAACTGAGAGGATGGTGATGGCTGTATTGATATATGGAAAAACAGGTTTCTGTTTTTGTTTTTGGGTGAGAGTGACAGTGGACTCAATTGAATGTGAGATACCTATGAGACAGACAAATGGCAGCCATCCAATTTCTTTCCATATAATCATTTATAGTAGTTTTCACAATTAGATGGGGCCCCAGACTGTGCTCCTCTCTCAGTCTATGCCCTGAACTTGGATAGGACCACAGGTTGGGCTCTGCAGTCAGGTAGGCCTCTGGTTGTGCTCCATTATCGGGTGAGTTCATTGACCAGGATGCTTGGATGAGTGTGGCCCCTGGCTGTATTCTGTAGATGGATGGGGTTGGAGGCTGTGTGTCAGGTGAGGCCATAGGCTATGCTCCACAATTGGTCAGGGTTGCTGGCTGGGCACTCTGCCCAGGCCAGGCTGTGCTCAGCAATCAGACGGGGCTGCAGGTTGGGCTGTATAGCTGGGGGTACTATATGTTGATGTTTGAGGCTGCCCATGGTCACTTCCAGGCTCCCTAGTCAGGAGAGGGGGTGGGGGCAGAGGTTATGCTCCACAGTTGGGTAAGGCTGCTGGTTTGGATCCCTGCCCAGGTGGGGCTCAAGCTGGGTTCTATGGCTGTTCCAGTATCACTGATTGGTCCCCCTGGTCAGCCAGGGCAGAGGTTATGCTTACCAGATGTATGGGACTTCTGACTTGCTTCCCTGGCAGGGATGGTGGTAGGATGGGTTCCAAAACTGCCTGGATTCCCTGGCCAGCCTTCCTGGTTGGATGGGGGCAGAGGCTAAGCTCAGTAACTGGGGAGGGCTACTGACTTGTTTCTCTGTGTAGGATAGGCCATAAAATGGGCTCCATGACCAATTCATTCTATTGGCTGGGGACCCAAATTGGGCAGATCTGCCAACCAAGCTCCCTAGCAGGACAGGGCCACAGACTCAGCTGTGCAAATGGGAGTTGCCAGCTGGCATCTCTTGGGTGCCACCACCAGTAGGAATGCAGTCTACCAAGATGGTGCTCATCCCCTTCTTTATGTGCAGTGGACCCCTAATGCCCTTCCCCTCCTGATTCCCCCAGTAATACTATGAGGTAAGACTGGAGCGTGTGTCTTGGAAACTGTCCCATAACAATGACAAAGCCACATGTCTACCTTGGGTTTTCTTTTTCCCACTGGAGAAACCACAGACATGGGAGCCTTCTTGAAATGTCATGGTGGCCTCAGGGAGGGGCAGCATAGCCTAAGTAAAACCACTCCTCTTGCCCTTGTAATATATTTTTTTGTCAGATTTTGTAGTCCAAGAAGAAGCTTCAGTTTCACCCCCAGTTCCGGGGGTTTTCACAAAAGCATCTCGTCTATGGATAGTCGCCAGCTGGTCTTTCTGTGAGGCAGACTGAGGCGTGTAACAACCTATTTTACCATCTTGATGACATCATTCCCCTTCGGCAGTTTCTTACAAAACTAACACTTTCACCATATGTTCCAGCAATCATCCTCCTAGGCATTTACTCAAAGGAATTAAAAACTTATGCCCATGCAAAAGCTTGCACACAGATGTTTATAGCAGCATTACTTGAAATTGCCAAAACTTGGAAGCAACCAAGATGTCCTTCAGTAGGTGAATGGATAAATAAACTGTGGTAAATCAAGACAATGGAATATGATTCAGCACTAAAAAGAAATGAGCTCTAAAGCCATGAAGAGATATGGAACACCCTTAAACACATATTACTAAGTGAAAGAAGCCCATCTGAAAAGGCTACATACTGTATGATTTCAACTATATGACATTCTGGAAAAGGTAGAACAGTGGAGACAGGATGAACAGACAGAGCTCAGAGAATTTTTTAGGACAGTGAAACTACTTTGTATAGTACTGTAAAGGTGGATACATTTCATTATCTGCTTGTCTAAATGCACAGCACCAAGAGTGCACACTAGCATAATATATGGAGTTTGGGTGATAATGACGTGTCAGTGTAGGCACATTGTAACAAATGCCCCACTCTGGTTCAGAGTGTTGATAGTTGAGGGAAGCACTGTGGCAGGGAGCTGAATGTATGGATATATAGGGGGACTCTTCATTATTTTTACTCAACTTTGCTGTGAAGTGCTCTGAAAAATAAAGTCTATTTAAAGCTTTTAAAAATTGGGTAGACTGTATAAAAAGTGGTTGGCAGAGAGGTAGAGTCCTGGCATGAAGTCAAAGAAAAACCAGAGAAGAGAGTCTATTCAAGAGTAGGAAGAGAAACCTCGAGTTACTTGCAGAGCTGACTAGTGGAAACATCTTTTTACAAAAGGTCCATGGGAAGGGGTTTATCTGTGCCCTGAAGTCTATAAAGATACAAAGCCCATAATACTAAATACTGAGAATTGCTTAACACCAGTTTCTTGATGTGTCATGTAGCCCACTCATGTGCCCATCTGCATGTGGAAACCAAAACAAGCAGTATAAGTTCAGCATAACAAAAAAAGGATACCTACATGTATTATCTCATTTAATTCTGACAATGATCCTGTGAGGAAGGCAGGGTAGACTGCCAGCCACATTTTACAGAAATGACAAGACAAAGTAGAGAAGAAAAAATATCTCGCTAGGATTTTAGCCAAGGCAAAAGTCAGATGGCTCTGATAGATAAAATAAGCTAAAGAGATGAAACTAGGATATAATCAATTGTGTGACATTTCTTTTCAGGTGAATTTGTGGGGACAAGCACTGCCTGATTGTAACGTTTGGTCCAGAATAACCATGTGTGCACATGGCTCCCTCTTTCGGTCCATATGCTAGGTATTTGATGCCTGGGGCTGGCCAAATTCAGGTCTGCCTTATCAATGGATACATCTTATTGGGAGGCAGACACCTCTGACCAAGGTTGTTTCTTGGGGTGTTGGTCACACAAGCATGATCTCTCCTAGCAAAGCAAGTATCTTTGTCCCTTTGCTCCTGGTTATATAGGTAGTCTCTGTCCCCTTCCTCCATATAAATAGTTCTGAGGTTGTCCACAACAGCCGTGTGCAATGTCATCCAACTGGCTACTCCTGGAGTCCTGTACCTAAGTCCCAGTAAACCCTCATGTCTCATATGGCATCTCCAGGTCTTTCCTTCAGTGCCTCAAGCCCTTTCCCATCACAACACACCCAGTTAGGTGTGCAATCAGACTTGTGATCACACAGAATTCTGCTATATAAAGGTAGGACTTCTCTTCTACAAAAGAGAAGGCCTGATACCTTCTGCTGAATCATCAGTGGGAAATCGGCAACCTTGTGGGCAAAGGTATTGCCACCTGAATTGCTGAAGCAGATGACATAAGTCATACAAGGGTCCCATGTTTTAAGTTGGGCTCACCAGAAGGTAGAACCTCCGTTAAAAAATGACATGCTATGGCATATTATGTAAGTGTGTAGCCCCAGGGGTAGCAGGGATATGGAAAGTGGAGAGC
This sequence comes from Phataginus tricuspis, assembly GCA_029783875.1. Taxonomy (NCBI): domain Eukaryota; kingdom Metazoa; phylum Chordata; class Mammalia; order Pholidota; family Manidae; genus Phataginus; species Phataginus tricuspis. Next base: position 119,264,593 of record JAQQAC010016209.1, on the reverse strand, counting down.
AAGGCAGGAAAAGAGAAAAATCAAATTCAAGTGGACATTACCAAGCCAGCCACTGCTTGGTATAACAACTACTTGACTCTGTGAGAATATCTTCTGAGACAAGACATCAACCAATGTATCACAGGATAGTCTAGCTGGTGGGGAAAAGGAAGGAGAATGTATCTGTCAAACTTCTGTTTCCCACTGTTCAAAATGTGCACAGGTGCCAAGCAGATCTCAGTGTCTCACATCATAGCATCTCTTGGGCAGGAGGTGAAAGGCAGGTAGTGCTGTCAGTACGTGTGTACAGTCAGACTGTGTTTACATTGAAGTTGGTGGCTATGGTAGCACATGGGCAAAAACCAACCAAAGTGGTCACTGCAAGTGGGACAAAACAAGTAACCAAGACCCCCAAATACGGGGGAACAGCTAAGAGTATCTGAGTACATAAAAACTGTTTGATATACAACAGCAATGGAAGGCCCTATGAACATCTGTACCTAGGCTCCATATATAATTTGACAATTCCAGGTTATAATACACAGACTGAAACAATGGATGAATGAGAGTGTATGGTCTCATCACCTAATGAAATACCTCACCATCTATATTAGTTTTCTACAGCTACATAACAAATTACCACTAAGTTAATGGCTTAAAAACAACATCTATTTATTTTCTCACAGTTCCCTAGGTCACAAGTCCAGAAGGGCTTGATCAGGTCCTCTGCTCCAGATTTCAATTTAAGGAGTCAGCCAGACCAGGCTTTTACCTGGAGATTCTAGTGAAGAATCCACTTCCAAACTCATTCATGGTGTTGGAAGAATCCAGTTTCTTGCAGGGGCAGGAGCAAGGCTTCCATTTCCCTGCTGGAGGTTGGCCAGCATTGCTCTCAGCACGTAGAGGCTACTTTTAGTTCCTTGTTATGTGCCCTTTCACAGTGAGAAAGAAGAGGGAATTTCTCTTCTTTTTTTAAAGGGCACTTTGCCTCTTTACTTCTACATAACACAATTAAATATGTACAAAATTGGATCTTTTGCCTATGATATGTGCCATCATTTCAAAAGAACTCAGGGCCCTCCCCATATGTATCCTTAGAAAGGTACAGTATAGGCCAAAGAGGACTCAACACCATTGGCTGTAGCTTCCACTGTAGCCTTGTACGCCTTGGCCTTCTAGTATATTCACATTTCCCACATGAATTTCCTATAAATGTTCCACATGTTGATTAGTTTCAGATCTCTTAGATGCATACACTTTGAAATAACTGTCATTCTTCATGAATTTAGCTTAACAGTGGCATGCTACTAATATTATTCCTTCCCTCTTTAACTTAAAGCTGTCAGCTACTCTCAGTGACATGGCAGGAGTACTGACTCATGAGCAAAACAACTTTATACTCAGGTGGGTGCAAATGAACAAAGCCTGACTAGCCTAAGGTCACAATTCTTCCTGCCCAGAAGGGACTTTGGATGCCATCTCCTCTCTACCAGTTGACCTTATAAGAGACCTTCTTTTATCTCCTGTCCAGATGCTTAAAATACACCACTTCCTTCCACAGTTCTTCAGAGTTAACACTTGGACCAGATATTATTATAATTGGGCTATATTCATTTTTAGCATTATTGATGGCTTGGAATTCATTTACACCAGATGTAAAACTTGACTAGTTAAAGCTACCTGTAGTATTCTTCTGATCTAATTAAAATATAAAGTAATCCCAAAGGCACATTTTCACTAAATCAAATGCATAAATTTACTGAAAAATATTTCAATTGCAATAATAGTTTGTAAGAATATTATTGAAATGTAATGAATATGAAGAACAACAACTTCTCAAAGAATCCTGGAGCCGTATGGTGAAAATCATTTGTAACAAGATGTAAGAGACAGAAATAAATTGTTGTTGGGATGAGTAGCCTACAAAAAAGCATTCCACAGAAACTACCATAAGTTCTGACATTTAGAAAAATGGAATTTATCATAAGGTCTACATTATGCCTATCAGGCTCTATTATCATGAGTTATATCATTCCAGATGATACCTGTGGAATACTGTGGGTTAGCAGATTTTCAGACATGTTTGGGCACATTAACAAAGATGAATTAATAATGTTCCTAGAACATATATGCTACCTCTACAAATTTCCTATAGTACTAGTTTGTGATATCTTTCAAATTTTGAACACCAAGATATATAATAGAGCAGTCTCCAAGTAGTGTCTCATGTGAGACAAGATAGCTGACTTGTTTCAAAGGGTATAAAGAGAAAACAGACACATTTTAAACCTCTACTGTATATTAACCCTTTTGCTTTTGCACCTTGAAGATGTCTTTAACATGATCCTCTTAAAAAAAAAACCCTTCAAGTAGACTGCAGAATTTAAAGAAGAATCCACTTATGTCCATTTGAAACTTAAAAACTGGCAAATCAACTGCAAAAAAGAAAGCATTAAAATGTATATAAGCAGGTAAATGTCTACATTAGGCTGCCATGGTTATAAATCATGTTTTGTTGTCTTGTTGCATGGTAATTGTATTTGACTTTACCATTTCACGGATCACAGATGATCTTCAAATTTGATCCTCAAGATAACGTTGTAAGAGAGCCATAGCAAGTGTCAAGAATTCTATTTCACAGATGACGAAACTGAGGCCGAGAAGTTCAGCAGAATGCCAAAGGTTCCATGGGTAAGAGACAAGGATGCAAGTCAATCCTCTGCTTTCTGATTGCTAAGGCAGTTCTCTATTTACTATATTATTTAACCATAATACAAAGTGCAAACATTTAAGACAGGTAGAAGACTTGGGGTAAATCTTTCATTTTTGTGGAGGCTTAGCAGAAGTAATTATATTTAATTTTTGGAGGGGTTGAGAGCCTGGAGTTTGATCCAAATTTTTAATCTGATATTGCTTTCCTTTAAAGGACTGGTACTGGATTTCAGGATGATTTTCACACATACATATTAAGTCTATTCACATATTTAGCAAATAGCAAAAGGCATGTCAGAGCTAGAAAGATTTACAATAAAATGTATTAAAGATCTGCAAAATAGTAGCTTTCATCAAAGATTAAAGGAATGAGATTTTTAAGCAAAGAAGAGAAGGGAAGATTTAATAACAGTCCTCCCTTGTAGTCTGAATTATTATCAAAAAGAAAAAAAATCTTTTTCTTTCTTATTACATCAAGGATAAAATGAGAAGACATAAGGGAGATTTAAGAGAATGATGAATTTTCTGTAAAACAGACTTGTCATGGGACATTCCTTTACTAGAGATCTTTAGCAATAAATTAAAAATTATTTCAAAAATTTTCTACCTATATTCTAGGGAATTCCATCATCAAACTCCTCAAGGTAATGAATCTGATTAAATCTAGTCATGCATAGACAGAATCCAAGAAAAATTACTGACTGGGAATATGAGCATTATGGAAATAATCAGGATGCTCTCCGATGAAATTGCTCTAAATTGAGTCAACTCCACGTGGTTGACTTGATCAAGCCCTACTAAGTTGATCACCAAGGAATCAGTCAGAGTGGTAGACAAGATTCTGATAAGAGGATAAAATATGAAATCAGTTAATATTCTGGTCACTCAAGTAAAGCCATTGAGTCCGGATATTGTGGCAGTAAGATTTAATGAGTATCTGAATGAAAATATAATTAGTATTGGAGATAAGTATGTGCACTTTTAAACCATTAGTCTAAAAAAATTCCCAAACCTATGGAAATACTATGACTAACACAATGAACATTTGTACTCCCATCACTTAAATTTAACAATTACCAGTTTGCTGCATCTATATTATGTGTGTGTGTGTGTATTGCAAGTATATACACACAATGCATTTTATCAATCCACTTCAAAATAAATTGCAGATTTATCTATGATACTTAAGCCTTAAATATTTCAGCACACATAGCCTAAAAGTAAGAACATTCTCCTACATAACCATATATCATATTACCTAAAAAAATTAACACTAATTCCCTACTATCATTTAATGCCTATTCTATCTTCTTATCTTTCCAATTGTTCTGCAAACATCTTCTTTTCCTTTCAACCTTTTATTTTGAAATAATTTTAGACACAGAATAGTTGCAAAATCGTACACGGAGCTCCCATAGACCTTTCACCCAGTTTCTCCTAATGTTAATGCCTTGTACCATCATAGCACACTTCCGGATACCAGAAAATTAACATTGGTCTGATACTCTACTGACCACATTAGAACTTAACTGGCAATGGAGAAATTTAAGATAATCATCACAACATTATGATATAAGTATTATCATCATTTCACAGAAAAAGGAATTGAAAAAAAAAACAACTTAAATTTCTATCCCAAAGTCAAACAAGCAATGAATGGCGATCCTTATAAGATTGTTTGGCTCTCAAGTTCACTCACTTCTCATTACACCAGACTGCTTTTCCACTAATGTATACTGTAGAAGACGGTCAAATATTTGAAAGAGAAAAACTTATATAGTTAATAGTGTGAAGACTTAAATAGTTTATCATTTATAGCTTATTATAAATTAGAATTAGAATTTTCAGATAATTTTAAACATTCATAAAATTTATTGACTTAAATATGTAAAGAGGTTATGTTATGAAACCTTTTACACTTACTGTAAAAATTAGTAAAACATGGTCCGTCCCTTCTTTCTTTTCTGTCCAAGGAAATTCTTTTTGGTCTGTATGAGTGACAGTAATTAACTCTGTTTAAAGTACTCTCATATTTGCAAATTTATATGTATTTTTAGTCAGGCACAGTGAACATGACACATAAAGCTTTTCAAATAAGACAACTGGGACCCAGAAGAGTTACATATTTTATAAGGGTCGCACAGTAACCATGTGGTAAATATAGGACTACAACACATACTTTCTGATTCCAGTAAAATATGTTATCTATATCAAGGTGCTTGGCAAATAAGCAGTCAGTGAATGTTTGAGAATAAATTAAACCTCAGTTCTCAGCTACTTTTTCGAGGATAAAAAATATATTGCAACAAATCCTTCACTTTCATAAGAAGTGTATACCAAGATATTTTTGAATCACAAAGCCTGTAAATTAAAAAAAAGACTCATAATGTTCATCACAAAATATAGTAGCATATAAGTGAAAAGTAAAATTGGTTACTTCAGACTGTAGATTTAATAAAATAAAAGTCAGTTTTTGCACTGAACTGAACATTTGATGGAACAGTTTCATGAACTGCTTTTTTCTTTATTTTGTATAGAGTATATAATGACACAGTGGGACATATATGAGCCACTAAAAAAGTTTGATATTTTACTCCTTAATTAAAAAACTCTATATTCAAGTTTAACCCCACAATTATTTGAAAGTTGCCTAGCCTCTCCTTCCATCTCTAGTACTGACATTTGGCTTTCTCTTCTTTCAAGTTTCTTATCCCTGCCCCACATAAATGCAAAGAAGAAAAAAAATCACTATTTAAAATTACAACTACCTTCTAGAGAGAGATCTTACTAGGGAAATGTCTCTAAACTAAGGATGGCCCTTTTGTTCAGCTAAGAAAGTTGATAGTTTTTATATATGAGGTAGGCCAAGAACAGAATTTGGTTTTAAGATTAAGAGAAAACAATTGCCCAGTCTTATGAGGAAGAAAAATAAAAAGGTTATAGAGATAGAGAGTAAAGCCAGTAAGTTGGTGAGAGGCCGGGTTCCACAGATTAGTGTGGTCTGTGCAAAATACTCCATGGCTGAGTGTCCATAAGGTCCTTTAATAATAGTAACTTCTAATGTAAAATACCAAGTTGTTTGCCTTTTAATCAAACAATGTAACATTTTATTCATTACATACAAACACTCATTAACTGTTTTACACACAGCAGTCCTGTATTTGTGGTTGCGTTGGAAGGAGTGAGCAAAAAGAACAACTTAGATTTCATGTTTGAGTCAATTTCTTTGGAGATAAAGACGGAAAGATTCAGAGCAGAGTACAAGAAATAGGGAGAACTGGGGATTCACAGTCAAAGTACAGGTTTTCTCCACTACCCAAAAGCAGAGCATTCCTATGAAACTTTTCATAAACTGAAATGGAGTAAAGTGAAGAAGCAATTACCTTGAATTTATATGGAAAAGTTTTTTTTTTTGGTTTTTAAATTTTATTGGTATCATTAATATATGATTACATGAGCAACATTGTGGTTACTAAGTTCCCCCATGATCAAGTCCCCACCACACACCCCATTACAATCACTGTCCATCAGCGTACACTACACTGTTATTATTATTTTTTTTTTTTACAATTTATTTTATTTTAGTATCATTAACCTACAATTACATGAGCAATATTGTGATGATTAAACTACCCCCTTCATCAGGTCCCCCCCACCAACCCTATTACAGTCACTGTCCATTTTGAGCACTCGCAAAACGCCAAAAATAACCTCTTAGGCTTTTCTGATGCCACAGGATGCCTGTTACTAATGGATGCACAAAATAGATGGAGATAAAGCACAGCTGCACACAGACAGTTCAAGCTACATTTTCTAGATGCTGCGACGCTGCGTATTTCCTGGTAGAGGAGCTTGGTGGAGCCACTCTTACAGCACAGGTGCCTGCTGCCTCTCTTAATGGCTCACTGCAAAGCCAATACAAAAATTCTCAACCATAATATAAGTTGGTTACAGGGATGGGAGTACAGCATGAAGAATATAGCCAGTGATTCTGTAACATCTCCCTATGTGCACAGACAGTAACTGCACTAGTGGGGGTGAAGATTTAATAATATGGGGAACTGGTGAACCACTGTGTTGTATACTTGAAACCAATGTAAGATTATATATCAACTACACTTCAATAAAAAAACCAATGCTGAAAGCTATTTTCATTTTCACCTTTTTTCATGAAAGTGAAAATCCTCTTCGAATTTCTTTCATTTAGCAAAAACATACAAATGTAGGTCTTTCATGAAAGCAAAGTGGCTTTACTCAAACTCAAAAAGTGGGAGACACCTGTACCATAAAAGTGCAAAGAGTTACAGTAATTTGTTGAAAAACCTGAGAGGGTCATTTACCTTACCAAAGGAATGGCAGCTACCCGATTTACACAAATAAATGGTATGTTTTCCTTTAGATTATCTGATGAGAGTGGATACTGAGAAGAGAATAGCAACAATATTTGGGAAAATATATGTTAATTCGCCACTAGATTTGTTCACTAAAACTAGCTGTTAGATACAATTCGCATAGTAAATATGAATCAGACACTGCTTCAAAAGATTAACAAAGTACTAATACATAGTCAAAATCATGAATATGAAATCCACAGATACCAAAAATCAAACATATTTTTTTCATTTTTCTTTATATAATAGACTTTATAGAGCAGTTTTAGATTCACAGCAATTGAGCAGAAGGTAGATATTCCCCATATACCCCATGGCTCAACCACAGTGGTACATTTGTTATAATTGATGAGCCTATATTGACACAATATTACCACCTGAAACCCACACATTATGTTAGGATTCACTCTTGGTGTTTTACTTTCTGTAAGTTTGAACAAATGGATGGCATGTATCCTCCTTTATAGTATCATATAAAGTAGTTTCTTGAGAATTAGTATAACTTATTTCTTAAATGTTTGGTAGAATCCACCAGTAATCCCATCTGAGCCCAATGCTTTCTCTTTTAGAATGTTATTAATTATTGATTCAATTTATTTACTAGATACAGGCCTATTCAGATTGCCTATTTCTCCTGCTCTGAGATTTGGCAGAAGGTGTATTTCAAGAAATTTGTCCCTTTCATCTAGGTTATCAAATTGTTGGTAAAGTGTTGTTCATCATATAGGCACACCTTGAAGATACTGAAGGTTCAGCTCCAGACCACCATAATAAAGCTAATATCACAATACAGCAAGACATGAATTTTTTGGTTTCCTAGTGCATATAAAGTTATGTTTACATGACATTATAGTCTATGAAGTATGCAATTGAATTATGTCTAAAAATACTGCACATACCTTAATTAAAAAATAGTTTATTGCTAAAAAATACTAACCATCATCGGAGTTTTCAGCAAGTTGTAATTAGTGATCACAGATCACCATAACAAATACATTGATGAAAAAGTTTGAAATATTGCATGAATTACCAAAATGTGACAGAGACACCAAGTGAGCAAATACTGTTGGAAAAAATGGCACCAAAATATTTGCTCAACACTGAGTTGCCACAAACCTTCCAATTTGTAAAAAAACCCAATATCTGCAAAGTGCAATAAAGAATAAGGTGAAGCAAAATAAAATGAGGTATGCCTGTATTCCTGTATTTTCTAATGTCCATGGGATCTTTAGAGTTATCCTGTCTTCCTTTCTCATATTAGTAATTTTTGTCCTCTCCTTTTCTTTGTAGTGCAGCTAGAGGCTTACTGATTTAATGACTGTTCATAGAATCATCCTTTTTTTTGTTAATCTCTATTGATTCCCTGTTTCCAATTTCATTAATTTCTTTGATTCTTATTTTTTCTTCTGCTTACTTTGGATTTAATTTGCTCTTCTTTTTCGGCATCATTGTAGTTTTTATCTATATGTGTTTCATATTAAAGTGGGTTTCTTATAGAGAATATATAGTTGGGTCTTTTTTACTGATCCATTCTGAAAATCTCTCTTTTAAGTGCTGCATTTATACTACTGACACCAAGCGATTATCGATTTTGTTAGACTAATATCTACCATATTTGTTCCTCTTTTCCTTTGTTCCTATATTTGCCTTCCAATTTTTTGTCTTTTGTGGTTTTAACTGATTATTTTATATATTTCCATTTTCTCTCTTTTCTTAGCATATCAGTCATACTGAGTGGTAGTGCTCAAGTTTGCAACATACATTTGCAATTAATTTGAGTCCACTTTCAGATATAACTATACCTCTTCACAGGTAGTGCTAGTATAATAACAAAATAATCCTAATTCCTCCCTCCCATCCTTATATCATTGTTATCATTCATTTCACTTATACATAAGCGAACTTAACTAGGATTGACCCTTGCATAACACAGGGGTTAGGGGCACCAAACAACCCCTCCCCAAAAAAATGCAGTTGAAATTTATGTATAACTTTTGACTCTCCCAAAAATTAATTACTAATAACCTACTGTGGATTGGAAGCCTTGCCAATAACATAAACAGTCAATTTAACAGATATTTTGCATGTTATATGTATTATATGCTGTTATTACAATAAAGTAAACTAGGGAAAGAAAATGTTTTTTCAAATTGTCACAAATCTCCAAAACAATTTCCAATATATTTATTGAAAAAATCTGCATATAAGTGGACTCATGCAGCAGTTCAACCCATGTTGTTCAAGGGCCTACTGTGTGTATGTGTATGTGTGTGTGTATGTATACAGAACTCTCTCTCTCTCTCTCTCTCTCTATATATATATATATTATATATATATATACTGTATATGTGTGTATAATATATAAAATTATTTTATATATATACAGCATGTAAATATATATTATATAAGTATATAATAAATATATCGATTATATAATATAGTATAAGTATAAATATACATATGAATATTAATTATATATATACATATGTATATATAATTTTTATTTACATTCAATTATTCCTTCTCTGATGCTCTTCCTTTCTTTATGTGAATCTGAGTTTCTGGCTATATCATTATCCTCTCTAAACAACTTCTTTAAACATTTCTTACAAGGCAGGTCTACTGGCAACAAATCCCCTTAATTTTTTTTTGAGAAAGCCTTCATTTCTCCTTCCCCTTTGAATGATAATTTTGCAGAGTACAAATTCTGTGTTAATGGCTTCTTCTCCCAATACTCTAAAATTGCACCCATTCTCTTCCTGCTTGCATGGTTTCTGAGGAGAAATAGGACATAATTCTTGTCTTTGCTTCTCTATAAGTAAGGTGGGTATCTTTTCCCCTCTAACTTCATTCTGGATTTTTTCTTCATTTTTAATTTTTTGTAATTTGAAAATGATATGCTTAGGTATAGTTTTCTTGGCTTGCTACTGCCTGAGCTTCATGGATCTTGGGATTTTTGTCTGACACTAATTTGGGGGAAATTCTGGCATTGTGGTTTCAAATATTTCTTCTGTTCCATTCCCTTGCTCTTCTCTTCCTGGTATTCCCATTACCTATATGTTACATCTTTTGTAGTTGTCCTACAGTTCTTGGATATTTTGTTATATTTTTTCAGTCTTGGTTTTCTTTGCTTTTCATCTTTGGAAGTCCTATTGAGATATCCTCAACCACAAAGATATTTTTCTTCAGTCATGTCTAGTCTACTAATAAGTCAATCAAAGGCATCCTTCATTTATGTTACAATGTTTTTGATTTCTAGCATTTCCTTTTGGTTCTTTCTTAAGATTTCCACTTCCCTGCTTCATTGCCCATCTGTTTTTGTATGCTATGCACTTTAGCCACTAGAGCCCTTAGCATTTTAATCATAGTTGAAAATTCCTGGTCTGACAATTCTAACATCCCTGCCATATCTGAGTGGTGGTCTAATTCTTGTCTTTATTCAAACTGTGTTTCTTTGCCTTTAGTATTTCTTCCATTTTTTCTTGATAGCCAGACACAATGTATCCAGTACTTGTTCTCCCAGAGTTTTCTGTTTGTTGGTTTCTGCTCTGGTAAGTTGTAATTATCCATTTTCACTTGTCATCTCTCCAATTTGGGGGGCGGTGGGTGGTCCTATGACCTCATTTCTCTTAGGGATCTAAGAAGAGTTACTGATTTTTCAGTTTCTTCAGGTTTTTACTTGTTGTTAGAATAGACTGGCAAATTCCAAACTTCTTACATGCTGGACAAGGACCTTAATGTCCCATGGAATGTTGATGTGTCCTGATCAGTTTTATAAAACATTAAAGCAATCAGTATTTATTATATATCTATACATTTATAACTGTGCTTAATAACTGTGTACTTAACTGTGCTTAATGAGTTCTTTAAAACCAGCTTAGACATCTTTCTTCCTACCAGGTTGTTAATACAAAACATACTGCATATAGAAAACATTGCATTTGCAATCTCAATAGGTTAGTTCATCTGTTCATAGTCCAAAGAACCTCACAGTACCCTGAACCATTGCATTTGTATATTTTTATGTGATATTAGAGTATTTCCTACTTACTCCACTCCACTGTAAGAGTCTGTGTCTCTATCAGAGACTATATGTAGCTAGGGCTGTGTCCATCTTGTTCTTTTCTGTATTCCCCATACTAGCATAGTATTCAGCACATACTAACTGCTCAACAAAGTCTTGTTGAATGAATGAATAAATTAGAAAGTTCTAGGAACAGTAGTGCTGCATTTAAACAAATGTTAAGTTATCTGTGGCAGGTAGAAAAATAGGACAAATTGTACTATGTTATTTGAAGGTTAGCTAGTAAATACTAAAGGATTTTGAAAAGGAAATAATAATGAGGATCATGTAAAGGTTTCTCTTTCATGTTTGCTTGTGTTTTTTAAAGATAGGAAACATGAAATAAGTTTGAGTTCCAAAGAGAAGAGGCCAAAGAGTGTGGGAAATTGATTTTTTACAAGAAGGTGCATTTCTCTATTTTTAATTCCAAACAGATAATAGTGGCTATCATTATCAAGCATCAATTAACAATCTAAGCTAGAAATAAAAATATAGCTGTTGCCTAAGTTTAAATACATATCATATAAAAGTGTTAAGAAAACATGGAAGTTGAGAAATCACCATCTTTATAATGAAATATTTTTCATATATTTGAAAAACATTAACTGCATTCTCCCTTAACAATCTCATGTTAGAAATCACACATTTTTTCCCATTTGTCGCCATACCTATTCTACATATTTTTAAATCAATATTATCATTCTTCTCTGGACCCTCTCTAGAATTCCTATCTCCTGTGCAAAGGTCAATGAGTCAAATTAATCTAATATTCTCATACTCTTCAGACTATGAGACAGGACATTTTTTCTCAATCATTCTATTTATCTCTTGCTATACTCAGTGTCATGGTGATTTTTTATTCAGAGTAGAAATGTTGCTTTTAAACATTCAGTTCTTCCCTGAAATCACTTTTTACCGCAGTTGAGACCATCCTGTATATATCTTAAGCAAATTTTATCTTATTTGGAGCCATTTTTCCTATTTATCATGATTACTTAAAATTGCATTTATACCTTGTAGAATGTTAGAAACTGCCAATAATTTTATGCAAAGTTCTACTGTGTATAACCTCAAATTCTTTATAGTGAGGGTTAATAAGGGTGGTGAATGCTATCAAGGCCATTCTTCATGTATTGCTATAATGCATAATCACCAAAATTGAACTCCAAGTCCTCCAATAACTTACTCCCTATTTTTACTCAAAATAATATGGTCATCATCATAATTTCATTTCTTATTAATGAGAAAGTCATGTGCAATGTAATTGAGAGTCCTATGGAAATCAATATGGACCACATCTTTCCAGGAGATAATATATACCTGGTAAGTCTGCCATGCCAGGGGGCCAATCTGCCCCTTTGGAATATATAGGCTCCAAATTTGCTCCCTACCGATGCTCTGGGAAGTCCCCTAAAAATAATAGCTTTTGTTTTCCCAGGGTATATGCCAATTAAGTAGTCATGAGTGACAGTTCCCAATGCTATCTGATACTTCCTATTTGACTTCATGCAGCCACAGAAAGAGGCAGATGCATAGTTCTCATCTGTATTTATTTGAATAATATGTGATCTTTGCTGACCTAACTGATATCATTAAGAAGAGCTGTTCTCATTTTATATCATGTACTGCAGGCTACAGGTGAAATTCAAATAAATAGCACCTACCTACTCTGTCTTTGGATCAAATAATCAGCCTTAACCAGAAGCACTTCTAGGTCAATGTTACTGTGCAAATTTAATTAGCTGATTTTTTATAGAACTGTCCCAAAATCTGTTTTAAATGACCAGGCTTATGGATTTCAAGTTGCCAAAGTAAAGAAGTGTCTGAAGATCTCATTTTCAAAGGTAGTTAGAGATGCCCAACTGGGCAAGAACACAAGTGTGTCTGTCTCACCTCAATATAGAGACCTGTTTTCTTTTTGTTTCAAAAAGACAATTCCCCAAAGATTTTCTACCTCTGAATATACTCACCTACAGTCTCAATGAGTAAGATTCCCACAAGGTCTCATAAAAGTTACTTTCACTGTCATATCCTTACTTCAACAGGCAAAAAGTGTCATTTTATAATAACCTTCTTGTCATGAAACACTTCCAGTGGGGGCATTCTAAAGGAATAATCCATAATCAAAAGAACCCAGAGGGATTTGATAATGTACAGTCAGAGAGATTTTCTGTCCAATTCATGAAGTTGGAATAAAGCAAAATTAAGTGCTCTATGTTTATCTGTAGATTGAGTCTATGACATTGTTTCTGGGGAAATAAAGGGTGAGAATTGGATTGCAATGTCAGCAATGACTTTTGGAAGGTTTCATTTCATAATCTATGTTTGTCATCAGATAATAAATCTTCTCTGATATGGATAAGTAGGAGTGCGACCTGATACATCCCTTTAAATTGTGGTTTAAATTATGTGTGTGACATTCTGGAACACTTTTATATCAGAAGATATTTGTGATTATGTGTAATAGTGATTGGTTCTATAATCATAATAATTTATGTTGTATGAAAAGAATGCATACTTTTCCTTTTCCCAGCAAAGGAAATGTCAATGCATAAAATATAGAGATGTCAGGCCCTGTTGCATTTCTGCTCTCTGAATCCTTCTTTCCCCACAAATGAAGCTGACCACATTGTCAAGCTGGTACTCACTGGCTGCAGGGTCAGGTCACCGTACCTTCAAAGCCCCTCAAATCTGCTCAACTATCTAAGTTCCCAACTATCTAAGTTCCCAGAATTAGTCTTTTTTTCTGGGCCTTCAGGATGAGCCTCAGCTGGACTTCTGGGACCAATAGTCCTGACAGCTGCCCAGGACCAGACACGCTACTGAAACCAGAACCCAGCAGCAGAGGCAAAAGGCCTCAGTCTCAGGAGACATAAGAATGCCACCCAATTCCTAAAGACTAAAATTGGCATCTCAGTACTTTGAGTGTTTGATGACTGCTTAAAACATTGCTTTCAATTTTGGGTACACATTGGAATCTTCTGGAAAGATTTAAAAAAATATTGATGCATAGAACCTCTCACATTTTAACTAAATTGGGATCTCTGGAGGGTATTCCCAAGGCATCTGTGCTTTTAAAATGGTCTCAGTTGTTTTAATGTGCAGCTAGAGCGGAGCCACTGACCTAGAACAAACACTGCCTGGACCTTTCTCTTGCTTCAGATTCCCAAGGATATGAGTGCATTCACCAAATATTGATTAAGATTGTGTTGTGTTGGAGGTACTATTTCAATGAGAGGATACAGCTATGAACAAAATAACAAAGTTTACTGCCCTCATGGAGCTTGAATTCTAACAGAGAATTGTGTTTCTAGTCTGATGGAGAACAGCAGAGCCAGAGTCGGTTATCGCAGTTCCCTGAGATATCCAGGTGAAAATGAGAATTCTCTCCAGGTTAAACATAAGTTTAACCTGAAGTTACATTATTAATTAACTTTTACCACTCAACATCCTTGAACTTGTCACCAAGAAAGATATATTCCTTAACCTTTAACCCGTGCTAAATAATTAATGATGATACTTTGGAAGATCTCTGATCTTCAAATGACTTATCATAAAAATGATAATAATATCTACTTGAATGATTGTTGTATTAAATGAGATCTTTCTTGAACTCCTCAGTCTAACATTCAAGATGCTCCATAACCTCCTCACAGCCTACAATCTAGTCACCCTGCATGCATCTGTTTTATTCCCTTTCAGTAATATGCAATAAACACTTATCCATGTTAATAAAACATGTCACTGTCAGCATTTTTAATCACTACATTGTATTCCATGAAATGGATTCACCAGAATTTGCTGTTGTTGGATATTGTAATTGTTTCTTATTTTTCACAACTCTAAACAGCAAAACACTAAACAATAAAAGAAGTAAATTTATACATACATCCTGATCAGACCAAACACCCTTGTGAATGTCCTATGACTCCTTCTTATTCTCCTTAGCTGTTCCTCCTTGTTTTGCTAAGTTGTTAACAGTGAGGCACAGTCCTCAAAACGTGTTTTCTGTCTCCCTTGATGAAATAATTGGATCATAAGGATTTAAGTATCATTTCTACGCTGATAACTCCCAAATTTACATACTCAGCTCAGACCTTCCACTGTGTTCCGGAATTATATAACTTACTACCTTCTGTTACACCTCATCACTTAGAAGTCTAATAAACAATTCAAAATTAACATGTTTATAACCAAACTCTTGCTTTTCCAGCAAAACATTACTACTACAGACTTGTGTCAGTAAATGCCAACTTCTTCTTCTAGCTGCTCTGGCCCAAAGTTAGATTAATTCTTGCCTCTCCTAGCACACCCAGCCCAGGCTGTTGGCTCCATATTCAAACTATATCCTTAATCCACCTGACTTCCTGCCACTCGAACACAAGGCAGCATCATTTCCCTGCTGGACCACCCCAGTGGTCTTCTAAAAGATATTCCCAGTTTTCCCCTGTACTCCCGCCCAACACAGTGTATTCTCAACACACCAACTAGAGTGATCCTAAAATAGTTCATTTTCCTCTGCTGAAAACAATCCAGTGATCCAGTGGCTTCCCAACCTGATTCAGACTAAAATTAAATGATTACAGTAGTCGGGAGACTACAAAATCTACCCCCTCTTAAATTGTTACTTCCCTGACCTCAGGCTTATATTACAACTTCCCCCGAGACAACCAGCTCCAGCTACCCTGGCCTCCTTGGGATTTTCCTGATTGGTCAGGCCCACTCCCCTCTCAGGGCTTTTCTTCTACTTGGAATGCTGCTAAGAGACATCTTCGTGGTTAGCTGTCTCACCTTCAGATCTTTGCTCCTCTGAAAAGCCTTCTCCAGCATTATATTGTAAACAAAGACTCTTATTTCTTGCTCCACTTTGTTTTTCAAAATAGAAGTATAAGCATCACAGATACTACATATTTTACTGATTTATTGTTTTGTATTCTATGTTTCCCCACCAGGTTGTAATTTTATGATGGCCTATTTTGATCACCGTTCTATCCCCAGCACCTATATTAACTGACATGCTCTAATAACATCATGCTTTTATCTTCTTTACAGCACCAATCATATTTACAATTTTCAATCTCTTATATATCTGGCTAATATATAGCTCTCTGACTAAAATGCAGCCTTCATGTAGGCCTTCAACATGTATCTGTTGGTTGAATGACTGAATGACTAAATACCCAAATATTTCCATATTGTGAAAAACATCAAAATGTATTCAGGTTTTAAGTTTCATTCAAACTGACACCCTCAGGCCAGTAGTATTTTTCCTTCTGCTTAATTTTAATTTTGTATGATTTATTTTATTTACATATAATTAACATACAATAAAACTCTACCATTTAAATTGTATAGTTTGAAGTTTTTAGTACACTTACAGAGCTGTGTAACCATCACAACAATCCATTTCAGGAAATTTTCATTATTCCAGAAAGAAACCACTTATCATTAACAGTCACTCCCTCTCAACACTGCCCGCCTGCCTGAACCTAGGCAACCACTATTTAATGTCTATGGATTTGCCTATAATGGTTGTTTAATACAAATGGGCTCATACAATATGTGCTTTTGTGACTGGCCTCTTTCTTAGCATAATGTTTTCAAGAATGATTCTTGTCGTGTATCAGCACTTCATTTTCTTTTATTGCTATATTATATTATAAAGTCATTGAGAAGCTAAAGTAGCACTGATCTTCTAAGTTAGTGATCGACAGTTTTAGCCTGTCCTCAATGATATGTCACAACTAGACACATATTTCATTGTTTGGATAATACTGCATCCTATTTATCCATTAGTCAGCTGATAGACATTTAAGTTGCTTCCACTTGTCGGCTATTATTACTAATACTGATAAGAACATTCATATACAAGATTTTGAGTGGACATATTCTCTTTTCTCTTAGGTATATATCTAGGAGTGGACTTGCTGGGTCACATGGTAACTCTATGTAACCTTTGGAGGAACTGCCATACTGATTTCCAAAGTAACTGTTTCTTTACATTCCTACCAGCAAGTATGAGATTTCAGTCTAGCAGATTTTGCTATATATGATACCCAATTGTTTGTAACAAAATAGCTGCAATGATATGAATCTCCCACCATCAGTATGTGAGAGACAGTTCCTGCTCCCCTGGACACCCATGAATACCAGGTAATATACTTTATCTTAATTTGACAATTTTATAGTAAAAAATATTACTGTATCATTTTAATTTGCATTCATTTGATTACTAGTGAGTTATACACAGTTTGATGTTTTAAGCAATTTACTTAAATGCTTTGTGAGATTATTCCCTTGTCTTTTGTCACTTTCCCCTCTTAGTTTATCATTAATTAATGTTTTTAAGAGTCTTTCTATAATAAAGAAATTAACTCTTTGCTAATCATATATAAATATTTTTCTCCTTTTGGTGGAAAACAAATTCTTACTTTTTAAATGATTTGAAATTTATACTGTTATGATGTTCTGGGCAAATTGAAGTAGCATTCTTAGAAAGTCATCTTTAAATTCTATATTCCTCTGATTATTCTTTTCTTAATTTTAACTTTTTTATTTTATATGGAATCTGTTGATTTATGGTCTGAGATAGGGATCTAAATTTTTTCTGTCATATAACATTTTCAAAAGTTGTAGAAGAGGTAAGACAAAAGTAATTTTCATTTTAGTTCTTACTAAAAAAGAAAATTTAATGAGCCAGAGCATGTTGTGCTCAACATAGTAATCTCAATTGAACCAAATAGATGATGCTTCAGAAGATTGATTTCATCTTCACCAAAGCAAAACAGAAATGCCAGTATTGGTAATAGTGGCATTTGGCAAGTCTGAATAATGTTATAATCATTTACATGTTTATTATTATGTTATTTATATGTTTATATCAGAGATGCATTTTAGCAATATCACAAAAAGACTTTGTCCTAAATGAAAAAAATATGTTTTAAGTCTCCCTATACTTTAAAGAAAGAAAATTATAATTTCTAGTTGAAAGAGTAATAATTTGGAAAGCATGCAATTATATGGGCATTTCTGTATAGAACTGGTGGTAATATTGTGTAATCTATTCTTTTTTCTTCACTTTATTTGAAGTATAGTTGATATACAGTACTATATTAGTTTCAGGTGCACAACATAGTGATTCAACAACTATATACATGACAAAATGCACATGATGATAAGTGTAGTTACCAATCTATCATCATACAAAGTTTTTATGATTTTATTGACTATATTCCATATGCTGTGCTGTCCGTTCCTGTGACTTATTTTATAACTGCAAGTTGGTTTCTCTTTATCCCCCTCACCTATTTGCCCATCTTCCCCACCACCATCCCCTCTGGCAGACATCAGTTTGCCCTCTGTATTTATGAATAGATTTCTGGGTTTTTTTTTTGCTCATTCATTTATTTTGTCTTTAAGATTACACATATAAGTAAATCATATGGTATTTGCCATTTTCTAAGTTATTTCACTTTGTGTATTACCCTCTAGATCTATCCATGTTGTGTGAATGGCAAGATTTCTTTTTTTATGGCTGAATAGTATTCCACTGAAATATATATACCACATCTCCTTTATCCATTCATCTATGTATGGACACTTGGGTTGTTTCCATATCTTGGCTATTATAAATAGTGCTGCAGTGAACATAGGGATGCATATATCTTTTCAAATTAGTGTTTTTGCTTTCTTCCAGTAAATACCCAGCAATGGAATTACTGGGTCATATGGTATTTCTACTTGGAATTTTCTTGAGCAACCTCCATACTGCTTTCCATAGTGGCTGCACCAGTTTATACTCCACCAACAGTGCATGAGGGTTCCTTTTTCTCCACACTCTCACCAACACTATACTTCTTGTCTTTTTTTGTTACAAGCCATTCTGACTGGTGTGATGTGATATCTCACTGTGGTTTTGATTTGTGTTTCCCTAATGATTAGTGATGTTGAGCATCTTATCATGTATCTGTTGGCCATGTGTATGTCTTCTGTGTAATCTATTCTGAAATCTAACTAGCAACTCTGTATCAAGAACCTCAGATATATCCATACATTTTTGGTCTAATAATCGCACTTAAATTGTATTATTGATTCACTTGACAAATATTGAATGAGTACCTATCATGTGTTAGACTCTCTGAGAAGGTCTGGGAACATGGTGACCTCTGCCTTTATGGAGCTTATATTCTAATTAGCAAAGGTGTGGAGAGAACAGACATTAAATGATCACACAAATGGCTTTACATTTATGGTGGTAGTGTGTTCTAAAAGAAAACTATAGGGTGTTCAGACAGCCTGTTAGAGGGGTGCCTGACCTATACTTGAGGGCTAAGGAGGGCTTGTCAGAGGAAATAATATGGAATTCAGGACCCAGGAAAAGACTAGGAATTAGGCAAGCAGAGTGCAGATGAAGGGTGGTGTCAATACAGGCCCAGAGGACTGAGGCAAGTTACAAGGCAGAAAGGAACGCATAATTGGGTGAGACCCTTATGTGTATAAGCAGAGTAAATCAGGCCTCTGTATGAATAAGTATCACAACTGAAATAAATTATCATGGGGTACTTTCTTTTTTATCACACTGAAAGAGTCTTACCATAAATGAATATGATAATGTCTGTGGATTATAACTATCAATAATTTGTGAATGCTAAAACACATGCCATCTGGAATGTTTAAAATATCGTGGAATCTGTTTTGGGAACGACCTGGTAAAAATGACTTGTCATAGTGTGGGAGAATATTAAGCATGCTTCCTAATGATTCACATAAATGGCAGCTTATCGGTTGCTTTGGAAATACATGTGTTCCACCCTCCTCTTTCCTGAGATACTCCTCCTGCTGCATGCCTTTTCTCTTCCCTCTTGTCACTGACTCATTAGTCAACAGCATTACTGTCTTCCTAAAGACTCTGTTATGTTACATTTCGGGCTCCCAAATGACCTGGTTTACCCTGACCTCTCCAAAGCTTATCCAGTTGGATTTCCTAGTTATCTTTCTCTTCTTTCCTCCATTCCAACCTAACTGAGGTTTAGTGGAATAGAGGCTTAGGTGTTACATACTTGCTCTGAAGTCATCACCCTCTATCCTTTCTTAATTACTAGTCCCTAGTAATTGAGTCCCCTATTCCCCTAGAGTCTTAACACCAGTCTTCAAGTGTGTGGAGCCCTGTTGAATGGGAAGTCAGCAGTGATTACAGTTAACATATGGGATGAGAAATACAGAAACAGAGCTGGAAAGGGACCTTGAGAATCATTTAGCCTAATACCCTCAGGAAATGCCATCATGACCCCTACTGTCTCCTCCCACATTCCTCTCTGACCTTGCCTCCCAAGACTTTGCTTGTGCTCTGAGCTTCCATGACTTAACATTCACTGCTCCCTACTGTGAATAGACTACATACTTATCATCCACACTATCCATGGGACATGTTAAATGCAGGAACTACGTCTTGATCATAAGTGTGTTCCCCATTGCCCAGTGAAGTGCTTGAAATGTAGTGGAGACCCAATAAATATTTTTTTGAATGGTTGAATGTTATTAGTATGAAGTAACTGGCACTGCAAACAAAAACATACAAAACTTACAACAAGCAACAGACCATCTCTGCAACTATACACTGATCTGGTTCCAGGCCCACCAACCCCTATGTGGTATGTAGGGGAGCTTATCAGATGAGAGTCAAAGGCAAAACAATAGTTCCCTCCTGATAATGCCAGGGGTTATGTTCTTGCACGATAAATTCCTCAGGTCACTGTGGATATCCATGGCTCTCATATGCGCAAGGTGTCCTTTGCATATAGTCTCTTTATGTATCTAATCACAATTGATTGACAGTCAGTTGTTTTTTGTTGTTTTTTTTTTTAGTTTCAATTTACCAAGAATCAGGGAAAAAATCTGGATATATTTTGAGGGTTTTAGGTAGGCAGATGACTCAGTGTGAAGAAGCTTGTTTGAGGAGTTGCATACACATCACCATCCCTGGAGGAAAACACATGGTGGGGGATTTGATATGATACGCAGGATAGAAGGACATCATAATAGCTGCATAAAGAGCAGCAGGAGTGTCAGTGCAGTGCTGCATAGGGCACATGGGCACAGCTTGGTACTGACTTCACGGTAATTGATATCCAATGTCTTGCTTACAAGTATTGGGGTTTATAATTTGAGACCTGCTGAATCCTCATAGTGTTGCTTGGTAGAGTTATTATCTAAGAAAAAAGGAGAAGTAATTGTACAAATGTCTGAAAATCATTTGCTCACAATATTAGGGAGAACAGTGTGGTCACTCTGAATGGCAGTGTGGCAGTGCTATGTGTCAGCTTCTTATTTCTGGCGAAAAATATATATTATATATATTCCATTTGGGTTAAAGTGCATGGGGAGATGTCCAGAGGTCTTACTATATGGCACTGGTATAAGGGCATGAACACTGAGACAAAGTCGAAAGCTTCACGAAGCATATGTTAGGGACAGTATTTCTCAACACGCAGGAAAGCCTATATTCCTTGTGTTGTGTGTGGTGTTGGGTAAAAGGAAGATGAGAAGAAAAATTGAAGGACTGGTTTTTATTTTAGAAAACACACCAGATTGGAAATTGTATACTTGAGGTGTCCTGTCTTCTGTTTTACTACACTTAAGACATGGGAAGAGAAGAGAATAAACAAGGGAGTAAAATAAAGTTAGATTGACATTTGTAAATTGTATGTATATTTTAAATACACTTATATGATATTTCTAGTTATAAATTAGTAGAAGGTAACATTTTATAGAATGTTATCTAATAAATTAAATGAAAAAATAAGACTAATGATTAGTATATTAAGTGTGCATTTACAAATAGATACTGTTAAAATGCTCAAGAAAAAAAATGTAATCCCTTAAGAAACTTTAACAAACATGACAATGTTCTTTGTATTAACAATTTACTTAGCATACCTCTGTTTGGTGCTCTGGTACCAGTTTCCCCTGTGTGTTGGGTAGCAAAGTGGTATTACCACACATACCACCAAGCAACTCTGGAACACCAGCAGTGTGTACAAGAATTCAACTTGATCCTGACGGTATCTACCTGGAGATGCCATCAGATTCCATAGGTTACGGGTTCAGTCCTACAAGATTCCCCCGTCCCCCATTTTGGATACTGGTTGCAAGCCCCTGACTATTACCTATGCTTCTGCAGATTGGAGGTTTCAACAACCTCCTCCTTAGGTTCAATTAATTTGCTTGAGTAGCTCATTGAACTCAGGGAAACACATTTACCAGTTTATTAAAGGATATGATAAAGGATACAAGGCAACAGCCAGATTAAGAGATACATAGGTAAGGTCCTGAACAAAGAAGCTTCTGACTTCGTGGGGTGTGGGGCCCGGCTCAGTGGTAAATGGAAGTGTTGTTTTCCCAAGCATGGAAGCTCCTTGAAAAAGGGCCAACAGCTGTCCTCTTGGGTTTTTATGGAGGCTTCATTACATAGTCCTGATGGACCAAGCCACTGGCCATTGCCTGATTCAATCTCCAGCCCCTTTCCCCAGGGGATAGGACTGAAAAGTCCAGCCCTCTAATCACATGGTTGATCCTCCTGGCAACCAGCTCCCACTATTGGGTGGGGCCCAAAACTCACCATCATTAACAAGACACCATTTCACTTTCATGACTCTAAAGCTTTTTCATAAAATGTGGATGAAAACCAAATATATCTAGGAAATGTATTTGGGTTATGTAAATGGCTAAATATATATTTCTTGTAAATCATATGACAATACCCTTCATGGGTAACTGTGATGTAATGAGTTATAAGAAATACATATTTGGCCATTCATATAACCAAATATGTATTTCACAGGTATATTTGGTCCTTATCCACAGTTTCTGAAAACATTGCAGAGTCTAAAAGGTGAACTGGGTGCCTTGTCATGTTAATGAGAGACTTTTGGACCCCACCCAAGGGCAGGGGCTGGAGGCTGAATCAGCCGATGGCCAATAATTTAGTCAATCATGACTATGCAATGAAGCCCTCACAAACCCATAAGATCTGTCTCTCTCTCTCTCCCTCTGTCTCTCTGCTGTGCTCTGCTCTCTCTGCTCTGCTGGGTTGGATCCTGCTTCTTGGTCAAGAGAGAGCTTTTATGCTTAGGGAATGTCTCAACGTGCCACAAAGCCAGGCCCCAAGCCCCATGAGGATAGAAGCTCCTTTATTTGGGACCTTGTCCTATGTCTCTCTTCATCTGGCTGTTAACTTTGCATCCTTTATTAAACTGGTAAAAGTAAGTGTTTTCCTGAGTTCTGTGAGCCACTCTAGCAAATAATTGAACCTAAGGGGGAGGTTGTGGGAACCTCTAATCTGTAGCTGGCAGGTCAGAAGCACAGGGAACTGCCTGGGGCTTGTGACAGGTGTTTGGAGTTGGCGGTGGAGGGGGCAGTCTTATAGGACAGAGCCCTTAACCTGGGACTCTGATGCTGTCTCCGGGCAGACAGGGTCAGAATTGAGTTGGGTTCTCTGACACCCTGCTGGTGCTCGAGAATTGCTTGGTGTTAGGTGTGTGGGAAGACCCCTTCCACAGACTTAACACACACTGGAATCGGGTCCAGGAACCCGAATGAAGTTATACTACTATTACTGCTGGGTATGATATTGTTATACATATATTTAGGGAAAAAAATACACCACTGCATTTGATGTTGGACGGGTGGGATTTACAGTAACCCAAAAGGAAACTTTCATTGAACTCATATGGCATTATAAATCTGCATTGATGGAACCTTAATCCATGATGTGCTGAATGATTCTCATTCAGCAAGTATTCTGAAGACATTCTTACAGTTCACATCTATATTTATCTCAGGTTATCCATAATAAATAGTTTATTTTTATTTAACAAACATTTATTTAATACTATGTATCAGACACTGTTCTTTGTCCTCACAAATCTGAATGCAATTAATCATTATAATGACTCCCTGAGTGGATGCTGTTATTGTGCATGATTTACAGAAACAGGCATTAAAGCTCAGAGTGGTTTTAAGCAACTTGCTCAGTCACAGAGTTTGTAAATGATAGAGCAAGGTCCCAGATGCAAGCAATCTAGCTCCAGAGTGTCGACTCTTAGCCATTATTAGAAAGGTCTCATATTGTATTCAACTATCATCCTCTGTCAAATCAGAAGGAAAACGTGACTCTTCAAATCTCTGCTTCAGCACTTTACTGCTTGTGAGACCTGGTGTGATATGATTAGCAAAGACCCCTGAATGTCTGACTTGATAAAATATTAATTCTTACCACCCAACCTCAGTCTTTATTTTGGGTGACTAGTTGCCATTTGGGGAAAATGTCAAAGCTTTATATACTTTTATCACAGGATACATGTATTTTTTTTTTTAGATTAAATAAACATGCAGTGCTGTTGAGAAGGCCCAGAGTTGTAGGCTAATGGAACAACTCCAGGCCTTTGAATGTGCTGTTTCCTCTGTCCTCTCTTTTTATAGAGCTGCTTCCTGCTCACTCTTTATCTCAGCTAACCAGTGACTTCCTCGGAGGCCTTTCCTACATCCCTATCTGCACTCCTCCCGCTCACACACACTATCATGGGCTATCACGGCAGCCTGTTCTTCACAGTACTACTAACTATATGAAATCAGGTTTATTCCTTGTCTCTTCCCCTCCCCTTCCAAGGCAAGCCCCATGGTGCCAGAATATTGTCTGCTTTTTCTTGCCTCTATATCCTCACTGTCTATCTAGGCACGAGGGTGGTGCTCAATACATATGCTTTTGAATAATGAAATAAGGAGACTGGAGGGTGGACTTTCATGAAGCAGTGCTAGCATCATGACAAGCAATGGGGGGACAGAGCAGGGAGAGATGGGAGGGCCATGGAACAGAGATGCCTCTGTGGAATCGGGTGCTGAGTCGTTCATCCATTTCATGGTTTCCTACTCAATCCCAGGAACATGGGGAAACTGTTCAAGTTACTTTCTAGGGAGAGAGATACCCCCTGGTTGCTAAATCAGAAACCCTGAGGGCTTACTAATCTTGAAGAGATAGGACATCCCTCTTGGTAACTTTTCTACTTTATCCTTCAGCTAAATCTGTTTCTGTTCAGTGGAGAACAAAAAGCCAACATATTTCCTTCAACAGTTCACAAAACAGTTACTACCCATCACAGGAATCTGACCAGTCTTCTCTCTAGCCTGAATGATTTCAGCCACCTCTTCTTTCTTTCAGTTCATTTTGAGTAGTGCTGTAATCATCACGGTAGCCTCTCCTCTGATTTTCATGTTAGGGCTCTGGAAAGGGGAAGCAAGGACACAGTGGCGTTGCTACCAGCCTGTGTGGGCTGAGGCCCAGCACCTTCCAGCCTTTGGCCTTTGTCTGATTTGGATTTGTAGCTTTTGCATTTCCAAGCCTCCTTTCAAACGACCAGTTCACAGCCAGCATCCATTTTCACTGTTTGCTCTGAATGTTATTTCAGTAGGTTCTTAACAATATGGTCCTCTGGAATTTCCCACTCTGTGGGATCGGTATCTCTGGGATTAACAGATTGTGACTCCCCTCATGTGCTCTCTTGGGGCTAGGAACCCTGAATGAACATTTGTTTTTCAGATTTACTCTGCTCCTTAGAGACAGTAGGAATTGATTTTTTTTTCTTTTCCTTCAGGAAATAATTTGCTACCTTTCTTCAAATATAATCAGTCTTCTCTACAAGACAGTGAAAACAAAGTGGAGTTTGCATGCCATTAACTCCACAGTTGCAAGTCTCCTCTCTTCACTGTTCCCTCTCTGACTTAAGTCAGCCATCTTAAATGATAGCCAGGTTTTATAAGAAAGGACTGCCTCGAGCAAGAAGAGAAAAGTATATTTATGGGTAGAGGAGGCATCATAAGAGAGTTGTGACTAAGTATATCTGACTAGTGGAAGACAAGAAAACATTTGTCATTTATTTTTTGTAAGAGTATTGGACACTCTGTTAGAACCTGAGTTTTAACCTTTCCTATCATCAGGAAAGACATCTAAAGTAGAAAATACATAATATTTGTGACAACTGGTAATGGAATAAAGATTTGCAATACATGAGGAAGTGTTTCCACCTCTAGGGTAAACAAAAGGCCTGGCAAGCCTCTTAGTCTGACCACATCCAATTATTTTTTTCATAACCAAAAGAATGACTGTGGTATTGGCTATTCACTTGAAATAGATCATGCTCATGATGAACATATATATTAGGAATAGTTTTATACCATGGAAAGCTGCTTAATTAGATTGTCTTTTTATTATCTATTTAAAAATAATTTCTATTCAACATGTAGTTAATTAACATACAACTATGGATTACCTGTTATGTGCTAAGCATGATTTCAGGTGCCTAGGTACAGCAATCAACAGAACTGTCAAAATCCTACTCTCATTCGAGTGGAGAAAGACAGACAATGAACATAATAAATAAATTACATGGGGTGTTTAAATATGATAACCACTGCGCAATAACAAGTACAACAGGGTAAGGAGGATCAGGAGTGTAGGGGTGGCATGGAAACATGCAGGTTGCAATTGTAAGTAGGGTGTTCAGGGCAGTCCTAAGTACAAAAGAGGCATTTGAACAAAGACATAATGGAAATGAAGGAGCAGTCAAGTGGCTGTCTGGGGAAGGAACATTCCAGGCAGAGGGCACCACTGAAAGAAGGCCCTAAGGCAGGGGCACGCCTGGCATAGTCAGGGAAGCAGAACGAAGGGAATGAGTGGGAGAGTATTAGAAAATGAGGTCAGAGTGGTAACAGGAAGCTGTGGAAAAGTGGGAAGGCAGGACCAGGCAGGACACAGGCTTCTGGTAAAACTCAAATGCAGAGAGCCTCCTGGAAAGACTGCCCCCTGCATACCTTGGCCTGAATCAGTAGGAGGCCTTCTGCTTGGACACAAATTCATACAATTGCTTTGATTTAAATAATGTAATTTTTCAGAATGGGTCTTCATCAGCATGGAGTTTCCAATACTGTATGACATACCAAAAGTTATTAGGCAGCTAAAAATCTAACAGAGTACACTACTGTTCAGTAAATAACATAAAGCTTCTTTTTATCCTGTCTCTGGAAAAGAAAAAAACAAAAAAAAAAACAAGCAACAGACAAAACAGTAACTACAACCACCATAAAATTATGTCTCTCAGGAGTTCACATTTTAAGCCCTGCCAGATCTTTTATATACATGTAAGTGACTGGCTTTATTAGTGCATTTCCTGAAGGTCTGTTTTGGGGCATTGAGTCACTGAGGGCTAGTTTTGACAGAATCAGTGGAAGAACAGAATGCAAATGGACTCGTGATTTTGGGGAGGAAGAATTTTCACAAATGGGCTTGTGGGTGTTGGAGAAAAAGAATCTTCCTCTACCCTTCGAAGTTCTTCTAGCTGGTGTAAGAATCAAATTGACATGAGACAGATTAACAGGACAAAGAAACAAAGCTGAATTACATATGTACAGGGAATCCATGGACATAGATTCCAAAGGCAATCAGGGAGGATGAAGTGTATCTGTCATCCTGAACTAAGAAGGGGGGGAGGGTAGGGGTCTGAGACTTCAAAGGGAAAGGGAAGCAGTTCACAGGAATATGAAAGAGTAAATGTTTCATAAACAAATGTTTGATGTACGACACAGAAACAAGGGGTTAGAAAGGAATTCAAACAGATTTAGCCACATTCCTCCCTGTTACCACCACTAGTTCACGTTATAACGTTTCATAAACAAATGAAGGTGGTTCTCCTCCTGGAGCATGTCCTCCATCTAAATACTTTTGCCGTTGGGGGTGGGAGGCTCTAAATGTCTGAGTCTTTTGGGCCTTGATTATTTTCAGCTCTGACATAATCTGCATGTCACAATGGCACATCTTGGGGCAGCCTGCCCTTAGCCTCTGCATGGGGTATTGCTAAAAGAATATAAAGACAATGCCTGAGAGGTCAAAGGCACAAAACTTTGTCAGTTTTGAAGCCTGACTGCAGGCTGAACCTCTGACCCCCAACTGGTCTGTTAATAACTTGGTCTTCAGAGCATGAAAATTTATTAAGCTTTGTTGATAGCTTAATCATCTTACCAAGTGGTTTCTCAGTCTTCTTTTAATATTAGTCCTATAAGGTGAAATGTATGTGAAAACCTCTCATCAAACTTGAGTTGGATCAAGGGATCAATTCTGACTATTATGGTGGTGGAAAGGTGAAATGGAAGGATAAGCCGGGCCTCTAGCTTTTAATGAAACCAAAAGCAGTGACCCAACTTTTTGGAAAGATGACCTCTGAGGTTATAACTACGGAGGGAAAATTCCAGGGCAAAACACCTTTGAAACTGAAATCAGTCAAAGGGAGAAATAAAGTGGGAGAAATCCATTTATTTCTTTACAAGCTGTCATACACTTGTGCTCTCACGTGTCTCTCAGGACCCAGCTGCAGAAGAAGGGACACAACAAACTCCGGTCCAGATATGCCCTCTCTTGCCCTTGTAATCACCTACTGATATGTAGATGAGCTACTTCTCTCCACCCCTTGGAAATATCTATTGATATGGAGATGCCCTAAGGCCAGGCGAGAGAATCTGGAAATATTGCAATTTTACCCACAGAGGTCAAGTGACTTGACTCAGGGGTCAGTTGTGAGAGTGATGCCAGGATTTGCAGGCTTGATGTAGAAAGTATGTCCACAACATACAAGAGGTATTCAAACTGGATGATTACCTAACACACTGTCTGGTTTGTCACCTTTTCATTTATATCTAACAATTTGAACTTTACTAGAGCCTACCACTCCTGGAAAACATCCAGATTAGGAAATCCCATGAACTTTTTGTGTTCCAAAAAAAGGATTATGAAAAGAATGACTCTCCCCCACATGACTAAGATAACACTTACAGATGACCCTTTTGCTTTACTTAGGACCAGGCTATTTTGTTATAGCAACCTGAACAGATTAAGACAAACATGCTCTTGGTTTATAGTGTGTTAAAGAATAAAAATTCAACCAGTAAGCTTGAAGATCTAACTGGCTTTATTAAGGAAATCAAGAATCTGGCAGCTTCCTATCTAGCAAGTAAAGAGATACTCAGAGAACTTTTACAAAATGGAAGGTTTGCATAGACAGAAGGGTGAGGCAAGACGTTATTGATAAAAGAAAAGAGGCGAGGACATATTTTTGGGGTGAAGAGAAGAGCGGGTGTAATTCCATGGGAAAATCCTGGGGCAAAATACGTCTGAAACTGAAACCAGTCAAAGGGAGAAATAAAGTTAAGAAACCCGTCTATTTCTTTTTTTATTTTTTTGATAATTTATTTTGGGATCATTAAACTACAATTACATGTGCAATATTATAGTGATTAAACTACTCCCTTCATCAGGTTCCCCCCACCAACCTCATTACAGTCACTGTCCATCAGTGTAGTGAGATGCTATAGAATCACTACTTGTCTTCTCTGAGTTGTACAGCCCTCCCGTGCCCCCCCTACATTACATCTGCAAATAGTAATAACCCCTTTTCCCCCTTATCCCTCCCTTCCCACCCATATTCCCCAGTCCCTTTCCATTTGGTAACTATTAGTCCCTTCTTGGGTTCTGTGAGTCTGCTGCTTTTTTGTTCCTTCAGTTTTCTTTTCTCTTTGTTCTTATGCTCCACATATGAGTGAAATCATTTGATACTTGTATTTTTCCACCTACTTATTTCACTGAGCTAGAAGCTCCATACATGTTGTTGCAGGTAGGATTTCTTTTCTTCTTATGGCTGAATAATATTCCATTGTGTATATGTACCAGTTCTTCTTTATCCATTCATCTACTGATAGACACTTAGGTTGCTTCCATTTCTTGCCTATTGTAAATAGAGCTGCAAAAAACATAGGGGTGCATCTGTCTTTTTGAAACTGGGCTGCTGCATTCTTAGAGTATATTCCTAGCAGTGGGATTCCTGGGTCAAATGGTATTTCTATTTTGAGTTTTTGAGGAACCTCCATACTGCTTTCTACAATGGTTGAACTAATTTGCATTCCCACCAGCAGTGTAGGAGGGTTCCCTTTTCTCCACATCCTCATCAACATTTGTTGTTTGTATTTTGTATGTTGGCCATCCTCACTGGTGTGAGGTGATATCTCATTGTGGTTTTAATCTGCATTTCTCTGATGATTAGCGATGTGGAGCATCTTTTCATGTGCCTGTAGGCCATCTGAATTTCTTCTTTGGAGAAGTGTCTATTCATGTCCTCTGCACACTTCTTAATAGGATTATTTGCTTTTTGTTTCTTAAGGTGTGTGAGTTCTTTATATATTTTGGATGTCCACCACTTATCAGATACGTCATTTATGAATATATTCTCCCATACTGTAGAATGTCTTTTTGTTCTACTGATGGTGTCCTTTGCTGTACAGAAGCTTTTCAACTTGATATAGTCCCACTTGTTCATTTTTGCTTTTGTTTCCCTTGCCTGGGGAGATATGTTCATGAAGAAGTCGCTCATGTTTATGTCCAAGAGATTTTTGCCTATGTTTTTTTCTAAGAGTTTTATGATTTCATGACTTACATTCAGGTCTTTGATCCACCTTGAGTTTACCTTTGTGTATGGGGCTAGACAGTAGTCCAGTTTCATTCTCTTACATGTAGCTGTCCAGTTTTTCCAACACTAGCTGCTGAAGAGGCTGTCATCTCCCCATTGTATGTCCAAGGCACCTTTATCAAATATTAGCTGACTATATGTTTGGGTTAATGTTTGGATTTTCTATTCTGTTCCACTGGTGTGTGGGTCTGTTTTTGTGCCAATACCAAATTGTCTTGATTACTGTGGCTTTGTAGTAGAGCTTGAAGTCAGGGAGCGTAATTCCCCCTGTTTGATTCCTCCTTCTCAGGATTGCTTTGGCTATTCGGGATCTTTTCTGGTTCCATATGAATTTTAGAACTTTTTGTTCCAGTTCATTGAAGAATGTTGTTGGTATTTTGATAGGGATTGCATTGGATCTGTAGATTGGTTTAGGTAGTATAAACATTTTGACAATATTTATTCTTCATAGCCAAGAGCATGGGATGCATTTTCATTTGTTAGTGTCCTCTTTAATTTCTCTTAGGAGTGTCTTGTAGTTTTCAGAGTACAGGTCTTTCACTTCCTTCGTTAGGTTTATTCCTAGAGATTTTATTCTTTTTGATGCCATTGTGAATGGAATTGTTTTTCTGGTTTCTCTTTCTGTTAGTTCATCGTTAGTGTATAGGAAAGCAACAGATATCTGTGTGTTAGATTTGTATCCTGCAACTTTGCTGAATTCAGATATTAGTTCTAGTAGTTTTGGAGTGGAGTCTTTAGGGTTTTTTATGTACAATATCATGTCATCTGCAAATAGTGACAATTTGACTTCTTCTTTACCAATCCGGATGCCTTGTATGTCTTTGTTTTGTCTGATTGCCGTGGTTAGGACCTCCAGTACTATGTTGAATAACAGTGGAGAGAGTGGGCATCCCTGTCTTGTTCCTGATCTTAGATGAAAAGCTTTCAGCTTCTCGCTGTTAAGTATGATGTTAGCTGTGAGTTTGTCATATATGGCCTTTATGATGTTGAGGTACTTGCCATCTATACCCATTCTGTTGAGAGTTTTAATCATGAATGGATGCTGAATTTTGTCAAATGCTTTTTCAGCATCTATGGAGATGATCATGTGGTTTTGTTCTTCCTTTTGTTGATGTGGTGGATGATGTTGATGGATTTTCGAATATTGTACCATCCTTGCATCCCTGGGATGAATCCCACTTGGTCATGGTGTATGATCCTCTTGATGTACTTTTGAATTCGGTTTGCTAATATTATGTTGAGTATTTTTGCATCTATGTTCATTGGGGATATTGGTCTGTAATTTTTTTGTTGTTGTTGACGTCTTTACCTGGTTTTGGTATTAGAGTGATGCTGGCTTCATAGAATGAGTTTGGAAATATTCCCTCCTCTTCTATTTTTTGGAAAACTTTAAGGAGAATGGGTGTTATTTCTTCTCTATATGTCTGGAAGAATTCAGAGGTGAAACCATCAGGTCCAGGGCTTTGTTCTTGGGTTGTTTTTTGATTACCGATTCAATTTCGTTGCTGGTGATTGGTCTGTTTAGTTTTTCTGTTTCCTGCTTGGTGAGTCTTGGAAGGCTGTATTTTTCTAAGAAGTTGTCCATTTCTTCTAGGTTTTCCAGCTTGTTAGCATATAGATGCTCGTAATATTCTCTTATACTTTGTATTTCTGTGGGGTCCGTCATTATTTTTCCTTTCTCATTTGTGATTCTGTTTATGTGTGTAGATTCTCTTTTATTCTTAATGAGTCTCGCTAGGGGTTTATCTATTTTGTTTATTTATTCAAAGAACCAGCTTTTGGTTTCATTGATTTTTTCTATTGTTTTATTCTTCTCAATTTTATTTATTTCTTCTCTGATCTTTATTAATCCCTCCTTCTGCTGACTTTGGGCCTCATTTGTTCTTCTTTTTCCAATTTCAGTAATTGTGTCTTTAGACTGTTCATTTGGGAATGTTCTTCCTTCGTTAAATAGGCCTGGATTGCAATATACTTTCCCCTTAGAACTGCCTTAGCTGCGTCCCAAAGAAGTTGTGCCTTTGTGTTGTTGTTGTCATTAGTCTCCATATATTCTTCAACTTCTGTTTTGATTTGGTCGTTAACCCATTGATTAATTAGGAGAATGTTGTTAAGTCTCCATGTGTTTGTGAGCCTTTTTAATTTCTTTCTAAAATTTGTTTCTAGTTTTATACCTTTGTGATCTGAGAGGTTGGTTGGTAGTATTTCAATATTTTTGAAATTACTGAGGTTCTTTTTGTGGCCTATTATGTGGTCTATTTGGAAAATGTTCCATGAGCACTTAAGAAAAATGTGTATCCTGCTGCTTTTGGGTGTAGATTTCTGTATATGTCTGTTATGTCCATCTGTTCTAGTGTGTTGTTCAGTGCCTCTATGTCTTTACTTACTCTCTGTCTGGTTGATCTGTCCTTTGGAGTGAGTGGTGTGTTGAGGTCTCCTAAAATGAATGCATTGCTGTCTATTTCCTCCTTCAATTCTGTTAGTATTTGTTTCACATATGCTGGCGCTCCTGTGTTGGGTGCATATATATTTATAATGGTTATATCTTCTTGTTGGAGTGACCCCTTTATTATTATGTAATGTCGTTCTTTATCTCTTGTTACTTTCTTCGTTTTGAAGTCTATTTTGTCTGATACAAGTACTGCAACACGTGGTTTTTTCTCTTTGTTGTTTGTATGAAATATCTTTTTCCATCCCTTCACTTTTAGTCTGTGTATATCTTTGGGTTTGAGGTGAGTCTCTTGTAAGCAGCATATAGATGGGTCTTGTTTTTTTATCCATTCTTTTTCTCTGTGTCTTTTGATTGTTTCATTCAGTCCATTTAAATTTAGGGTGATTATTGATAGATATGTACTTATTGCCATTGCTGGCTTTAGATTCGTGGTTACCAAAGGTTCAAGGGTTGCTTCTTTACTATCTAAGAATCTAACTTAACTTTCTTGTTATTTGTGAGCACCGTCTGATGTTTCTTTATCTCTCCCTTCCTATTCTTCCTCCTCCATTCTTTATATATTAGGTGTTTTAGTCTTTGCCTTTAGTTAGTATCTGGATGGTCTGCTTTCTTTGCTATGATTTTGTTTTCTCTGGTGACATCTTTTTACCCTTAGGGGTGCTTCCCTCTAGAGCAGTCCATTTAAGATATCCTGTAGTGGTGGTTTATGAGAGGCAAACTCTCTCAACTTTCGTTTGTCTGGAAATTGTTTAATCCCTCTGTCATATTTAAATGATAATTGTGCTGGATACAATATTCTTGGTTCGAGGCCCTTCTGTTTCACTACGTTAAATATATCATGCCATTCTCTTCTGGACTGTAAGGTTTCTGTTGAGAAGTCTGATGACAGTCTGATGGGTTTTCTTTTGTAGGTGATCTTTTTTCTCTCTCTAGCTGCCTTTAATACTCTGTCTTTATCTTTGATCTTTGCCATTTTAATTATTATGTGTCTTGTTGTTGTCTTCCTTGGGCCCCTTTTGTTGGGAGATCTGTGGGCTTCCATGGACTGTGAGACTATTTCCTTCCCCAGCGTGGGAAAGTTTTCAGCAATTATTTCTTCAAAGACACTTTCTATCCCTTTTTCTCTCTATTCCTCTGGTACTCCTATAATGGGAATATTGTTCTGTTTGGATTGGTCACACAGTTCTCTTAATATTCTTTCATTCCTAGAGATACTTTTGTCTCTCTCTGCCTCAGCTTCTCTGTATTCCTGTTCTCTGTTTTCTATTCCATTAACAGTCTCTTACATCTCATCCAGTCTGCTGTTAAGCCTGTTGATAACCCTTCTGGTTTCTGCATTGTCTTTCCTCACTTCCCTGACTTCCTCCCTCAGCTCTTGCACATTTCTCTGTAAATCTGTCAGCATGGTTATGACTTTTATTCTGAATTCTTTTTCAGGAAGACTGTGCATGTCCATCCCTTCAGGTTCCCTCTCTGGGGTTGTCTGGGTCTGGAGTTTTGTCTGTACCATATTCCTATGTCTTTTCATGGCTATAGTTGTGGTTGCTGGTAGTTGCCATGTATGTCAGCTGCGCTCTTTATGACTTTAAAAAAAAAAGAAAGAAAGAAAGAAAAAAAGAAAGAAGAAAAAGAAAAGAAGAAGAAAGAGAAGAAACAAAACAAAACAAAACAAAATAAAACATAACAAAAAACTCCACTGGGAGTGGTTTCTGTGGGGATGCTGTAGATGGCGCTGTTGCTCCACTATTCCAGAGCAGTGGCCGAGCTGCTCCGCACAGCCCTTTATAGCTCTGGTCGGGGTGGGAACGAATGGGAGGCTGTTGATCTCTGTGGGAAGTCTAAGTGCGGCCACCCTTTCCCAGTCGCCAGGTAAGGGGTCCGAAACTCTCCGCGACTCCCAGCCTGCTGGGCTGTGTGTGCCAGGGCGATCTGGTCCTCCGCTGGCTCCTGTCTCTTTAAGACCGCTGAAAAAAGCGTGTGCTTTTCTTCTTCTTTTTTTTTTTCCTTCCTGGAGCCAGCTGCAAGCACCCTAGTGTGTTCCCTGCTCAGAAACTGTGCCCTCTGTCTCTCCAATCTCCGCTACACCACGTGATGTGTGTCAGCGCTCCCTGCGCCAACACCAGGGCTGGTTATTTCGTGGGCCTGTAGTTCCACTCCTTCCTGGCTCTGAATCTTCTCCTCCCGCCGGTGCGCTGGGGTGGCGGAGTGCTCGGGTCCCACTGGGTCGTGCCTTTGTATCTTACCCGCCTCGCGGGGTGCCGAGTCCTCTCAGGTGTAGCTGCATGCTGTGCACTTCCCTGTGTATTCTGGTCTCTCTTTTAAGAATAGTTGTATTTGCTGTATTTTCATAGATAAATATAGTGTTGGGAGGAAATTTCTGCTGCCCTGCTCATGTTGCCATCTTCCTGGAAGTCCGAAACCCATTTATTTCTTACAAGCAGTCATCCTGTTTCTCTATCCACCCAGCTGCAACAGAGCAGAGCTCCACCCAATCTCTCTGGTCCAGATAAATTCTGGCATGCCCTTGTAATTACTTATTGGTATGTAGATAGACTACCTCTCCACCCCTTTGAAACACCTATTGATATGCAGATGCACTAAGGACAGGTGACAGGTTCTGGAAATATTACAATCTTACCCACAGTAGGGTTTTTGTGACACAGATTACCTCACTAGTGCTAATGAGGAAATTTCAGTTTGACTGTTCAAAGGTCACATTCCTGGGAGAGTTTGAATGACAATTAATTAAGGGAAACCTCACTGACATGGAATCTGGAGGCATACAGGAGAAGCTCTCATTCCCACCACTCCTCATAAATCTCAGATCCCATTGGAAGAGACAGGTGCCATTCTATTTCAACTACTTTACCATCCAGCAGGAAAAAGAAGGCTTCCGCCTTCCACCTCCCCACAATAACCCAGCCAATAAGAGGCTGTCACATCTCAGCCAATGAGCAGCCATGATACTTGGTACTCCCAGTACTCCCAGCTTCCTCCCATGGACTTTTTGCTTTTATCAGCCCTCCTAACTTGGCATTTTCCTCTATAAAGGAGTGTTCCTCTCCTTTGTTCTCTAGACATGCCTGTGGTTCTGCTGTAGCTTGAATGTCCCAGATTGCAATTCTCTGCTATTCCCGAATAACTGACTGTTTTAATTTTAAGGTTAATGGTACAAATTGTAATTAAGTCTTGGTTTGTTGTTGTGGGGTGAAATGATTTCATCTGGGGAAGCTTGTTTCTTTTTTTTCTTTTTCTTTTTCCTCTTTTTTTTATTAGGACTATGCAAACAGGCAAACAGGGGCTGACCCAATTTATCAGGCCATCCCAGATCTAAGGGGTCCTGGCTCTGCACTCAGGTCCTAAAAGAACAAGATTTAGACTTTCCTCATCTTCAAATTAATTTAATGAAAAAATTATTTTGGTTAGACTTTACCATATATTTTATTTGTTTAGCAATTAAGTACTTATGTAGCATGGCATCATTTTCAATGGAATTTTTAGCCATTTTGTTGCTAATTGTAGTTAAAAAAACAATGTCTCTAATTTACCCAATTAAGGATTACATTGCAAAATATTTTAGAGAGTTGTTCAAATGATTTGTGCAAATTACCTCTCAGGCAAAAACATGGCAGTACTATGATTTCAGAAGGAATCCTGGCAAGTGTATTTCATGAATGCTCTTTCTTTCATGGGCTTGTCTACCAACTTCAAGCACTATGTCATTTTCTCATGTTGTGATTATAGCACCAAACTCTCTAAATCTGCAAATCCTTTCCATTTTTTGTGATGTTTGTTATACTCTTTAGTTAATCTTCTGCTTTCCAGACATTAATGCAGCTGAGTTTAACGGTCCCTCTAAGCTGCTGTATAGAGACTTCAAATCTACTCTATTACACAACAGAGTGCATGCCCACCAAATTTTCTTTAATTTGGGGGATTATTTAATTTTCTAAAACTTATCCCAAAAGTTAGCACAAGAAAAAACTTAAATCAATACCCACAAATGTCACAACCTAGAATAATGTTCCAATTAGGAAGAAATATGACTTCAAAAGGACACTTAAACAAACTAATTATTGGCCACCAAACGGGAATGTATCAAAATAAGTTAAAACAGATCAAATCAGTGCTAGCCCTAGGTTCATCTCAAAAGGATTGACAGGGGCAAAAGCAAAGCAAAAAGTAATTAAACCATACCAAAATAGTATATGAAGACTAACACGGAAGGAGCCTCCAAATCAATCATTTCTCTTCCCTGAGATTGGAACTCTTTATCCGAGAGTATATGTATGACACAGAAAACAAATCACTCTAGCAAAAGAAAAAGTATAGTATTAAAGCTGTTCTTCTCGTTGCTGTTTTTCTTAATTGATAACTACTTCTTTATAGTATTAGTAGTAGATGGTAGTAGTCCACAGCAAAGGCTCTGGAGCCAGACCATCTGAATTCAAATCCTGGTGCCATATCTTTTCTTCCAGTGTGACTTTGGGCAAGTCACTCAGTATCACTGTACTTTATTTTTATTTTTATCATCTGTAAAATGTACAGAAAAATAACAAGTTCTCAGGATTGTTGTGCAGATTGAGTGAAGACATGTAATGCATTTGGAACAGTGGCTGACCTGTAGTAATTCTCAGTAAAGGTTGGCTAACCTCATTAGTGTATCCCCATCCCTTTAACAGAGACTGAGATACACAATAGAAAGTAACTGGCAGCAAATATTTGGAATTCTAAACAATTTCAGGTCATAAATTCTATGTTGTTTTCCAATGTGCAGGGACAAATATGTAAAAGTAACAAAAAAAAGTGCTGTCTGGCAGAAGAAGGAAGTCTAAAATGCCAGCCCTCACAAGAGCAACACAGAAGCTAACAAAAACTGCCAGATTCAACTTTTTTGAAACTCTGGAGTCTAAACTTACAAAAACCAGGGAAATGCTTAAACAAGACTACTAAATTTTGGTAAAAGCACTCTGTGGCATTTTAGTTTACCCTGTTATCATCTCCCACACCCCAGTGTGGCAGAGGCTTTGAATGGCACGGCATATTCCAAATGCAGGTTGCTGATACAAGCAGCATATGGACCTTCTCAAAGAATTGTCATTGTGTGTTTTGACCTTGCTTATGGCTCCCTGAAGAATTGGCTTAGGTGTCTCACTTTGTTTTTCCTGTCTCAGAATTTCCCTAGGACTGAGGTGGCTCCCTGGGCAGTGTTTACCAAAAATATTTGAAGACAAATATATTAGATGCTGCTGCCTTTGACAAAAACCAAGAGTTGGGGTAAGATATACACCAAAAAACCTAGGATGGAAGAATCTTGGGAATGAAATACCTGGAGAATAAGGCTTTGAAAAGCTCCCACACATTCTGGAGACTCTAGAAGTCTACATGAATGCCTAGGGCAGAACAAATCCTCAGAAATTATCTGAGAAGACCTTAAGCTCTTCCTATTTGCTGACCTTCAGGCTCTATGCAAGTAAGAAGTGAAGGCTAAGGCAGAGTTTTAAGTTGACTGGCCAAGAAATGAAATCACCCTAACCCATAGCCAATCTGAAAAGACTGGAATGATTTGGGCTTGGTTTCATTTGGTTCCAGGTATTTAAAGAAATCTGCCAAATCACTAGCTACAACTCAACTGATGAAATGGTAGTCAGTGGCCAAACACAGGAAGGAGTACAGATACAACAAAACTAGTAAAGAAAAGCCAATAAACAAACAATAACAACCACACAAGCAGCAACAAGACATCCTCAGGAAAGGGAGGAATCTAATTTCCAGAGTTGCCACAATACAGTATTCAAAATGTTCACTTTTCAAAACATTATCAAAAAAGTTATACAGCATGTAAAGAAATGAGAAAACATTTACCATTCGCAAGAGAAAAAGAAATGAAAAGAAACTGTCCCCGAGAAAGCCTAATCTAGACTTGCTTTTCCTATGAAAATAGTTAGTCTTTCCTTAATACAAACTAGCCAACCAGTCTCCCTTTTTCTGTCTACAAGTTTATGATGCATACATAAAGACATCTTGGTTTATTTTAAGCCATTCTGATACACATGATTTATCAAAAGAGAACCTTTCCATTTGTAAGTTGCTGAATTTCGTGTTTTATTTTTCAGATTATCATCTTTACATGTCTTGACATAAGATTCATCAGCAGTTTGAGGGAGATGGTTTTGCAACAGCAGTTTCCGCTGACATTTTTTGGGGGATCAATACAAATTAAATCAAAGAGCAGATCATACATTGTGTCACTGTGTGCTTGTCAATTAATGGTATACTCCTGAGAGTTATATTTCAGTATTCAGGGGAAGAATTAATGGTGGAATGGCCTTGTTGCCCTTTTGAAAATAAGTTTTCTATCTCACTCTATCTAATACACCTATGAATATATTTTCAATGGTTAGTTTAGAAAATATATGCTCTAGCTGAAAGTTTTTAAACTTATCTGAAAAGTCATGGGACATTTTGAGATCAATGCTTTCTACTATCCAAAGTGATTTCTAGAGGTAGCTTTTGTTTGGCAAAAGATAATGAAATTCACTGTGTAATGATAAATTAGGCACAACAATCAGATCTGTCATTGATCACTTATAACTGAAAACTTTAAATCTAGTTTACCACCTTCTGCCACTCAGAGATTCATACAATCTGTCCCTGATTTACTTTTTCAGCTTCATTTTAACTGTTCCCCTGTTTGAAACTTTCACACTAGACAAACTGATCAAATGACTGTCTCCTGACATGATTTATACCTTTCCAACTCTATCCCTCTTTCAGAACATTACCGTCTGGCATGTTCTTACCACCCCTATCCCCCAAATCTTGCCCCCACTCCCATTCTGACTCTCCTATTTCTGCCTGATAAAAGCCTAAAGCTTCCCAAAGGAGATGTCACTGCCATATCCTCCCTGGAAAGGAGGTGTGCACCTTAAGTTGGGCAAGAGACAGAACTGTCTAGTGTTAGTTTCATTTCAATCTCAACTAGAAGAGAATTCTGAATACCTCACTAAGCATAATAGTTCTGGAGCCACTTGCTCTTGGAGAGGGTGATACCACAGACTTCAATCCTGCACTTCCTTAACCAGTAAAACAAGCCCTTCCCTGATAACCATTTTCACCATTTTCTTAGTTAACCTGCAGGCTATCTCTAATCTTGTAATCATTCTTGCAATCACTTGGAGAAGTAATGTAAGTGTCAAGATGTTTAGAAAGGTGCAGAAAACTATGGCGCTGATTCATAGGACAGCCAGAGGTCAGGTGCTCATAAGCAGACAGTAAACACTCCTCAACTAAAAGTTTTTGAGGTTGTAGTAATACACAAATTCATCCCATTTTTCCTGATAATGGGAGGGATTATGGTGATGTGTTATGTGGAAGCTGAAAGGGGTAAAGGATTGTGAAATGTAGGAAAAATGATTTCTTGGGACTTAATACATCTTGGTCAAAAATTTACATCATTGAGCAGTCCTGAGTTGTTGGCTGCCCTGTCTTCCTTGTGACAGCTTCATAAATGACAGCTTCATTTCACATACAGCTTCGTGAGAATAATAAAATCTCCAAGTTAAAGGAAACCTTTATTATAAACCACATTGGTATTTGACTGTCTTGAAGTTTCTCAAGGGCCCCAAAGACTGTAGCTGCTCAAAAGGGTATCCTGACATTGGAAACAGCAGGGATTTTAGTTATTTGGGTACATGTCTCATTTCTCTTCCTAAACTGTCAGCTCTGGGTGAGCTTTGATAGAGAATGAAATTTATTTCACCAACCTGAGACTTATTTCTAAAATTACAGGCTTAGAGTATATAGACACGAGATAGAAAGCATAAATTATGGGTTTTGTTAATTCAACTTTAGTAAAAGACTTCCCTCACAGAAAAGCAATATGTGAAAATGTTCCACCAATTCTATTCAGTTATTTCCACTGTCAGCAAGGACTCGTGGGAGCATAGCAGTAGCCTGCCCCAGACTTTGCTCACCAACATGCTGTCTCATTTCTGTTTTTCTTTGTCTCAATTAAAAAACATTTTTGAATCTGAAGACCTCTTATTTGAGATTAGAAAATTTGGAATTGAATAATATCACAAGCAACGACAAAATTTTAGCAGTGTGGTTTCTTCTAATACCCTGTCTCCCAGGCATTTCAGACTTGATCAACAGGGAGCCCTTGACTTCACTGGGATCTGGCTCCAATCATTCCTCCCAAGGTTCCTCTTGACTCCATAGCAGAAGCCCAGAAGATGCCTTTACTTTCTTTACAACTGTCTAATCTCAGATCTCCACATGCCTGTTGGCAGAAGCGAAAGATGCCCGGAACTCGGTGTGCTTCCAATAAGAGTGCCTCCCTTCCTCCTCGACACCCACATACTCATTTCTATTGTTTACACAAATGGCAGTATGCCTGTTTTCCTGATTTACACCTGTTACCAGACGGCTTAGAACTTGTCTGGGTTCTAACCTACAGATGACTCTGGGATAGTGAGGCAACAACTCCCACCCTGCTCCCTCCTTCACTCCCCCCACTTTATTTTTCCCCTTATGTCAACAAGCGATACACTATGTATTTTACTCATTTCCTTGCTTTAGCTCCCTCCACTAGAGGAGAGTAATTTTTTTTTCGTCCACATCCTTCATGAAGTAGTCCAGTTTAAGTTGTAGTAAAAGAAATGTACAATGAAGTTTTCAAGGTGTCACCTTTTTTTGTTTTAAAACTTGATCATTTGTTTCAGTTTTAGAATGCAAGTGCCACAGAGGCAAGGACCTTATCTTTTGGGGGGCTCATAGCATAACCCACTTGTGGCTTTATTCACCAGTATTCAAGGACAAAATGTTTCCTTTCTCTTCACAAGGCATTAGTTCCTGCTTTCGATAGCCCATCTCATCACTCAGAAGCATTTAAGGGAGTGCTTTGGATTTCCCTGTCACATGTATGGGATCTTTAATGGCGAAAACATCACTTTTGGGTGCCCTGCCATAACTGCATCAGGAATACTTCCATTGTGTGAAGCAATAGCCTCGACCTGTGCTCCAATTGCCAGATGATCATTTCTTGTTACTACCTTGTATAATATGAAGCAATTATTTTCCCCATTTCCCCAAACCATTATCCCTTCAATGTTATTTGTTCTTTTCTCTTGACATGTGAAGATTCACACACAATAAGAAAAATAGGCCTATTACACTCTATTTTCTCTGGTTATCATAGATTTCCAAATTTTTTTCAAAGGGCTAAATTTTGCCTTAGGATACTCTAATATGACCTTTATTTCTTTTCTGTCAGAGTTTTGCTTATACAGACAGATCACGAATAATTTTTTTCTTCTTTCCCTGCATAGACATCCTCTTTTATGCCAGATCTTTAGATTCTATCAATATCTGCTCAGGGAAATCATTAATTCATTCAATAAAAATCTACTGAGTATCAACTAGGTAAAATGATAGGAACATTATTTTAAATATACCTAAGATAAAACATTTCCCTTATGGAGGTTTTGATAGTTGAATAGAGGGGGTCAACATTTTATAAATAAATGTAGGCAGAGGGAGGTGTTGAAAAGGGATAAAAGGTTACCTTTATTTTGGGACTATCATCAACTAGCCATCAAACTAATGAAAGGTAAGTAAATGCTCCCAGGAGGATAGAATCAAGTGGAGTCTTTGGTTTAAGAAAAGATGGTTGGAATTATGGCTGGCGAGGTTTGCATAAAAAACTATGTGCGCTAGAATAAACAGTTTGGACTTTATTACCCAGGAAAATGGATTAAAGAGTCGCAAAATTCTACCAGTTTGACAAATGAACTTGAAAGTAAGAAAGCTCATTCTGATGGCAGAGCTAGAGAAGGGCTAGAGAGAGTGATATTGTTGCACTTAGCAATAGTTAGGCCAAGGGTGTTGCTGACATAAATTATTTTTCCTTTGTTGCCCATTTCTAACCCATCATCACAGCTATTTCAGTGTTTAGAAGCAATAGATGAGGTCTGTAGGAAGGCAAAGAGATAGTCGGTAGTGGGAACTGTGTTGAGTTTGGATTTGCTAGGAGTATCTCCAAATTCAGCCCTCAGTAACATTGGTTCTCAGGCCCCCAATGACAGTACTGGGGCTAAAGTTTTCCCCAAGGAGATTCTTGGAGAAACCTTGTAAATCTTGAGGCTCTAGTTTAAAAGTCTGGGTGTTCAATCACCAGGGCAAGCTCCCTTGCATGCCTGATTTCTGACTTCACCGATATGGATCTTTTGCTTTCTACTTCATGAATCCAAGGGAAA
This sequence comes from Phataginus tricuspis, assembly GCA_029783875.1. Classification (NCBI taxonomy): domain Eukaryota; kingdom Metazoa; phylum Chordata; class Mammalia; order Pholidota; family Manidae; genus Phataginus; species Phataginus tricuspis. The sequence goes on along the minus strand of JAQQAC010016209.1, from coordinate 119,221,178 downwards.
AATGCTTTGGTAATTTCAAGACAGAAAATAACATTTTGGACTACATGATTGGGACATTGTGAAACCTCAAGTAGTGGCTCTGGCCTATTAAAAGGAGAACCTGGCCCAGATTTAAGTAATAATGCATGAAAACAGTGTTGAAAAAGAACAGGCAATAATATTCAATGTAACAGCCCACTGAAACATTTTCAAAAGACAGCTTCCTCACTTCATCACATTCTACTTGATAAATGAAACGTTTCTCTTAGCTCCTCATCACCCCAGTTACTTAAGTCTCTACTACGCCTCTTGCAAACATGATTTTTATTAATCAGTTTGTGATTACCCTACTAAACCATGAGTCACTTGGAACCATGAAGAATGTTTTATTGGTTGTTGTCTGCAGTATTCAGGGTACCTTCTGGCACCCAGTTACTAAATAAAAGAATGAATGCAACTTATTTGATCGCTCTTCAACTTTCCATAATATATTTTTTTCCTACATGGGCAATTTGCATGGAATAACCCTTTCCATTAACAGATGTGTGTCTCATAGGGGCATGTCTTTATTTTGCCCGTACCTGGCAGAGAGCATATGCTTCATAAACATGAATTGAATCAAATTTATGAATTAAATGTTATGATGATCTCTTTGGTAATTGAATGTTCAAAAGAGGGATAGTGATTTCACTATTATCATTAATATGCAATTATTTCCTTCCGATTATGGTCAACAAAAGACAAATTTGAAATTAGTGCAGAGTTAACTATGTAAAACCATGCTCCAGTTAAGTGCATTTACTTCTGACAAGTCTTTCCGAGTCATGGGAGGGACTTGTTCTGTGTAAGGAGTGAATTATTTCAATCACTTAAATAAACTTATGGGGACACATTTGCCACTAAAATGGAAAACCAGCTAACTAGTTTTCATTGCAATACTCAGTATACACACATGCATGTATGTACACACACACACACACACACACACACACTCTTCTCTTAGAACAATATTTGATTTTAATTGAGTTTCTAAATATTACACTATCGACTTAGCAATTAAGTTCAAGTCAACTCACTTGAAAATATAAATTTACAAATTCCATGAACAAATACTTATTAAAAACATGTGCAAAAACAGGACATTTAAATCCCCTACAACAATACCTGTTTACATACCTTTAAAACTGCCCTAAAATGGGATCATGCCTATATACTACTTGGGCCCTACTCTTCACTTCTTTCCAAGTTACCAAATAAAACAATACAACATAATGTTAACAGCCTTAGCCTTGGGATTTGACAGATGTTACTTCTGAATTTTTGGACAAGTCACTTATTCTGATTATCAATTTTTTCATTTGCAATATGGGGAAATAATTTGTCCCCAGTGTTGTGACAGTGAGTAAATGAAATAATGCAAGTAAGATAAGTAGTATGTAATAAATAATCAATAAGTGATGTAGTATTTCTTGGCATATAACACATCTCAATGACTGTGGTTGACAGGGGCTAGTTAAATATAGTTTGCCAAGAATCTTAGTCCAAAGCCAATCAAACCAACATCTAAATTGCTTTCAGTTTTCTCAATATTAGAAGCCAATTATATGGTGAATATTGCATATTTATAGATGCCTACTTGTCCAATTATTTTATAAAATAAATTACTAAAAGTAAACTTGCTGGGTCAAAGTATGAACATTTTTAAGACATTCTGTTTTGCTAAATTAGACTGGGTGTGCCAATTTACAGTAGCATCAGCAGGGCGTGAGAGTGCTCATCTCCCCCGATTTTGTCAGCAACTAATACTTATTAAAAACTCTGCCAATTCCACTGGGGGACGGGTATGTATCTTTAACTTGCATTTTCATTACAGGTGAGATTTATTGACTGTGTTTCCTATTTTGTATCTGCCTGCTATACTTTCTGTTGGTCTTTCTCCTTATGAGTTTTTTCCCCTACATGCATCTTTTATGCATTAAGGTTGTATGCCTTTGGCTTTAAATACATTGCAAAATTTTTCTAAGCTTGTTGTTTTACTTGCAATTTTGGTATTTTTCCTAGACAGCTATGTTAATAAATTTGAGTGAATTTCTTAAAACTCTTCAGATAATGGCTTTGAAATCAGAATGAACCAGTCTAAGGATTTCCATTTACTATAATTTTCAATATGTTCAACAAGATTTTACCCTATATATTGGGAATGTTATAAGTCAAAACAGAAACTATGTAATATACTTGTAATGCCTTCCATCTATTACGTTTTGTTTTAATGATAAGGTGAACAATTTAATTATAACATGGCTGCTAGCTCATCATTCTTGCCATTAACGCATTATCAGATTAAGTTAAATACCAAGGAATAGTCTTCCAAAGAACAAGCTATTTATCTCAAAGCTCATCATAATTGAATCTGGCCCTGCTAACACTGACACTTTACTCTTTACCACAGCAGAAATAATTTCACTCCCCACCTCCAATTGTATTTCCCTACAACACATTTAACCCAGAAATTTTCAACCATGATCTGTTAGTTCTTTCAGGAGATGCATACTGAGCTCTTCCTGTCCCAAGCATGATGGTAGGTACTGGATTAAAGCATCAAACAAGACGAGCAAAATTGCTGACCTTAGAGAACTTATACTGTTGTACAAGTATATAAATTATACAGAGTGGACTTTGAAGATTAAAAATGAAAAGAAAGGAAAATGTAAAACAGCTCTTGTTTAATAAAAGGCCTCATTTAAATTGCACGCCCTGCATACCAAGTGATAAATCTACTTGTTTTATACGCATATATATTAACTCATTTCATCTTCCTGACAACCCTGAGAGGTAGGTAGTATTAAATTATCTGTATTTTACTGATGTGAAAACTAAAGCATAGACAGGTGAAGTGACTTCTTCAGTGTCACACAGCTAGAAAGCAGAGAGACAGAATTTCAAACCCAGTGAGTCTGGCTCCTGAGTTCATACTCTTGACTACTGTGCAAACCACCTCTGGAATATGGTAAAATGTTTTGTTATTTTCACACACTACATTTTATATGTTCATTTTATGACTTGTAAACATCTTTAAATTTACCATTTTAAATCATGAGTTTATATTACTTCAGAGTTGATTTTATATGAACAAACTTAAATAAAATATTAATCCTCTTCATTGCCTGTACTTTGGTTGAAAGGATTCTCTGCTATAGCTCTTCTTAAAATTACCTTCAATGATTCTACTTTTGAACACCTATAGCCATCTCTCCTTATCCAACACTCATGTCCATAGCTTCCTTAATTATTCAGAACACATATGAAAACCAGTAAACAAACAAACACATACCTTCAGTAGCCAAAACAGATGCCATGAGTTTACTCATGAGGGAACATTCCAGGCTCTCACTCAGAGGTAGTTAAACTTTAGACAGAATTATAATAAGCTTTAATAAGCTGTTGCTAACTGATTTCCTGGAAGTGTCACCCCAGACTTGCAGGATGCAGTACCTCCTGATGCTGACTTTTTTCCTGTGGTGCTCTCAATCTAGAATGCTCTCTCTGAACTTCCATCTCCATAGGTCTCCATATACCAAAATCCTGTCCATTATTATTAAAAAACAGCTGACATGGCATCTCCTCCCTGGAGCCTTTCTCAGGCCATCCAGTAAGGGGCAGAATAGGGTAATGAGTATGGGCTCTGCACTCAGACATACCTAATTTGAAATTCTGGCTCGGCCACCTACCAGTTCTGTGACATGGAACAAATGACTTATTTGCTCAGATCCTCAATTTCTTCATTAGTAAGATGTGATTGATTCAAGGCTCTACCTTATGGGAGTGTTGTTAGGACTAAATGAAATTGCTTCAGAAAGGTACCAATCATTGATAAAAAGTACCCTAAATTTAAACCACATTCAGTATTCAAACTGACTAAGGGAAGCCATTTTGAAATCCAACTTCTGAAGATCATGACAAAGTAATCGTAGGATGTGGGCAATGCCATTATGCACATTTGGTGAATGTCCCAGGATGAGTTTTTATTAGAAAACTCGGGCAGGATTACATAAGAATTTACCATTTTCTATTAGAATAGGATAAGTAGGAGGACTTTTCAGTGCACCTTGGTGTACATGTTTACAAAGGATGATGGAGATCATGCAAATAATGGATGAGAAGAAGAACAGAAGGAGAAAATCCTTCAGAATACAATCTTTTCACTTTCAACCCTTCTGCTGGCCACCATTCCTGTTGATTCCACAGGTTGCGCTAAGTGAAGTGACATTTAAGTCATCTACAGAGCCCAATCACGTGCAATGTTTAAAACCTATGTTATGCCATTCACTTTTTTTGGGTGGAAAAATTTGTTCTTATAAAAGATAGTTTAAGAATGCTGAAAACTCTTTGGGAAATATCTTGCTGGCCTTTTTAGTTCTATTGCTACTTTCTCTCCCCTGCTTACCCTGCACACCCTTCCCTAGGCTTGGCTAGTATGCGTTAAGGATGAGTCACAAGTAGAGCTAAATTGCTCTGCCTAACCTAGGAAGGAAGGGCAGTTAGGAAATGGGAACTGTGTAGGTAAAGGAAGAAGAGGTTGAGGACAAGACAGAGGAGAATCAGGTAATATGATCAGAGGCTGTATTCTAAAAATAAATAAAGCAAAGGAAATTTTGAAAATTCTCCATTGGAGAAATTGATCAAATACTTTTATGAGTAGAAAATATCAATTTTAAATAATATGTATTGTTAAATACGATATTATTTTATTGTTTACCTCTGTCATGTATGTTTCCTCTACTGTCCCAGATTTTAACATGGTCTGCCATGCACATAAACTTCACTTAGTGATAAAGAAGTAAAAGGATATGAATACTGTGCATCAGAATATTATTAGAGGAGGATAAACCCAAAACACCAACAGCCCAGGTCACCTAGGCTCAGGGAGTTGAAGTTGTCTCCTTAGATTTTTAAGTAATAGATCCCTAACTTACTCCCAGATCACTAAACACCAAATTCCCCATTCTTTTTATTACCACACATTGTTTTATTAGGGAATTGTCCTTCCCATGACCTCTAGCAGTGCTTCTCATCTGAACTGTTCATCTTTCCCTTACATTTATAGCCATACTAATATTAATAGTTAACTTAGCAAGGGGTGGTAACTAGACCTCCCCAATTAGACTATAATCTTCAAAAAGTCTTCTTTTCTTAGTATGGCGCAATGCCCCCTCCAGTAGTAAAGTCAAATTAAATATTAGTTGGATGAGAACAACTTTTTATGCATTTATCTATTTTTGTATCTGAACGTCACTATTATAATGAAAAGGTGTATATAGTTAGAAGACGCATTCTGTGTTAGAAAACCTTGTTTTGAATTCAAAGACATTTTAATGAGTATTGTCAGCTTTACAAGAAAACAATTTCCTTATATGTGCTAACTAGAAAAGCTCTGGGTTTTCCACATCATTGACAGCACAGTTCTTGGTTTATCACAACACGAGAAGTACAGGATACACTGGGGTGACACTATAAAAATAATGTTTCTTCTAATTTTAACTTGGCAACACTCGGGAATGCTATCAGTGAATACAGATGCACACAACTAAAGTAAGATAATACCCATAAGCCAATTCCTGAAGAGCTTTCTCAACAAACCCTTCAGACTTGTTCAGTTATATTTTTTAGAGCAAAACTGAGATGCCTTTGATATATACAGATCCTTATGAGCTCAGTCCCACATTTTAATCCAAACTTAATGATTATTGCTTTCCCTTAATTCAGCAGCTATTGCCAGCTAGAAAGAAAAAATAGATGAAATCAAAAGGCAAAATTCACAATTAAAATATCAAGATAAATCTGTTACTGAAGACTCAGATGAGCTGCTGCATTTCAACTCCTGATTTACCTACAATATACCCCTGAATGAAACGTCCATTAACACAAGGTCTTCTCTTTACAAAAATGACTGCCTTTGGTTTCACAAAATGACCGTTTTCTAATGTAAATTCAGCCAGGTAAACTCATGTCAATATAGAACATGCTATACTATACTGAGGGAGTTAACTCCTGAATTTAAATAGAACTCATGGTGCACAGAAAGATAAAATTCCCATTCTTACCTTACATTCTACAAAAGCACTGTCCAGCAGAATTGTCAGGTAAGCCACAACTGTGACATACATATGCAACTTTAAATTTTCTAGTAGCCACACTGAAAAAGGAAAATAAAAAAAGTGGAGAGTGAGGAGGGGCTCAAGATGATGGCGTCAGTAGGGCAGCAGAAATCTCCTCCAAAAACCATATAGATTTTTGAAAATACAGCAAATACAACTGTTCCTAAAAGAGAGACCAGATGATACAGTACAACAGCCAGGCTACAGCTACATCTGTGAGAACTCAGCATCTCACAAAAAGGGTAAGATACAAAGCCGTGACCCGGACGGACCTGAGCACTCCCCCCCACACCAGCCCACTGGCAGGAGAAAAAGAATCAGAGTGGGGAGGGAATGGAAGCACAGAACTGCTAAATAACCAGCTCTAGTGGTCTGACCCAGGAGCACAGACACACATTGCATGGTGTACTGGATATTAGAGAAACAGAAAAGTAGAATCCAGGATGGACACGGTACGCGGGTCCCCACAGCTGACTCCCATGGGGCAAAAGAAAAGTGGGAGCTTTTTAAAAGTATTAAAGGGACAAGGGCTCAACAGCTGGACAAAAATTGTCCCAGCACACTCAGCCCAGCAGGCTGGAAATCTTGAGGAACTTCAGTATCCCTAACCCCCTGGAGGGTAACACAGCCCCAAAGCCCCTCATGGTGATAAGCAGCCTGCCATTCATTTCCCCCCACTGGCACAGCAAGCAAACCGGCTGACCCACCACAGCTGCTGAGCAGCCAGAGAACAGCCACGCCCACAGCAAACACACAGAGTCTCCTCCCAGCACGCACCTAACCAGGACAGACCCAGAGGCTGCCGCCGAGGCACAGTGGCCTGGTACAGGCAGAGGAACCTGGAGCAACATCCAGAAGGCAAGAAGGGGTGCCATTCTCGTAGGATAACACAGCCGGTGCGACTTCCACCCGCCTGAGTGCACTAAGTTTTCCCGAAGGCCACCCTGAGCACCGCAGCTCAGGAGATAATCCTAGAGACTGCTACCGGGGCTTGGGTAGATGGCACAGGCAGTGGAAGACACAACAAGGTCCGGAATGCACGAAGGGGCACCGTTAATGCAGAAGAACACACCCAGCATGTCTGTCATTTGCGGGAGTTCACTAGGTATTCACGAAGGGTGCCCCCCCCACAACAGCTCAGGAGATTATCCTAGAGACTGCTCCTGGTGTGCAGGTAGATGGCAGAGGAAGCGGACAAGGGCAAGGTGACCAACAACCAGTAAGGGACTTTGTTCTCCCGGCAGACAAGCGCCCTACATGCCTGCAACCACTTCTATTGCCATGAAAAGGCAGAAGAATCTGGTCCAGTCAAAAATCACCCAGAAAAACCCAGAGAGAGGGCCTGGTGAGATAGATATAACCAGTCTTCCTGAAAAAGAATTCAAAATAAAAGTTATAACCATGCGGATGGACCTGCGGATAAATATACAAGAGCTAAGGGATGAAGTCCGGAGGGAAATAACATAAATGAAACAATGAATAGAAGGTCTTAAGAGCAGACAGGATGAGGGGCAAGAAGCTGTCAGTGGTATAGAAATCAAAGAACAGGAATACAGAGAAGCTGAGGCTGAGGGAGATAAAAGGATCTCTAGGAATGAAAGAATATTAAAAGAACTGTGTGACCAATCCAAACAGAACAATGTTCGCATTATAGGGGTACCAGAGGAAGAAGAGAGAGAAAAAGGGAACGAAAGTGTCTTTGAAGAAATAATTGCTGAAAACTTTCCCACACTGGGGAAGGAAATAGTCTCGCAGTCCACGGAAGTCCACAGATCTCCCAACACACGGGATCCAAGGAGGACAACACCAAGACATATAATAATTAAAATGGCAAAGATCAAAAACAAGGAGAGAGTATTAAAGGCATCCAGAGAGAGAAAAAAGATCACCTACAAAGGAAAACCCATCAGGCTATCATCAGACTTCTCAACAGAAACATTACAGGCCCGAAGAGAATGGCATGATATATTTAATGCAATGAAACAGAAGGGCCTTGAACCAAGAAAACTGTATCCAGCACAATTATCATTTAAATTTGAAGGAGGGATAAAAAAAATTCCAGACAAGCAAAAGTTGAGGGAATGTGCCTCCCACAAACCACCTCTACAGGATATTTTACAGGGACTACTCTAGATGGAAGCACTCCTAAGGCTAAATAGATATCACCAGAGAAAATAAATACACAGCAAAGAAAGCAGACCAACCATATACTAACTAAAGGCAAAAAATAAAATTAACTATCCACAAAGGAGTCAAAGGAAACACAAAAGAGGACAGAATAAAACACCTAACATATAAAGAATGGAGGAGGAAGAATAAGAAGGAAGAGGAATTAAGAATCATCAGACTGTGTTTATTAAAGCTTAATAGGAGAGTTAAGTTAGACGGTTAGACAGTAAAGAAGCTACCCTTGAACCTTTGGTAACCACGACCCCAAAGCCTGCAATGGCAATAAGTACATATGTAACAATAATCACCCTAAATTTAAATGGACTAAATGCACCAATCGAAAGACACAGAGTAATACAATGGATAAAAACGCAATATCCATCTATATGCTGCTTGCAAGAGACTCACGTCAAACCCAAAGATATACACAGACTAAAAGTTAAGGAATGGAAAAAGATATTTGATGCAAACAATAGGGAGAAAAAATCAGGTGTTGCACTACTTGTATCAGACAAAACAGACTTCAAAACAAAGAAAGTAACAAGAGATAAAGAAGGACATTATGTAGTGATAAAGGGGGCAGTCCAACAGGAGGATATAACAATTATAAATATATATGCACCCAACACAGGATCACCTACATATGTGAAACAAATACTAACAGAATTAAAGGAGGAAACAGAATGCAATGCATTCATTTTGGGAGACTTCAACCCACCACTCACTCCAAAGGACAGATCAACCAGACAGAAACTAAATAAATGGACAGAGGCACTGAACAACATATTAGAAAAGATGGACCTAACGGACATCTACAGAACACTCCATCCAAAAGCAACAGGATACACATTCTTCTCAAGTACACATGGAACATTTTCCAAAATAGACCACATACTAGGCCACAAAAAGAGCCTCAGTAAATTAAAAAATATTGAAATTCTACCAACCAACTTCTCAGATCACAAAGGTATAAAACTAAAATAAATTGTAGAAAGAAAACAAAAAGGCTCACAAACACATGGAGTCTTAACAACATGCTCCTAAGTAATCAATGGATCAGGGACCAAATTAAAACAGAAATTAAGGAATATATGGAGACAAATGACAACATCACAAAGCCCAAACTTCTGTGGGACAAAGCAAAGGCAGTTCTAAGATTGTATATTACAATCCAGGCCTATTTAAAGAAGGAAGAGCAATCCCAAGTGAATAGTTTAGTCACAATTACTGAAACTGGAAAAAGAAGAACAAATGAGGCCCAAGTCAGCAGAAGGAGGGACGTAATAAAGATCAGAGAAGAAATAAATAAAATTGAGAAGAATAAAATAGAAAAAAATCAATGAAACCAAGAGCTGATTCTTTGAGAAAATAAACAAAATAGATAAACTCCTAGCGAGACTTATTAAGAGAAAAAGAGAATCTACGCACATAAAAAGAATCAGAAATGAAAAAGGAAAAATCACGACCCACACCACAGAAATACCAAGAATTATTAGAGAATACTATGAAAATCTATATGCTAACAAACTGGAAAACATAGAAGAAATGGACAACTTCCTAGAAAAATACAACCTTTCAAGATTGACCAAGGAAGAAACAGAAAATCTAAGCAGACCAATTACAAGCAATGAAATTGAATCGGCAATCAAAAACTACCCAAGAACAAAACCCCCAGGCCAAATGGATTCACCGCTAATTTTATCAGACATATAGAGAAGACATAATACCCATTATCATTAATGTTTTACAAAAAATAGAAGAGGAGGGAATACTTCTAAACTCATTTTATGAAGCCAGCATCATTCTAATACCAAAACCAGGCAAAGACCCCAACAAAAAGAAAATTACAGACCAGTATCCCTGATGAACATAGATGCAAAAATATTCAACAAAATATTAGCAAACCAAATTAAAAAATACATCAAGATGATCATACACCATGATCAAGTGGGATTCATCTCAGGGATGCAAGAATAGTACAACATTTGAAAACCTATCAACATTATCAACCACATCAACAAAAAGAAGGAGAAAAACCACATGATCATATCCATAGATGCTTAAAAAGCATTCGACAAAATTCAACATCCATTCATGATAAAAAAACTCTCAACAAAATGGGTATACAGGGCAAGTATCTCAACATAATAAAAGCCATGTATGACAAACCCACAGCCAACATCATACTTAACACCAAGAAACTGAAAGCTTTTCACCTAAGATTGGGAACAAGACAGGGATGCCCACTCTCCACACTGTTATTCAACATAGTCCTGGAGGTCCTAGCCACAGCAATCAGAGAACACAAAGAAATAAAAGGCATCCAGATTGGTAAAGAAGTTAAATTGTCACTATTTGCAGATGACATGATACTGTGCATAAAAAAAACCCTAAAGACTCCACTCCAAAACTACCAGAACTAATATCTGAATTCAGCCAAGTTGCAGGATACAAAATTAACACACAGAAATCTGTTGCTTTCCTAGGCACTAACGATGAAATGGCATAAAGAGAAATAAGGAAAACAATTCTATTAACAATTGCATCAAAAAGAATAAAATGCCTAGGAATAAACCTAACCAAGGAAGTGAAAGAAAGATACCCTTAAAACTACAAGACACTCTTAAGAAAAATTAAAGAGGACACTAACAAATGAAAACTTATCCCATGCTCTTGGCTAGGCAGAATTAATATTGTCAAAATGGATATCCTACCTAAAGCAATCTATATATTCAATGCAATCCCTCTCAAAATACCAACAGCAATCTTCAATGAACTGGAACAAATAGTTCTAAAATTCATATGGTACCACAAAAGTCCCCGAATAGCCAAAGCAATCATGAGAAGGAAGAATAAAGCAGGGGGCAATCTAGCTTCCCAACTTCAAGCTCTACTACAAAGCCACAGTAATCAAGACAATTTGGTACTGGCACAAGAACAGACCCACAGACCAGTGGAACAGAATAGAGAGTCCAGATATTAACCTAAACATATATGGTCAATTAATATATGATAAAAGAGCTATGAATATACAATGGGAAAATGACAGCCCCTTCATCACCTGGTGTTGGCAAAACTGGACAGCTACATGTAAGAGAATGAAACTGGATCATTGTCTAACCCCATACACAAAAATAAATTTGAAATTGATCAAAGACCTGAATGTAAGTAATGAAACCATAAAACTCTTAGAAAAAAACATAGGCAAAAATCTCTTGGACATAAACATGAGCAACTTCTTCATGAACATATTCCCCCAGGCAAGGGAAACAAAAGCAAAAATGAACAAGTGGGACTATATCAAGCTGAAAAGCTTCTGTACAGCAAAGGACACCATCAATAGAACAAAAAGGCATCCTATAGTATGGGAAAATATGTTCATAAATGACATATCCAATAAAGGATTGACATCCAAAATATATAAAGAGCTCACACACCTCAACAAACAAAAAGCAAATAATCCAATTAAAAAATGGGCAGAGGATCTAAACAGACACTTCCTCAAAGAAATTCAGATGGCAAACAGGCACATGAAAGGATGCTCCACACCGCTAATCATCAGAGAAATGCAAATTAAAACCACAATGAGATATCACCTCACACCAGTTAGGATGGCCACCATCCAAAAGACAGACAACAAATGTTGGCGAGGATGTGGAGAAAGGGGAACCCACCTACGCTGCTGGTGGGACTGTCAGCTAGTTCAACCATTGTGGAAAGCAGTATGGAGGTTCCTCAAAAAACTCAGAAATACCATTTGACCCAGGAATTCCACTCCTAGAAATTTACCCTAAGAATGCAGGAGCCCAGTTTCAAAAAGACATATGCACTCCTATGTTTATCACAGCACTATTTACAATAACCAAGAAATGGAAGCAACCTAAGTGTCCATCAGTAGGTGAATGGATTAAGAATATGTGGTACATATACACAATGGAATGTTATTCAGCCATAAGAGGAAAACAAATCCTCTTTGCAACAACATGAATGGAGCTAGAGGGTATTATGCTCAGTGAAATAAGCCAAGCCGAAAAAGACAAGTATCAAATAATTTCACTCAACTGTGGAGTATAAGAGCAAAGCAAAAACTGAAGGAAGAAAACAGCAGCAGACTCACAGAACCCAAGAATGGACTAACAGTTACCAAAGGGAAAGGGGCTGGGGAGGATGGGTGGGAAGGGAGGGGAAAAGGGGAAAAAGTGGCATTACAGTTATCAGACATAATGTAGTGGGGAGCACGGTGAGGGCTGTACAGCACAGAGAAGACAAGTAGTGATTCTATAGCATCTTACTACGCTGATGGACAGTGACTCTAATGGGGCAGGTGGTGGGGACTTGATGATGGAGGAGTCTAGTAACCATAATGTGACTCATGTAATTGTAGATTAATGATACCAAAAAAAATGCTGATAGTATGTGAAAAAGGAAGGTTGCAGAAGAAACTATGTAGTACACATACATTTCATTCACATGGAAGAAAAAAGTGTGTAACATGTTTAACATATGCATTAAAAAAACATGGGAAAAGATTAAAAAAACACAAGATGAACTAACTTTAATAATGTTTATTGTATCAAAAATGGGATCACTTCAATATACTCTTACTATGAAAACACAAGGATAAAAAGGTACAAAGTTCCAATTAATAAAATAGCCACAGGGATCAAAGTATAGCATAGGGAATTAAAAAATATAAAACGTGAGAGATTTACATTCTTCTTCGTATGCTAATTCTTCAAAATCTGATGAGCATTTTATATTTGTCACTCATCTCAATTTGCACTGGCCACATTTTGAGTATTTGACAGCCACATGCTGTAGTGGTCACCATATCTGACAGCATAATTCTACACAAGAACATTTAAGAACCATAAGGAGAAAGGAGAGAAATGTTACCATCACCTCCCAATGGACATACATCCCTACCAGACACAAGAGCCTGCAGACCTTCGGACCAAGGTACAGGAATGGCAGCTGAGAATCACCTGAGAGAAAAACTTAGCACATATCCATCAATTCCTCTTCTGTACAATGTACCAATTTAAAAATATATATTTCTACAAATATAAGTGAGAATGTTCCATATATTTTAATGCTTTTTGGTCTCTCTCTTCCCTCAGTATAAAAGCCTCTGTATCATTTTCACTTTGTCCAATGGTCTATTCCAATTTTCCTCTTCACAAAGCATCAATTTGTTCATTTGTTATTTTTTTGTAGTTGAGTTTCTCCCAGCCCTGACGATATAAAATATTTACCTAGTTTCAAAGCCTTTTGCCTCTACTGCCCAGTCTGACTTTCCTCTCCCTATCAGATCTCCTGTCCCTCCTCAGTTATCTCTTCAGTCTTGACCTTTTGTATTCTTCCCTCTGGAAATCTTCATCCAGCAGAGAGGAGTTGGCTTGTCCTTCTCGGCCTCTTCCCTGCTTCCTGTCTTCCTTTCTGCCTTCACCAGGCCAATGAAGGAGTGTACTCTTTTGGAATTCCCACAAATGTTCTAAATTCCAAAAAGTGATGCCATCAGCTTGGCCTTACTGGCAGTATGTGTCTGTGCTCAGTGACTGCATTTTGTGCCATACCCAGCTTAAGTTACATCACACACCAAAGATAACTTTAAAACAAGAACATTATTTTCCCAACAGTACTATCAGTTCAACTTCCCAGGGATCTAGACTCTTCTTTGGCTATACATTTTGTCTTGTGATTCTGTTTGGCTTCTCACAGATGGGAAGAATGGCCCTTCAAGCCTAACTCCCAAGCTGTAGCTGGCAAGAGCCATCTTGAGTCTATGCTTTCTGTTTAGAGACAGAAAATAAAGATGGAGTTGGTAGCTGACATTACAGCTGGTGTTCACGAAGCTTTTTGTGAAAGTCTATTTAAATTCTACACTTGACAGCACAGTTGCTGGTTTGTCAAAGCATTGCAAAATGAAAAGAGTGAAGACAATCTAAAGACCAGACCATAGCAGTTTTTTTGTTTTGTTTTGTTTTAAAGTAGCTATGGATCTAAAAGTATATATTTGATTTAGTCACTTTGCCCAGGGGAAAAATCACATTAACAAAATGAGAATACCAAATGACCTTGGGATAAATATATTTTTGAGCCTTCTAAGCAACAGGAAAGTAACTTGCCTTTGCCCAGTAAGTCATATTATAATTTCAGCAATGTACATTTGTGAGAAAGTCTTTCTCCCACTACTAATTCAATAGCTGAATTAGGTAGGGTGATATTTTTCTATTTCCCATACATGCTGTTGCTTTATTGGGCCTTCCAGTTGCTAGAGAGCCTTATTAGAATCTCCTGGCTGATCTAGGTACAGTATAACAGAGAAAGGTCACGTAATACATAGTTGTTTTTTTCTCAAGTGGAGGTCTATAAACACACTTTTTAATCCTCTTAATCAAAAGCATCATATCCTCTTGACAAGATATTAGATGCCTTTCAGAGCTGCTGAATTCTCCTCACATTTGTCAGAGAAGGAGAGAAATTTGTTTCCAAAGTAGTGGAGTTCACTTACATTTGGAGGTCACACATAAGAAATGGGCAAGACGTTTTGTTGGCAAGTTGACTTTGAGTCTATGAATATTTCAAGAGTAGAATAAAAATTCATAGAACACATTGCACCTGCTTCACCTAGCCATTCCTCAGATTTTTTCAGATCACACTCTTCAGGAAAATACTCCAGCTGACCAGCTGTTCTACTGCAGCTGCTAAATAAAAAGGCCATTCAATGACTGTAGTTCTAGAATAAAAATGCAGTTGACCATAAATGCATTTAAACAAAAGTGTAAAATTCATTTAAATATATGTCTAAAGTTGATTTGATTATGGTCACATATATTAGTTTAATACATTTAATGACACTAATTTACTCATGTTCTGTTTGCATTTTTTATTTATTTTATTTATTTTATTTTGCTATCATTAATATAAAATTACATGAGCAACATTATGGTTACTAGATTCCCCCCATTATCAAGTCCCGACAACATACTCCCATTACAATCACTGTCCATCAGAATGTAAGATGCTATAGAGTCACAACTTGTCTTCACTGTGCTATACAGCCTTCCCTGTGCCCCCCATATTTTGTGTGCTAATCATAATACCCCCTGTTCCCCTTATCCCTCCTTTCCCATCCACCCTCCCAATCCGTTTCCCTTTGGTAACTGTTAGTCCATTCTGGGGTTCTGTGAGTCTGCTGCTGTTTTGTTCCTTCAGGTTTGCTTTGTTGTTATACTTCATAGATGAGAGAAATCATTTGATACTTGTCTTTCTCCGCCTGGCTTATTTCACTGAGCATAATACCCTCTAGCTACATCCATGTTGGTGCAAATGGAAGGATCTGTTTTCTTCTTATGGCTGAAAAATATTCCATTGTGTATATGTACCACCTCTTCTTTATTCATTCATCTACTGTTGCTTCCATTTCTTGGCTATTGTAAATAGTGCTGTGATAAACATAGGGGTGCATCTGTCTTTTTGAAACTGGGCTGCTGCATTCTTAGGGTAAATTCCTAGGAGTGGGATTCCAAGGTCAAATGCATTTCTATTTTTAGATTTTTGAGGAACCTTCATACTGCTTTGCACAATGCTTGAGCTAGTTTACATTCTCACCAGCAGTGTAGGAGGGTTTCCCTTTCGGAGGGTTTCCCTTTCTTTGCATCCTTGCCAGCATTTGTTGTTCCTATTCTTTACTATGCTGACCATCCTAATGGGTGTGAGATGATATCTCATTGTGGTTTTAATTTGCATATCTCTGATGATTAGCGATGTGGAGCATCTTTTCATGTGCCTGTTGGTCATCTGAATTTCTTCTTGGAGAAGTGTTTGTTCATATCCTCCACCCATTTTTTAATAGGGTTATTTGCTTTTTGGGTGTTGAGGCATATGAGTTCTTTATATATTTTGGATGTTAACCCCTTGTCATATATGTCATTTACAAACATATTCTCCCATACGGTAGGATGCCTTTTTGTTCTGCTGATGGTGTCCTTTGCTGTACAGAAGCCATTTAGCATGATGTAGTCCCATTTGTTCATTTTTTATTTTGTTTCCCTTGCCCAAGGAGATGCGTTCAGGAAAAAGTTGCTCACGTTTATATTCAAGAGATTTTTGCCTATGTTTTCTTCTAAGACTTTTTCATTTTATGACTTATATTCAGGTCTTTGATCCATTTTGAGTTTACTTTTGTGTATGGGGATAGAAAATAAACCAGTTTCACCCTCTTGCATATAGCTCTCCAGTTTTGCCAACACCAGCTGTTGAAGAGGCTGTCATTTCCCCATTGTTTATCCATGGCTCCTTTATCGTATATTAACCATTTTTGCTTGGATTTATATCTGGGCTCTCTAGTCTGTTCCATTGGTCAATGGATCTGTTCTTGTGCCAGTACCAAATTATCTTGATTACTGTGGCTTTGCAGTAGAGCTTGAAGCCAGGGAACATAATTCCCCCCGTTTTATTCTTTCTTCTCAGAATTGCTTTGGCTATTTGGGGTCTTTTGAGGTTCCATATAATTTTATAACTATTTACTCTAGTTCATTGAAGAATACATGCTTTGTTATTTTGATAGGGATTGCATTGAATCTGTAGATTGCTTTAGGCAGGATGGCCATTTTGACAATATTAATTCTTCCTTTCCATGAGCACCAGCTGTATTTCCATTTACTGGTATCTTCTTTAATTTCCCTCATGAGTGTCTTGTAGTTTTCAGAGTATAGGTCTTTCATTTCATTGGTTAAGTATATTCCTAAGTATTTTATTCTTTTTGATGCAATTGTGAATGAAATTGTTTTCCTCATTTCTCTTTCTGCTAGTTCATTGTTAGTGTATAGGAATGCAACAGATTTCTAGGTGTTAATTTTGTATCCCGCAATTTTGCTGAACTCAGATATTAGATCTCGTAGTTTTGGAGTGGATTCTTTAGGGTTTTTTATGTACAATATCATGTCACCTGCAAGCAGGGACAGTTTAACTTCTTCCTTGCCAATCTGGATGCCTTTTGTTTCTTTGTGTTGTCTGCTTGCCATGGCTAGGACCTCCAGAACTGTGTTGAATAAAAGCAGGGAGAGTGGGCATCCTTGTCTTGTTCCCGATCTTAAAGCAAAAGCTTTCAGCTTCTCGCTTTTAAGGATAATGTTGGCTGTGGGTTTGTCATATATGGCCTTTATTATGTTGAGGTACTTGCACTCTATACCCATTTTGTTGAGAGTTTTTATCATGAATGGATGTTGAATTTTGTCAAATGCTTTTTCAAGATCTATGGAGATGAGCATGTGGTTTTTGTCCTTCTTTCTCTTGATGTGGTGGATGATGTTCATGGATCTTTGAATGTTGCACCATCCTTGCATCCCTGGGATTAATCCCACTTGATCATGATGGATGATCTTTTTGATGTATTTTTGAATTCAGTTTGTTAATATTTTGTTGAGTAATTTTGCATCTATGTTTATCAGGGATATTGGTCTGTAGTTTTCTTATTTTGTGGTGTCTTTGCCTGTTTTTGGTATTAGACTGATGGCCTCGTAGAATGAATTTGGGAATATTGCCTCCTCTGCTCCTTTTTGGAAAACTTTAAGGAGGATGGGTATTAGGTCTTTACTAAATGTTTGATAAAATTCAGCAGTGAAACCATCTGGTTCACAGGTTTTGTTCTTAGGTAGTTTTTTGATTACCAATTCAATTTCCTTACTGGTAATTGGTCTATTCAGATTTTGTTTCTTCCTGGGTCTACCTTGGAAGGTTGTATTTTCTAGAATGTTGTCCATTTCTTCTAGATTATCCAGTTTGTTAGCATATAATTGTTCATAGTATTCTCTCAAAATTCTTTGTATTTCTGTGGTGTCCGTATCGTTTTTCCTCTCATTTCTGATTCTGTTTATGTGAGTAGACTCTCTTTTTTTCTTGATAAGTCTTACTAGGAGTTTATATATTTTGTTTATTTTCTCGAAGAACCAGCTTATGCTTTCATTTATTCTTTCTATTATTTTATTCTTTTCAATTTTATTTATTTATGCTCTAATATTTATTATGTTCCTCCTTCTATTGACTTTGGGCCTCATTTGTTCTTTTTTTTCTAGTTTCGTTAATTGTGAATTTAGACTGTTCATATGGGAATGTTCTTCTTTCCTGAAGTAGGTCTATATTGCAATATACTTCCCTCTTAGCACTGCCTTCACTACGCCCCACAGATTTTGTGGTGTTGAATCATTGTTGTTATTTGTCTCCATATATTGCTTGATCTCTGTTTTTATTTGGTCATTGATCCATTGATTATTTAGGAGCATGTAATTAAGCCTCCATGTATTTGTGGGCTTTTTTGTTTTCTGTGTGTACTTTATTTCTAGTTTCATACCTTTGTGATCTGAGAAGTGGTTGGTATAATTTCAAACTTTTTGAATTTATTGAGGCTCTTTTTGTGGCCTAGTGTATGATCTATTCTTGAAAATGTTCCATGTACACTTGAAAAGAATGTGTATCCTGTTCCTTTTGCATAGAGTGTTGTGTAGATGTCCGTTAGGTCCTTCTGTTCTAATACGTTGTTTAGTGCCTCTGTCTCTACTTATTTTCTGTCTTGTTGGTCTGTCCTTTGGAGTGAGTGGTGTTTTGAAGTCTCCTAAAATGAATGCATTACATTCTATTTCCCCCTTTAATTCTGTTAGTATTTGTTTCACATGTGTATATGATCCTATGTTGGGTGCATAGATATTTATAATAGCTATATCTTCTTGTTGGACTGACCCCTTTATCATTTTGTAATGTCCTTCTTTGTCTCTTGTTACTTTCTTTGTTTTGAAGTCTATTTTGTCTGATACAAGTACTGCAACCGCTGCCTTTTTTCCTTCCTATTAGTTGCATGAAATATCTTTTTCCATTCCTTTACTTTCATCTCTGTATGTCTTTGGGTGTGAAGTAATATTTTCATTTGTGACATTCCCAAAAGGTAAAGATTTTGAGAAAAAAGTGACAGCTGCCTTTTTAATCTATTTTCTACTCTCAGTCAGTTTATTTTTTTTGTGATTTACTGTATGTCACGTGTAACCTCGATTTCTCCTTCATGGGTGGCCCCTGGAACTTAGCTCACAGGAGCTTAAGCTAGAGAAAGAGCATTAACAGTTTCTTCTCAGTGTTGTGGGACAAGGAGCTTAGCAAGAGTTTCATTCCATCGAATTTCCAGTCAATGCAAAGTAAAGGGCATGGCACAGGACTATTAAATTTCTATCCAGCAGAAGAAGAGTGGAGGCTCAAAATTATAAACCAAGGTGGTCAAAAACCTAAGGTTGGGGAGGTAGGAATAAAAGGCACTTAAGTTTGGTCATCTGTGGACATGGTAGGAAGATGAGACATGCAGCCATTCTCTGTGTCTGGATGGAGAAGGACACCTGTTTTAAGTGGTCCCTTTGGTCATAGGCATATCTGGAGCAATTCACAATGTGTAGCCTGCTGGCACCTTAGTTAAAATAGCTTTAAATGAAATTCCCAAATATTACAGAGAAGACAATGAATAAATGTACTATAACATCAGCGAAATTTTTGGAGAACAGGTAGCATTCGAGTTGGGATCTCAAGGATGACAGGGATCTCAAATTGCAAAGAATCTGAGAAAGGGAACTCCAGGTACACTGAGCTGTAGGATCACAGGAATCTGTAATGGAGAAAAATTTGTTACCCCAATGTGTCTCTTTGCCATGTAGATTATTTTAGGTTTATTATTTTTAAGAAGGAGGTGGCTCAGGAAGAACTTTTGACCTCCTCCCCACCTTAACTCCCTAAAAGAATTTAGATAGAGAACCTGCCTCAGGGCAGGAACTGTCATAGATAAAATACAAGCTACGGGTAGTAGAGAGGGAGACATTTAACAAAATCTGCTTGTTAAAATTCCTCTCTATGTCCCACTGTTTCTGTGTAGCCCAGCGAACGTTTGTTTACCAAACATTTACTCTTTATCATCTTCCTGGGAATTGTCTTCCTTTCCTTTGAAGCTTCAGATGCCTACCTGCTTCTCCTTGGTTCTGGACGGCACAGAAGCCTCAATTGCTTGATTGCCTGTGGGCCTCACATCTTTATGGAGCCCCTGTATGTACCTAATTGATTTTCTCCTCTTGCTCTTTCTCATGTCAGTTTAATTCGTAGACTAGGCAAATGAATATTGAAGGGCACAGGAAAATTATTCCTTCCCAATAAATCAAAATGAACAGTATGCTGGGGGAAATGGGTACAGTAAGGCCTGAGGCCTGAGTTGAAGGTGGGGTTTCATCTTGGGCTCTCAGCATGCATTCCAGATCCACTTGCCCTACCCGGCGCATCTTACCGCTTCCTCAGTCCCAAGTTCTTCAATTCAAACTCCATTAGCAGTCACCTCTTACTTGGATTGGTATTCTTTTTTGCCTTCTCTTACTTCAGGAAAAGCCCTTACTCTGGAGGGCCTCCTTTTAGGGGCCCAATATCATGAGCAGTGATCTCACTGACCCCCTCTGTCCCTCACCTTGAAGCCATGAAATACTTTTCCTATGTGAAAGGTGGCCTCCCTGCTCCTGAAAGTAGAGAGACATCCTTATCATCAGAGACAGGGAATCCAAGGCCAAAGAAACCCATACAAATGAACCTTGCTACTTCTTATTAATTTACTAGCCCATCTCAAATGTTTTTATTATTCCTTACTAATTCAATCTCCCAAACAGCTATATTTCCAAGATCTCTTGTCTGGCCTCAGTCCATCTCCATATCAATAGGTACTTACAAGGGGTACAGGAAGAGGTGAGTGTGCATCCAGACAGGAGAGGTTTTTTTGGCTTCTTCCCAGCCAGGATGCAGAGAGACATGGACAAATGGGAGTAGATGACTTATAAGCAATAAACAGGTTTCTCCCACTTTATTTTTCCTTTTGACTGATTTCAGCTTCAAAGGTTTATTTGCTCTGGACTGGGAACACATTTTGCCCCGGAGTTACATGTGTCCTGTCCATTCCTCACATATTTGTTTCTTTGTCTAAAATGTATAAAAGCTGCATGTCTTGGTCATTTCTTTAGGTCTGTTATATTATGAGCCTCCCTACATATGTAATGAAACTTTAGGTCTTTTTCTCCTGATAATCTCTCATGTCAATTTGATTCTTAGACCAGCAAGAACCTTAAAACGTATCGGAAAATTCTTCCTCCCCAACATCTTCATAACCACTCATAACCATTTGGCATTATTTATTAAACACCTATTACATGACCTACCCATGTGCTAGGTGCTGGGAATCTAGTGAACAAAACAAACTTGACCCTATATTCTAGGACCCCCATTTTTTGTAATATGTATTTGCCAAAAGTCATGGATGGTTCCTCTATGTCAGTCATGCATTTCTCATTAAATTGCTGTGGTATTGTTATGGGTAGAATTTTATATCCTTGCTTCTTGGCCCCGCCAAAACAAAGAACTGAAAGGTAGAGGCACAATAACTAACCACAGCAAAAGATTTACTTGAATAAACTCCAAGGGAGGAGTGGGCCAGAGTGAATGTAGACAAAAGTCCCGAAATGTTAGGGGAGGGTTTATTTGTCATGTCCTAGCTGGGAGTTGCCTCTTTGATTGACAGGGTGAAGCCATTTTGTTACATGTTAAATTTATTCTCCTTGGTTCTTAGCCCCATGACAACAAGAATTGAAAGTCAGAGACAAATAGCAAACCAGAGTGATAGTTTTATTTGAAAACACTGTAAGGGAGTAGTGGGCCAGAGTGAAGGTAGACAAAGGCCCTGAACTTTTAGGGGAGGGTCTATTTATCATGACCTAACTGGGGTGGCACTTCCTTTGATTGACAGGGTGAGGTCATTTGATTGACAGCTCTAGTTATACACTCGTTCCTCTTGGTGCACATCTTTTCCCAGAATGCACACAGAAAAGTCCATAGCGGGGGGAACAAAACCACAATTTTATTTTAAGGAGATTATTAGGAGGTGTGGTTTGGACAATTCTTAGTTTTGTTTGATTGTGTTGGATCCTGGTTTGGACCTGTTTGGCCTGGTCCTGATAGGCAAGAAGTTATCTCCCTGCAAATTGTTTGTTATCTTCACGTAGGACCCCCTACCTGGGCAGAGTTTGGGCAGGCTTTTTCCTTGAACCTTATCTTTCTTAACCTTCCCTGTCTGCTCCTTCTAAGATTCTTCTAGCTGGTCTAAGAATCAAATTGACAAGAGACAGATTAAAAGGAGAAAAAAAAACAAATTTAATTACTTATGGAGAATCCATAGGCATAGATTCCAAAGATAGTGAGGGAGAATGAAGTGTATCTGTCATACTGAACCAAAGAGAAGGAGATAGGGGTCTTAGACTTCAAAGGGGAAGGGAAGTAATTAACAAGAATATTAAAGAGTAAATGTTTAGTAAACAACTACTTGATGGTCCACACAGAAACAGTGGGGCAGAGGCTTAGCCCCATCCCTTCCTACCACCCCTAGTTCACATTAGAATGCAGTTAACCATGGTTATAGCTCACATCCTGGAGCAGCTCCTCCACTTAAATTCTTTATCCACAGTTGGTGAGGGGGGGAGGACAGTGTCTTTCTGAGTCCCAGAATTTGATTGTTTTTTGCTCACATGTCACAAGGCACATCTTGGGGTAGCCAGCTCTTGGCCCTTACAGAATCTTCCAAACAATCATTTGAGAGTGGAATTATTATTCCCATTTTAAAGATAAGGAATTGAGGCTTCAGGACATTCCATGATATGCACAAAGCCACAAAGATTATAACTGGCAGATCTTAAATTTAAACCCACTCTTTTAAGTTAACTTTTTAAACTACAACTTGTCTTTTAAGGAGCAATCCAGATTTTGTGGAGCCTTAATCTTACATCACTGGTGGCTCTCTTAAGGAAAAGAAAAAA
Source organism: Phataginus tricuspis (assembly GCA_029783875.1). Lineage (NCBI taxonomy): Eukaryota > Metazoa > Chordata > Mammalia > Pholidota > Manidae > Phataginus > Phataginus tricuspis. The sequence continues at coordinate 119,198,005 of JAQQAC010016209.1, read as the reverse complement.
ATAAAAACACAGATAGAAAATTAGGTATGGACATACTATTTATTAAGATTGAGAAAATGACTGAAGCTTAAAAATTTGGAAATCTCTTTAGGCTCTTTTCCAGGAATGCTTAATGGAAATGCTTCTTGATTATAACTAGAATTTCTCTTCCAACACTGAACACTGCAACAGCCACCACACCCAGAGCTCACAGAGCCCAGTCCAAGTGAGAGGCCCTGAAGCTTAAGGTACATGTATTTTCTGAGTAAACCCACCTCAGTTCTCACTCAAGGTGCTGACAATTCAGGGAAAGATACAGGCTCTGCATCTAACCTACCCTCAGCAGGCAAAGTACTCTAATTAGATAAAGTTGATAGAATCTTACCAGTACTAGCAATTACTCCCTAAGGCTCACAACTCACTAGAACATTCATGATATACCCTGCAGGGGCCAAGAGCTTCCTGCCTTAGAAGTTCCATTGACATGCAGATCATTTCAGAGTTCAGAACAATCAAAGTGCAAAGACTCAAAAAGAAACTTTGATCTCCCCTCCCCCAACTGCAAAAAAAGAATTTAGAAAGAGGACATGCTCTAGGAGGAAAGCACCTTAAGTTACTATATTATACTGTAAACCAGGTGTGGTAGACAGGGAGGAATGTGGCTAAATATGTTAAAATTCCTCTCTATGCCTCCTCATTGTTTCTGTGTGGCCCATCAGTATTTTGTTTACCAAACATTTACTCTTTTCATATTCCTGTGAACTGCTTCCCTTTTCCTTTGAAGTCTCAGACTCCTACCCACTTCTCCAATGTTCAGGATGACATACACACCTCATTGTCCCTGACTGTTTTTGGAATCTATGTCTATGGCTTCCTTGTGTATATATAAATCAACTTTGCTTTCTTCTGCTGTTAATCTGTCTCATGTCTATTTGATTCTTAGACCAGCTAGAAGAACTTTTGGGGGTAGACAGAATTTCGTCCTCCTCAACACATGTCTTTAGAGTTACAAGCATTAGAATTAAAAATTTTATTCTGCCTAGGTATACTTAAAGTCATTTAAGTTGATGTTACCTATTAAATATTTTTTAAAATATCTTGGAATAGCTGACTTTGATGTTTAATGAAACCTTCATGGATAGTCTAGTCATGGTTGTTGAGAACAAGTAAACTCTAGTAGGTGTAGTAGGTAAACTTTTAGCAACAATTATGTGTTAAGGTATGTGTACATAAAAATAGCTTGCATGTTTTTTTGGTAAACTAAAACCTTTAAGTTTTGGTATCCTAGTAAGTTCAGTTAAATTCATTGACTATCTAGATCATTTCCAAATAAAATAAAATAATGAAACATTAATTACTGAATATAGGTTTATCATAGGATTATCTACTTCTGGCTTCCTTATTAAAGAGAAACTAAAGACAAATTTAGGTCTGTTAGTAAACATGTTTTGTACTTATTGAAAGATTGTACTATACAGAAGTATGTGTTTCTAGAAACTATGAAATGTATCCATAGATTTGCCAGTCAAAAGAATGCTAATGTAACAATTCACAGTTGCTTACTTCTTAGTTTTCACTGAGAGTTAAGGTTCCTAAGGGTTTTAGGTTCTAATTAAGACTACTTGAAATAATAAAGGAAACATTTCTATATGCAAGAGAAGTTAGGATGTGGGCTTTAGGTAAAAGAAGGCAAGAGGAATGGAAATATAGTTTTTTTAAGGGTATGGAAACTACTTTGTCTTAAAGATGAGAGGATGGTTATTTAAAGGGAGAAAAGTTAGGATGAAATCTGAATATAAAAAGAAAGTCATAGAAGGCTTGTGGAAAAGGAATTTAATGTGTGGTCATGCTGTTTGAGGTTGAAGTAAACGAGGTTTTAATATCAAATACACTACAAGATTAGAATTTTATTTTCTCTTTGTTAGAAGGACAAAGGTTTTTTGAACTATTGGTCTGATCTTAATATTAAGTGATTGTGAAGGGTATTTCTAATTGTCTTACCAGAATAAATTCTTCTGCTTGATGTTGTCTTGATCAAGACTTTGATTACTTAAGAAAACAAAATCTTACAGGAGCTAAGTTTTACTAACAACTATTTTGCTTACTATAGTGCTTTTAAAATCTTTTATTGTCACTTTAGGAAAATGAATAAGTACTGATTTCATAATCATCTGTGATCCTATTTAGTTCAAACATTTTGATATTTTTGACAAACTCCCACAATCAAATTCTAAAACTCCTCTTTACTTCAGTTAACTGAAATTTTCCAGAAGGCCCCTGGAATATGACAGAGGATTTTTTTTATTTGACAAAAGAGATAATTAACTAATTAGGCTTATTTATTCACATCTTAAATTCTATGGGAAGTATTGTCAAATAAGTGATACTAAATCTAGATTCTATTTCTATAAAAATATTAAAATGTGTTCGACAAATTATAACTCCGGGGAGAAAATATGTTCCCAGCTTAGGTCAAATAAACCTTTGAAGCCAAATTAAGTGAAAGGGAGAAGTAAAGTAGGAAAACCCCATTTATTGTTTACAAATAGTCATCTATTCCAGCTCAAACATGTCTCTTGCAACCTGGCTGACAAGGCCCAGCCAAAACCTCTCTATTCAAGGTGCACACTCACTCTCCACACTCTTTGTAATCACCTATTACTATGGAGACAGACAACTTCTCCCCACCCCTTGGAAACACCTTCTGATGTGGAGATCACTAAAGCCAGGCAAGGGATTCTGGAAATACTGAAATTTTGCCCAAAACCCACCTCTCCAGAAATATCACCTCACAATCTACTCACTCCCCGTTGTCTGCAATGGCCCCTATGTGAGAAAACTAGAGTATTGTAACCAGACTAATAACATACAATAACAACAGCAATAAAATCATAATTCTCTAGCAGAAGGATCCAGCTAGGTTCAAAGTCCTATTTAAATTAAGTCCATAGCTTGCTGATTCCACAGGAGGTTAGTAGCTGAACCAGTAGGGAGCTCAGTACACTCATCACATGGGAGTGTAGCCAGGGGGCAAGTCCAGGCCACAGGAATTGTAGAAGAAAATAATTTTAAGGGGGACAAGATACATTTATTAATGACACCAGCATAGGCAAGTCTCATCCATCAGGTAAGATGCATGCAAGAGAGTGGTCCTGTGATAGGACAGTAATAGGAATGGGATCTCATCCTGGTCTAGTGTACTAGACTTTCACCCACTTCCCTGTGGGAGTTACAGATGGGTCAACATATAGGACTAATGGAGATACAGGCACTGGCCATAAAGATAAAACAAAAATTCCTGATAAGATGCTCTTATCTTCCAGCTGTTCTAGGTTCACTACCATTATCTTAGGGGGCCACTCTGCTGTTACTGTGGGAACACATAGGAGGCCAGCTTCCAGGCCTTTCCCCCAAGGTGCCAGAAGGGCCAGTCATCATTGCTCCATATGTCAAAATATCCAGGGCCACGTCCACTCAATGCAGTTGGGGCTGGCAGCAGGATGTTGCTCTGGTAGCCATATCCTGGCTTAAGTAACTCCTCTTTGGTTCCCACATGCAGTTGTATGGCAAAGAAGCAATGTGTGTTAGCATATCCACAGTGTTAAAGGCTCCTTTTTGGGGCTTCTCATTAAAACACTGTAGCACTGTACATAAGCAAACTGACCAGCCCTGTAGACTATGGGTGTCCAGGTCAAGCAAGATTTCAACAAACCATTGTACCTCTCTATCATGCTTGCCCCAGTAGGGTTATATGATACATGAAACTTCTACATTATTCCTAATAGCTGCACCTATCCTTGTAATGCACGTCCGATAAAGTGGGTGCGTTGATCACTCTCGATCACCTGTGGCTAGCCATAGGATGCAAAGAGATGCACTAAGCCCCTTTTGGTGTTTTGCTGATCTGCATGAGATGCAGGAAAACCAACCAACAGTCCAGTAGCTGTGTAAACACAGGCATACCATACCGATAACCATCTGATATGGGCAGGGGCCCAATACAGTCTATCTGCCACCTGACAAGTGGTATCAGCCCCCTTACTATTGTCCCATGTTGCTGCAGGACTTGGTGTAAGTCCCTCTTAGAGCACACAAGGCACTCCTTCCAGGCTCTGCTGACTTCTTCAAAGGTCAATGGCAAGCCCCACCTATGGATTACAGCCCACATTTCCTTTATCCCTGTGTGCACCAAATGCAGATGCAACCATTGGGCTACATCAGAGGCAGGCTTTCCTTCCAGCCAATGCACCTGGGTCAATGTGTCTGCTTCATTATTCCCTGGGGATGCCAAAGGCAAACTGTCAGTCACATGATATACAGAAACTGCCTTAGTCTGACGAGAGGCCCATAGGTCTTGCCACAACTCTTGACCCCAAAGGCCCAGTGACCACTCATTCAGTTGGCATGGTACAATGTTGGAAGCCACAGGGTTAAGCTCCAATAGATGGCTCAGCTGTTAGTGCACACAACTATAGGGGGGAACTTCTGGGTGATCATGAGCCATACTGCCCACAACTCAGCCCATTGGATGTTCTTCCCCTCTCCATCCTTCCATATTGTCTCAGTATTAGGATGGAATGCCACAGCCCTCCATTTTGGGGGCTGCCCATGACTGGAGTCGTCTGTATACCAAGCATCTTCAGGTATACGGACTTTTCCCTCCTGATAAGGACTCTCAGCTACCAAAGGCTTAAAAGCAGAGTTCTTCCTGCTTTCCACTAGTATGTATCACTGGCGCCAATAAGCCTTGGAGTTCTCCATAAAGGGTCTAGTGGAAAGGATGCTGTGCTGCTGTAAATATGCACCCCATTTGGCCAGTGTAGGAATCTGTGCCATGCCACTCCATGGCCTTTGAGTCCACTCTTGCACCCACTCCACGATGGGATAGGTGGTAATTACCTTGGTGGGAGCTGTTCTGGTGAGGGGCTCTGTAGCCAGCAAAGAGTGGTACACAGCAGCCAGTTGCTTCTCTATCAAAGTGTACCAGTCCTATGCTCCTTTCCAGAGTTGTGACCAGAATCCAATGGGTTGGCATGTCCGTTCAAGTCACTGCCAAAGACCCCATCCATAACTCTCTTCAGTTACATGAACATCTAGCTCACAGGGCCTTGATGAGTCCATTACACTCAAGGCCTGTATGTCCTTGACTGCTCACTTAGCAGCAGTAAAAGCAGTTGCACATGTGTCACCCCAGTCCCACCTGATGCCCTTTTGTACCAACCGGTATAAGGGCTTCAGAATTTGTGTCAAGTGAAGGATAAACACTCTCCAGTAACCCAAAAGACCCAAAAACTCTTGTAATACTGCCACAGTGGTAGGGGTGGGGAAAGCCTGGACCTTGTCTATGACTGCTTCTGGGATAACTTTAGTTTTACCTGACCAGACAATCCCCAAGAACTTCACAGAGAAACCAGGTCCCTGAACCTTGTTGCTGGTCACAGCCCATCCTTTTTCCTGTAGCTGTTGCAGCAGTCTAGGAACTGCCCCTTCTAAATCTGCAAGAGAATCTGACATGAACATAATATCATCAATGTAGTGATACAGCCACACTGTTTGTGGTTTCTTCCATGTGGCCGAGTCCTGGGCTACAGGTCCATGACAAATGGTGGGACTGCCCTGTGGAAGGACAGTGAATGTTCATTGCCAGCATTCCTGTGAGGGCAAACTGTTCCTGACTTTCCTGTGCTATGTCAATAGAGAAGAAAGCATTAGCAAGGTCCACAACATAACGATTCATCCCTAGTTCATTACTAAGGGTATCCATAAGAGCTTCTATAGAGGGGACTGCAGCATGCAAAGGGGGTGCAACATTATCAGTTCCCTGTAGTTCACGGTCATACACCAGGAGCCACCTGAATTTTTCACTGGCCACACTGGGGAAATAAAAGGACTATGAGTGGGCTTTATGATCCCCACCTTCTCCAACTCCTGTAGTTTCTTTGATTTCTTTGTGTCCCCCAGGGAGTTTATACTGCTTAGTATTTGTCACTCGCCTAGGTACAGGCAGAGCTACAGGTGGGTGCTTAGCATGTCCCCTCAGAACTGCCTTTACCACACGTACCCTCAGTCTGAACTCACCTGCAGTGGTCTATAACCAAAGGCTCTGCAGGATATCTACCCCCAAAATATGTTCAGGGATGGGAGAAATGTACACAGTATACTCCTGTGGGGGTAAATGCCCTATTCCCAATGGTATGTGGACTTTCTTCACTCTAATTGCCCTACTTCTATAGCCATCTATCACAGCAGGGGTCCCAGGAAAATGCTCAGGGTTGCCATAAATCAGAGAACATTCAGTTCCTGTGTCCACCAGCACCAGGACACATTATACATTCACGGGGGACCAATGAATTGCTAATTCTATATGTGGCCTCCAGTCCCCACCACGTGCCCCAAGGTGTGGGCCTTGACACCGCTCAGTCAAACTGTGATCCCCAGTCATGGTCCTGTGGGGTGAGGGCCCAGATGGAACCTGAGTACTGGCCCCAAGGAAGTCTTGCAGGGACATAGACCAGACATGGGGCTTTGCCACCAGCTTCCATGTCTTAGACCGCAGCAGATGCACTGCTGCTCTGGCTTTAATTGGTGCCACAGTTCTAACAAGATCCTACTGGGCTGCCCATTTGTCTTTCTCTCCCAACCCCCACCTTTATCAAATAAACTCATATCTGGGTTCTCGAGACCTTCATAGGGCCCTTTGCAACTCCTTCAGTCGTAGACCATACTTCCTTCCATGCTCTTATCGTTTCAACCTCCTCCAGATGTGCTAAAGTACAAGTAGCCTCACTTATGGGTTGTTCTATGTGTGGGGCAAGAATAGTCACTAGGGACTCAAAGAGAGATGGCAGAGCTGTATGGAGAACCAGATTTCTCATTACCACAGTGAACAATTCCTCCCAGGGGCCCTGAGGGTCCATATTATAGATGATATTTTTCATGCCCAGCTCCTTTAATACCTGCTGGAGCTCTGTATACATTTTCCAGCTACTAGGGAAGTATAGTAAATCACCCTGATTAGGCCAAATTGCCCTGATGGCTGCTGTCAGCCAATCCAGAAGTGTCCGATTCCCCGATATTTGACAGGCACTTTGTAACTGCTGCCAGAGGAAAAGGTGAGCTGTCAAGCAAGACAGTCTCCCCACTTCAGAACACGACATAACAATGTTTTACACCCCCAGATCCCATGGACGCAAAAGCCATGTAGTCCGAAAATGGCTTCTGCTGAAACCAGAGGCTCATATCCACCAGTTCTTCCTGGGTATGGGTCGGAGCATGGAGGGCTCCACAATCTGGGAGGGGGCTGCTCCTCCCCTTGAGTAGTCCATGGTTGTTTCATTTTTACTTTATTAATTACAACTGGACAGGACTTTAATACAGGACGGGCTGGTGCTTTAGGCAGTGGCTTTAGCAACAGCTCAGCCCTCGGCCCCACCTACTCATCCTCCCTAATGGCTCCTCCACCATCTTTAGGGCTGAAGGCACTGCTCCTTCCTTTCCCTCCCCCATGGCCTCCTGCAACCCGGATTCTCCTGCTGCCTCCTCCCTCACTGCTAACATATCTTTCAGGAGCACGACCTAATTTCTCCATAGCTGTCTCTTTTTTAAGGGCATCTCATAGATCATTGCACAGCTCCTCCAAACAATGCCCAAGTGTGTTGGGTCTCTCTCCTCAATAATCCTTTCCAATATCTTGAGAAACAAGAATCCCAACAATCCCAACCACCACATGGCCACTTAGGGCCCCTAAGCAGTCTTCTATCTCATGGAGGGTTAATTCCACAGGTTCTGATCACCACCCTTCTGGGAAAGGGCCCACCCATCTAGGAGATGCTTCAACCTAGACCAATTCCCCCTAGGGGCTCCCTGAGTGGGAGCACTATGGATAGGGCATTCCTGGGTAAAGCGGCACCATCTACCACTGCTGGAAAGAAGGGTGAGTCGTCACCCCCCACCACAACAGCCAAGAGCACCTCCCCACCATCTACAGGGGGTTTCCAGGCATCTCCCGCTGTCTCTAGGGGAAGCCCACCCAAGCATCACACCAATGAAGGCAGATTTTGGGTCCAGAGTTTCTGGTGACTACCTCCAGGTGTAACTCCGTGGGAAAATATGTTTCTAGCCCAGACAAATAAATCTTTGAAGCCAAAATCAGTGAAAGGGAGAAATAAAATGGGAGAAATCTGTTTATTGCTTACAAGCAGTCATCTACTCCTGCTCATCTGTGACTCTCGTGACCCAGCTGCCAAAGACCCACCAAACCTCTCTGGTCCAGGTGCATGCTTGCTCTCAACACCCCCTTGTAATCATCTATTGATATGGAGAGGGACTACATCTCTCCATCCCTTGGAAACACCTATTCATGGAGATGCACTCCATATCCAGGTGAGAGATTCTGGAATATTGCAATTTTTTCCACACCTAGAAATCTTATATGTCCTGGAGTGTTATCACTTATAATTACACAGTTATTGAAATGTTATATATTACAGAAATAACCAAATTTCTTTGCATCATAATGAACTCTCATTATATCTCTAACTATTGATATTTTTAAATCTTTTGTCATTTATAAACAGTTGCTGTTTTACTCAGGAACTTAGTGGAAAACTGGATTCAAGCAGAACAAGATTTAATAACATGGGACCAAATGTACTGTGGGAGATGATCTTAATTTTTATGACTTTTGCTTGAAATGTTTTCTTTTTCCAGATTTATGGACGTTTTTTCTTAAGCCTTTATGACTTACAGCAATTTGGCAAATTATATCTTTGTAAGAAGAACTGAAACATTTATCCTTTTTTCTCTACCCAATCCCTCCAGAATTTGGAAACCCTCAGTATTTTTATATTTTATGGCCATATATTTCTTTGTATAAGTTCAATAAGAATTCATTCTCCTTATTACAGGACACAATTGGAAACATTGGTTATATTACCAAGCCTTTAACTGGAATTTCATATTTGAGAAAGACATGCATAGACTTAGGTATGTATGACCAGAGAGCTTTAAGGAACTACAGTTAACTTTAAGGAGCCAATAAGCCCCTTGGAAGAATCAGCATGGTACTTTGCTTACAGGGTTCTTAGGAGCCTTAGAAAGTGAATAAGGAAGGAAGGTCACTTCCTGGCAGACCCAGGAATCTCAAAATATCTTGGGCACCTCGAGGAGAGAAATTGACCCAAATCTACAAATACTGCAGGTAGTATCTGATGGCAACTCATTGGCAATATCAAGAGGCCTTTAAAAATTCAATCTGAAATTCTTATGAAAAGTTCCAGTAAATCACATTTAAAAGAGCGTGATCAACACCATGAGGGTGTTAAAAAACAAAATTTAAATGGGTAAATTTAAAGATCTAATCAGCTTTATTCAATGATTCATGAATTGGGCAGCATCCTACCAGCATATAGAAAGGAGCTCTGAGATGCTGTACAAAATGGAAGGATTTTACAGGCAGAACTGGGGCAAGACAAGGAGGTTATTAGCAAAAGAAAAGAAAGGATTTTTTCAGGTGGTCACCTTCCCTTAGGGGGAAGAAAAGAGGTCTTATCATGAATATTACCTCACTAGAGCTGGTCAGGAAATTCCAGACTGATTGGTTTAAAATTCTACTCATGGGAGAGGCTGAAATTGCAATTAACTCTTGGTTTCTTGTCCTAGGGCAACTGACTCCACGTTGGGCCTGTTACTTCTTTTCTCTCTCTCTCTTTTTTTTTTGACAAGGAGAAACATTCTTTTATATGCACAATTTCTTGTAGGCTTATTGAGAAACCAGTCTCATTTCTTTCCAGATAAGTTCTGTATTTCTTATGAGAGCAAATTATTGTGAGGATGTTGTCAAATGTGTGAGAGCCTGCAGCTGCTAGAAACTGTCTTTTGAAAAAGTAATCACCACAGCAAATACGTGTTTTCTCATAATATGGATTTTTGATGTCTGTGTGTGTGCATGATATGTTTCAAATTCCATAAAAGATAAGAAAAATGCAGTCTGGCAAAAGTTATTGCATTTTAATTAGGTTTTTCATGTTATAACCTCAAGAAGGTCTGTAGAAGTTGTTTCTTAAAATGAGGCGAAGAGTAACAAAAATTGAGGCAGAGTTAAACTTGGCTATTGAACCATAGTCAGGTGTTCATCAAACTAAAAAGAATTTGAATGATTAAATATAATTCTTTTTTCGATACTCAAATTTTTATAAATGTCTTCAAGAGGTTTCAACACTGCAGTTTTTTATTTCAAGCTGAACATTCTTTGATATGAATATGTTAGGTAGAAAGACATGAGCAGCCAGGGAAGGGGAAGATAAGGCTCAAGGAAAAACTGTCCAGGTAGGGGGTCCCAGTTGAAGACAACAAAGGCTTTGCAGGGAGATAACTTCCTCTTCTATTTAGACCAGGACAAACCAGTCCCAACCTGATTTGAGCGTGGGTATAACCAAACCTTCCTCTGAAAGATAGGGGCCTTTGTCTACCTTGAATCTGGCCCACTCCTTCCTTGCAGTGTAGTCAAAGAAAACTTACTCTCTGCTTTACTACTGTGTAACTGCCTTTCAATTCTTTGTTTCATGGGGACAAGAACAGAGAACAAGGTGAACTTCCAGGAAGATGGCGACGTGAACGGACCGGGAGAAAAATTCCTCCCAACATTATATTTATTCACGAAAATACAGCAAATATAACTATCCCTAAAAGAGAGACCAGAATACACAGGAAAGTGCACAGCATACAGGTACACCTGAGAGAACTTGGCAGCCAGTGAGGCGGACGAGATACGGAGCCGTGACCTTGCCGGACCGAGCGCTCCTACCCCCCAGAGCTCCGGTGGTCAGACACTCCGGACAGAGGACTCGGCACCCGGTGAGGCGGGACGGAGCCGCGACCCAGCGAGACCAGAGCGCCCCTCCACCCCAGCACTCCGGCGGGAGTCCCGGCAAGGCGGGTAAGGTACGGAGCCACGACCCGGCGGGACCGAGCGCTCCTCTCCCCCAGCGCTCCAGCGGGAGGAGAGGATTCAGAGCCGGGAGGGAGTTGAAGTCTGCGCCGGGAGCACCGACACACAGCCTGCGGTGTAGCGGAGATTGGAGAGACAGAGGGCACAGGGTCCCAGCCAGGAACGTGCAAGTTGCCCGCGGCAGGCTCTGGGAAGGAAAAAGAAAGGAAAAAAAAGGGAAGAAAAGCGCGTGCTCTTTCTCAGCAGTCTTAAAGAGACAGGAGCTCAGTAGAGGGGCCGGATACCATGCAAGCTGGCCCAGCACGCTGGGAGTCCTGGGGAGCTTTGGACCCCTTAGCTGGCAACTGGGAAAGGGTGGCTGCTATTAAGACCCCCACAGAGATCAACAGCTTACCATTCGTTCCCAACCCAGCCAGAGCTATAAAGAGCCTTGTGGAACAGTGTGGCCATGGCTCTGGAATAGTGGAACAACAGCGCCACCTACAGCATTCACACAGAACCCACTCTCAGTGGCTTTTTTTTTTTTTTAGTTATTGTTTTTTATCCCCTTTCTTTTCCTTTTTTTCTATACCTCTCTTTCAACAGCCTCCCATTCATTCTCACCACGGCCACAGCTTTAAAGGGCCATGTGGAGCGACGTGGCCACGGCTCTGGAATAGGGGAGCAATAGCAACACCTACAGAATTCACACAGAAACCAACCCCAGTGGGCGTTTTGGTGGTTTTTTTTGTTTTTTGTTGTTGTTTTTGTTTTTGTTTTCTTTTACGTCTTGCTGCTTTTTCTTTTTCTTTCTTTTCTTTTCCTTTTTCTCTCTCTCTTTTTACTTTTTTATTAGTAGAAGTATTTTTTCTCTTTGTTTTCTTTTTTCTTTTCTCTCCTCTCTTCTCTTTCCTTTTTAAAGTCATAAAGAGCCCAGCAGACATACGTGACAACTACCAACAACTAACTATATAGTCATGACAAGACAGAAGAATATGATACAGACAAAGCTTCACACAAACACCACCCCAGAGAGAGAATCTGAAGGAATCGACATGCATAGTCTTCCAGAAAAAGAATTGAGAATAAAAGTCATAGCCATGCTGACGGATCTACAGAAAAATGTGCAAGAGCTGAGGGAGGAAGTGAGGGAAGTGAGGAAAGACAATGCAGAAATGAGACAAGCCACTGACGGGCTCAACAGCAGATTGAATGAGGTTCAAGACACGATCAAGGAATTGCAAGACAGGGAACAGGAATACAAAGAAGCTGAGGCAGAGAGAGATAAAAGGATCTCTAAGAATGAAAGAATATTAAGAGAACTATGTGACCAATCCAAACGGAACAATACTCACATAATAGGAGTACCAGAAGAAGAAGAGAGAGAAAAAGGGATAGAAAGTGTCTTTGAAGAAATAATTGCTGAAAACCTCCCCACGCTGGGGAAGGAAATAGTCTCATAGTCCACGGAAGCCCACAGATCTCCCAACACAAGGGACCCAAGGAAGACAACACCAAGACACATAATTATCAAGATGGCAAAGATCAAAGATAAAGACAGAGTATTAAAGGCAGCTAGAGAGAGAAAAAAGATCACCTACAAAGGAAAACCGATCAGACTGTCATCAGACTTCTCAACAGAAACCTTACAGGCGAGAAGAGAATGGCATGATATATTTAACGTAATGAAACAGAAGGGCCTCAAACCAAGAATATTGTATCCAGCACGATTATCATTTAAATATGACGGAGGGATTAAACAATTTCAAGACAAAAGAAAGTTGAGAGAGTTTGCCACCCATAAACCACCACTACAGGATATCCTAAACGAACTGCTCTAGAGGGAAACACCCCTAAGGCTAAAAAGATGTCACCAGAGAAAATAAAATCATAGCAAAGAAAGCAGACTATCCAAATAACAATTAAAGGCAAAGAATAAAACACCTAATATATGAAGAAAGGAGGAGGAAGAATAGGAAGAGAGAGATAAAGAAACATCACACGGCGTTCACAATAACTTAACAAGAAAGTTAAGTTAGAGTCTCAGATAGTAAAGAAGCAACCCTTGAACCTTTGGCAACCACGAATCTAAAGCCAGCAATGGCAATAAGTACATATCTATCAA
>JAQQAC010016209.1:119155480-119179974 GCA_029783875.1 Phataginus tricuspis | reverse complement strand
AAGAAATGGGCACAGGACATGAATAGACACTTCTCTAAAGAAGAAATTCAGATGGCCAACAGGCACATGAAAAAATGCTCCACATCGCTAATCATCAGAGAAATGCAGATTAAAACCACAATGAGATATCACCTCACACCAGTGAGGATGGCCAACATCCAAAACACAAACAACAACAAATGTTGGCGAGGATGTGGAGAGAGGGGAACCCTCCTACATTGCTGGTGGGAATGCAAATTAGTTCAACCATTGTGGAAAGCAGTATGGAGGTTCCTCAAAAACTCAAAATAGAAATACCATTTGACCCAGGAATCCCACTCCTAGGAATTTACCCCAAGAATGCAGCAGCCCAGTTTGAGAAAGACAGATGCACCCCTATGTTTATTGCAGCACTATTTACAATAACCAAGAAATGGAAGCAACCTAAGTGCCCATCAGTAGATGAATGGATTAAGAAGAGGTGGTACATATACACAATGGAATATTACTCAGCCATAAGAAAAAAACATATCCTACCATTTGCAACAACATGGATGGAGCTGGAGGGTATTATGCTCAGTGAAATAAGCCAGGCCGAAAAAGACAAGTACCAAATGATCTCACTCATATGTGGAGTATAAGAACAAAGAAAAAAAAAAACTGAAGGAACAAAACAGCAGCAGACTCACAGAACCCAAGAACGGACTAATAGTTACCAAAGGGAAAGGGACTGGGGAAGAAGGGTGGGAAGGGAGGGATAAGAGGGAAAAGCGGCATTACGATTAGCAAACATAGGGTGGGGGGGCACAGGGAGGACTGTACAGCTCAGAGAAGACAGGTAGTGATTCTCATCTCACTACACTGATGGACAGTGACTCTAGTAGGGTTGGTGGGGGGGACCTGATGAAGGGGGTAGTTTAATCATCACAATATTGCTCATGTAATTGTAGGTTAATGATACTAAAATAAAATAAATTGTTAAAAAATACCACAGAGAACAAACTCAACATGTAACAAATATATTAATTGTGTATTAACAATGTATCAACTGGAAAGGTAAATGGTCAAAACAACTCATGCTTTCTAAGCTTCCAACTACTCTAACTCTATCTCAGATACTGTGTCATGACTCAATATTGTTGAAACATCAGTTCTTCCCAAACTGATCTATAGATTTAAATCAATCTTAAAAAAAATTCTAGCAGATATGTTGAAGAAAATAACTACCTATTTCTAAAATTCACATGGGAATGTGAATATCTATAAATGCAAAAACAACTTTGAAAAAAATAAATGCACACTATATGGTGTACTTCTTTCTTATATATTGTATACAGTCGGTCCCATCCCCAGTCCAAGAATTTAAGCTGTAAGAAGACAAAGATTTTTGCCTATTTTGTTCTATAGTCCAGTGCTATATTCCAAATAACAAGAATTGTGCTGGCATATCATCATTTCTTGATATTTGGTGAATGAATAAACAAAGTATAAAATGTAAAGCTTCAAAAACATATATATAGACACTTGATCTATAAGAAGGGTGACATTAAACATCAGCAAAGAAAGGATAGACTCCAATAAATGGTGCGGGGAAATTGGTTTTTCAAATGAGAAAAATACTAAATTGGATTCACACTACACATAAGAATTACTTCCACATAAGTTAAGGAAGTAAAGGGAAAGACAAAACTTTGAAACTCTGAGAAGAGAATATACTAGAATATCTTTAGACCTCAAGATAGAGAATGGTTGCTTAGATAAGATGCCAGAAATTACAAACTGTAAAAAAGAATGATCATTTTGACAAAATTCGAGTAAAAGTAGCACATCAGAGATATGTCTTCCCTATTTGGGAAGTGGACTGCACTAAGGCATATTATGTCCATAGCAGTTTCTGTCCCAAATACAGGCTCTAGGAGCTAGGTCCCACAGAGAGGATTTTGATGCCTACATGCAAACAGGACAAGTGGCAAATTAAAAAAAAATTGTCCTCTATTTTGTTGAGGATTGATTAAAAAGGTAATAATAATAGCTTTCTTAGAGTACCACTGTAACTGTAAATTGGTGTGATAACCTTAGAAAAGAATTTGCAATATCATGGAGTATGACTCAGCAATTCTATTTCTAGATTTATATCATAGTGAAATTCTTGCACACATGACCAAGGAGACATGAGTTGGCTCTTTGTTGCAATGAGGTTTCAAATGGGAAAAATCAACAGCAACTTGTCTACTGCTAGACGAGTTAATTGGACAAGCAAATGCATAAAAAGAACTTAGGACAGTGCAGTGCATAAAACAGAGTATTATACAAATTTTTATATATTATATAAATATATTTTTTATACTAAAGCATGACACATATTTTAATATGTTTGAAATATTTCATAATAAAGGGGAAGTATGAAAAAGTTTTGCAGTCAAATTTATAGTCTGTTACACTTCAAAGAATTAAGCAAAGTAATAAAATGCTAATTGTCATGATAGAGGCTGGTCTCTAGGGTACAGAGAAACATGAAAACAAAAAAGCATGCAGGTGGTTAAAAGTCCAGGGAAGTCTTTCTGTAGGAGTTGATTACATTGTTGAGACCTGGTGTGGGGTAAATGGAAGTTTTCACCCAGAATTTACAGAATTTCTTGCGTGGCCTTAGTCTATTTATACCAATGGATGTTTAACCATGGAAGAGCCTCTGGTGGATCTGGGGCAAGGGGTGGAGAGAAAAACGGCCATTCACTCCTCCCCTCCGTTCTTGGTATGTAATTGGTCTGGTGTTTGACAGGCACCAGGGACCCGTCCACAGAGCTCCTTCTAGAATGGATGAGTGGGGAGGGAGAGCAGGCGCCCCAGCCAGAGGGGATGGATGGTGGGGGCCCTAGCTAGCGATCCCAAGCAAGCTATGAGAAATAAACCCCTTTAACCCAACCTGCCTTTCCCCTTGTCTTACTTCAGTTTTACTGGATTCATAGGACTCCCGCTTACTCCCGGAGCTACACCTGGAAACCGTAAATGCAACCACTATCCTGCTGAGGTGTCCACCACTGCCTTAATCAAGAAATTTTCTTACTTTTCATTTACTTTGAGTTCATTGATACAACACCAAAATGCAGTTACTATTTTCTAAACAACTTTATTTGCCCACTTTTAAGTCTAAAGTGACATCTATCCCCCAACCCCAAATGTTTCACAAGAGAAAACGAAAGTGTAGCAATGTTTCTTAGGGGAAAGGAAGGATATAAAACAGAGATGTCAATACAAGAACTGACAGCTTGTCAGGGCAGAGGTAAAACACTGGGAAGACACTCAGAAGGCCTCCACCCCATCAGTGAAAGGGTCTCAGCCAGAAACATACTAAAAACCTTTAAGGAGTGATCAAAGCAACCATGCAAAGAGAATGACGTTCATTTAAAAGGTGAATTACAAACACATAATCTTGAGCTGTTTGCAAGAGATGAGGATCTTGATCAAAATGCTCGAAGCAATGAGCATTACACCGATTTCACTGGCATGTAGAACAGGGAACAGTTTTGCAAAAGGAAGAAATATAGCCCGGCTGCTAACTTTATTCTTTATTCTTCTTGATTCCATAATTCTTATTCCTCAAGTTTAATTTATGTTTTGAAAATAAGTTGAATTAAAAAAATAGTCCAGTTTTTGAGCACAGTGACTACTGACTACAAAGCTGGAGGATCGAACTCTTTGGATGTATATGTGCACAAGTGTGCATAAATATGTATGTGGGAGAAAGATGCTTCTTCATCATACAGTGAGCAGTCCATTGTTTTCTAAAAGTTGGTTTATGAATGGGTTTTTGGAACACAAAACGTGAGGTGCTATAGAAAGAATGTTCCAAATGAAGGATAGGTTCCCAAGCCAGCCAACAAAATCTGAAAAACTTCTTCAATGAATGAAAGAAACCATGATTTGTAAACTTCTTGAAAGTGGGGTGTTGTAGTGGAAGGGACATTGCACTTTGAGAAGTGAGCATTGCAGTGCTGACATGAAGCCAGGAGGTTAGGATATGAATCCTGAATCATTGTAATACTGATGACCACTGATTCCTCTGTTTGAAAAAAAGTACAGGAAGTTACACAATCCCAGTTTTCTCCTCCCACTGTTTGTAGTCAAGACGTAAGAACTTAGCACAGCATTAATGAGTACTTGACTGGCTGGGAGAGGGAGGTAAGGGAGAAGAAACAGGGAGGTTTGTTGTTAGGTACCAGCAATACCGAGACAGTAGTAGCTGGGTTTAAACCGTGGCTCCACTGCTAACTGGATCAGTGATCTTGCATAGTTGCTCAGTGTTCCAAAGCTTCAATTTTCTCATGTAAAATGGTTATTATAGTAGTCTACCTCAAAGAGTTGGATTAAATGAGGAAATGCATGTAAACGGCTTAGCATGGTGCCTGCAAAATAGTAATTATTAGTACATATTATCTATTGTTATGAAAAATCATATTATACTCTACTATTTTTAATGGGAATATTCTATTTACTTGAAAGGAAATAACTGTACCAAAGCTCCCCATTTTCACACAGGTTGTCTGCAGAAATTTTTGTCTCCCTTCAACTAGTTGCTAAGGAAATCAATCATTTTGATACTCCTAGACAAGCAGGTAGAGTGTGATTATCTAAATAACACATCTCCCAAAATTTAAAAAGCATTTTACTCTTGCATAATTCTAGACCTTGGAAGTCTGCAGTGCTCCCAAATTGCATAGTCCTGGAATTAAAGGCACAAAATTGTACAAGTCTCACTATAAGATGTCAGGGTCAGCAAGAAATCTTAGATCAATGCTGTTACCTGAGTGGTTAGTTTTTTTAGTATAACACCACCCTTGGAGAGCAGTTGATATTTTCATGATTTAAAAAGAAATATTGAGGGCTTCAGATTTAAAATGGTGACTGTTCAGTAGCCCTTGATGCTAATATCTCACAAAAAGATGGAAAAAGATGAAATCTTACATTATCTTGAAGTTCTAGAAATTACCCTTAACCTACAGAGAAAATCCAGGAAATGTTCCTAGTAACTCCTGAAGTTGAAACAAGTGATTGGGAGACATTACCACAGGTAAGCCCTACAATCTCCCGATAAATTGGTACTCTCTCATTATCTCCTTTTTACCAATAAGGCAACAGAGGTTCAGAGAGGTGAAATAACTTGCGCGAAGTCACACAGACACTAGATGGCAGAACCATCTTTTCCAGGCCTGAGACAATTACTGAGTTCTGAAACTATTACAGTGACCTTTGTACTTGGATACCTAAAGGCATTTTAAACTTAACGTGACCAAATTAGAAGTCCTGATCCTGCCTCTCCACCCCCTAGTGCTAAAACCTACTTCAGACCCAGTCTTAAGCCTCTGTAAATGGTATCATCATCCACTCAGTGGATGAAGTCAAACAAACTACACAAAAAAGCTAGAACTCAGTCTTGTGTCATGTTTCTCTCTTACCCTGCACATCCAGTTTGTTAGATGTTCGTGTCTGTCAGCTCTTCCTCCAAAATATGTCCTAAATCCGCCCATTTTTCTCCATCTCCAGTGCTACCACACTAGTCTGAGCCACTAGCATCATCTCTCCTGATTTATTGTAAATGCCTTCCAAACGGTCTCCCTGTTTCCACTCTTGACTCTACACACAGTTAGAATTATGCTTAAAAATATAAACCAAATCATAATCTTCTCATGCATATAACCCTTGAGTGGTTTCCCATACTTACAATAAAACCCATTCATTGAGGGGTCAGCAAGGCCCTTCATAACTTGGTTCCTATGTGCCTCCCTGACTCTTACCTCTAACTGCTCTCCTTATTTACCACGTCATGGCAACATTGCCCCTTTTTTGGTTCCTCAAACATGCCAACTTGTTCCTGCTTCGCAGCAACCTCTGGCAGGAAGTTTCGGAACCAGATCTTTACCAAGTTTTTTCATTATTGTCATTCAAATCAGCTCAAATGCCACCTCAGGGAATCATTCCCTGACCACCCACTTTAAGTTACCCCCAACCCCATGCCATCACCTTTAGGACATCATCCAAGTGTGTTTTCTCCTAAGCAGTTATCATTATTGGCAATCACCTTGCTCACTTATTTGCTGTAAGGAATTAAATGAAAACCAACCAAATGAGAAAAACGAAGACTGTTTATTCAGAGCCTTCTCACAGTACATGTGTTTTGGCAGAGACTCAAAAAGCAGAGGGAGGAGTGGGAAAGCTTAAAAATAGAAAAAATGGAAGGGTTCAGGTATGGCCTGGTTGCAGGCTGTGGGCACAGGGAAGCTACTGGCTGGTAACCTGAAGCCAGGCATCCTTTGTGACTGGTGATGGGAACACATTTGTTTTTTCTGGTTGGTCCTAAATTGGAAATGGGGACAAAATTAGAGAAGCTGTCAGTTATTAGTCAAGTCCTGGCCATTTGGGATCAATTACTAGAGATAGCAGTCTGCCTTCCTACAAGTCCGACTTACAGCAGGCTGGTTTCCGGGGCTGTTTACTGTGGATAAGAAGCTGGTTGCCTGGGCAAGTTGCTGCATGTTATGGGTCAAAATTCTATTTTTGTATATGGTCTGGTGATCACCTGTCTGTATATTCAGTCTCCCAGGTTGCTGGTCATATATGTCTCCCAAATGGAATTTAAACTCCAGAAAGCAACTCCCTTGTCTGTCTTATTCAGTATGTGCTCACTAGTGACTAAAACACTGCGTGGCACATAGTAGGTGTTCAATATATATTTGATAAATGAATGATTGAAAGGTCAACTGAGTGCTCAAATCCTTCACTACCGTATATTTATTGCATCTGAAAGCTAAAAGCAAAATAAAAAGCTGTAAGTGCAGAATTTGCTCTTTGGCCAGAATGATTGATTTTGTTGATGTATTGATCTGATTTAACTCAAGCACACTGATTTGGTCCCAATGAAATAATCTCCTTACCTTTAAAATAAACACTAAATTCTATCATAAATTATTCACCAAGGCAGAAGATGGACAGAATTAATGGCAGCTCTTAACTATAAATGGGTACTTTGGTGCAGAGTAGGGTGGGGTGTTTGGGTCAGTGGCTCTGCAAGAAGACAAACTAGTCATGATGGGTTCATTCATCATTTGACAGGCTTGAAAGAGTAAGACAAGCCAGACTAAAAAAAAAGTTACAGATAAAAAGCTGGTTATAGTAAATATTTGATTCTCCCTATAAAGGGAATTTAGGTACAAAAGAACAATGTGGGCACTGGATGCCAGGAATGAATCTCAACTCCATCCGTGGAATCCCCAGAACATTTAAATGTAGGCTCTCTTAGGTATTTGCTATGACCTCTTTGCACAGCTGGCTCTTCACTGAAGCATGAGCTCTTTAACAGGAATTATGTACAGGAATAGTGACCCCTTCTTATATCCCCATCTCCTATTGTAAGATAGGTATTCAATGTTTCTAAGACCAAGAAATGAATATTGCTGAAATTTTGCATGGTGTAGCAGACCCCAGCACAGCTCTGTCAGGCTGCAAGCTCAGGTCCACCAGGCTAAGCTGGTGAAAGAAGGCAAAGATTCCAGAGAACATCTTCCTGTTTTATCAGCTCATGTAGGACAGCATTTGCTGTGAATTTTCATATATACTAAATGAGGTTTCACAGGTTCAATAGCAGGACTGGGCCTGGAAGTCAAGGCTAAGATGATTACAATGATGTCTGTTTAGAATGTGTTTGGAACAAATGAAATTGTGCAATCCCTTAGCCTTGTGTAGAAGGCTGGTTTTATTATAAAACTTCTGGCTTTTTAAAACATTATCTCAGTTGATTGGTCTAAAGAAGGGTTCACAATTCCAGTGGCTTTTGGTTTAGATGTAAATTAGTGAAATGTCCCTGAGAGACAATTTGTCAAAATATATCGAAAACTCTAAGACCGCTGACATAGTCCCAAGAAAATGGAAAACTAAGTTATGGAACATATATATGATGGAATAGGACAAATGTTAAAATTCTTGTTTTGAGGGGATAGTGAAGAATATGAACATATGTTCATGCTGTGGTGCTGTTTTAAAAAGCTACAGGATGAGGACAGTATGTAAGCAATAATCTAATTTTCAAATGTATTAAGAATATTGATAGTTGACAGCTTACTAGACAGCCCAAGGAAGAGGCAAGAAAAGAATATAAAAGGAATGAAAGATAAAAGGTAAAATATTGCCATGTCAGCAGTGGACAGCTAAGAGTCAGTTGAAGATTTTGGCATTTTTTTCTCTCTTGAATTAAACATTGCAGCTGGCGGCCAGGAGGGGGATGCAGCCAAGGTGCGTCCCTGGCAGCGTGTGTCAATATTGTGCTTCACCAAGAGAGCAGCCATATCTTAGCCTGCTGAGTTCCTTGACCAGAGAGACATGCTAGCGTTAGACTTGGAATACAAGTGTCTAATGAATTATTTCAAAGTGCTCACTTAGTTTATACTGCAGTGATTGATAAAATGTGTTATCAAACAATAGCTATCCATTTATTTCCAAAATACGCATGCATTAATGGGCATTAATGAACTGCAAGATACTAAGCAATGTGGAATATGCCTACCTGTGGGTCTTCTCTTGTAGCCTTACATCCATCCAATCACAAAATACACTCAAATTTCATCACTGAAACTAAGCTGATAGGATATGGTAATAAGCCGACATAGTTAATGGACAGACTAATTTAAAAATTATATCAAAGAGAGTCCTTATGATGCAGTGGCATGGTTGTTGCATCAAAGGCCAGTGCTTTCTCACTAAAACAAATTAGTTTGGGAGGCATAATTCATTGAAGATTAAATAAAAATCAGTGTAGAAATATGTAACAGTATCTATAAAAGACATTTTACTGGCAATAGGTATGCTGCAAAGTCTGTTGGTTCAGGGCAGATGCTCAATAATAATTAGAATTTTTATATTCTACAGTGAACATTTCCTAGGTTATCTATTAAATTAGATCAGAATTTTAAATATACCTAATGAATTTAGAGTTGATTCAGCTTGACTACTGAAAAGAAGTTGTTGATTTAAAAAAAAAAGATGTTCTTACCACTCAATGCTCCTTATACCCCAAAACACAGCACAGGGGGCTGCAAGTAGTATGGGAGGGTTTTCCGATCCTGATGATAAAAAGCCACGCTTCTGTAGAAGAGATAAAGCACTGGAGGATTTGGGGGAGAAGGGAAAAGTCCCTAAAAGAACTATGTACAAACCTTGCAAGGAAAAAAAGACAAACAGGAATGACAGCTCTTCTGGCAGAATGACCTACTAGACCAGAGAGTAAAGGAGTTCTTCTGCAGGAATGTACAAGTCATATACTCCGAGAAAATAATGGATGCAGCAGAAGAATCTAGTGAGTTCAGAAATATGTTGGCGGGAGGGGGGGGGGTCATCCTGAAAATTAACTGTATATTGATGGTGTGTATTTCTAGGAAAAGAATAATAATTTATCCTAAGAATAAATGGACAAATGTGCTCTTTGGAGGGTGCAAAGACAACAAAGAATAATAAAAATAGTTACAGGGAAGAGATTTCACCATTCAGTGAGACACTCCTGCGTCCTGGGCACACTAGAAGGTCTCTTTACACAAGCTTACCATTCCAAGTAAGAAAGTGTGATACCATGACTTCCTGGTAAGCAGAAAAAGAACATGTTTTATCAGAGCAAATCAATTTGGGCCAAATGGTCAAACCAACTATGTGGAAAAAAGAGTTTGAATAAACAAATACCCTAGAAGCACCTATCTGAAAGCCAAAAGAAATCTGAGACATTTTGTTCTTTATCCTTCTTAATATAGTTTATGATTATTTATAGCAACGTGAAATTTGAAAAATCTAATCCCCACCAAAACAACCAAATTTTGAAGCAAGCAAGTGATAGTGATGATAATGACAACATGATGATGATGATACTAATATCACCTCTTATTTGGTTTCAGGATATAGATTATAAAACACATCCATATTGTCCAATCCCCCAAAGATACATCTTTGTGCCCTATGGCAGTTCTTGACCTAACCCTCCAAGGTTGCTGAGGCCATCATTGTACAGGTATATGTATCTGACTGCATCTCACCTCAGCACCTCAACCTGTACTGCATACCTCTGGCTATGTGTGCTGGGGCTTCTCAGATGCTGTAGTGCAAGACATTGGCACTCACATATGCACACTTGGCAGAATAAGAGTGTGAACATCTTATGGGGAACATTGCTAGATTTCACAAAAGAAAATACATGAGACCCAGTTAAATTTGAATTTCAGATAAACCATGAGTAGCTATTTAGTACAAGCATGTCCCATGCAACATTTGGGACATATTTACACTAAAAAAATTTATTCATCTGCAATTCAAATTTAACTGACTGTCCTGTATTTTATATTCCAGTCTTACCTGTGATTTAACACTTGGCCAGTGTAGGGATGGAATTGGTGTTGAATAAATGCTCCCTTTTTTCTCCTATGGGTAAAAATATTCTGAAATGTACTGTTAACCCTTGAACAACATTGGTTTGAACTGCGTGAGTGCACTTCAACAAATAAATCGAAAACATTTTTGGAGATTTTGTGACAATCTGAAAAGACATTTTCTTTTCTCTAGCTTTATTGTAAGAATAGCATATATGATACATATACAAAATATGTGTTCATTGTTTATTATTGGTAAGGCTTCTGGTCAACAGTAGACTATCAGTAGTTAAGATTTTGGGGAGTCAGTAGTTATATGTGGATTTTTGACTGGGGGGGGGAGTCAGTGCCCCTAACACCTGCATTGTTCAAAGGTCAACTGTATTCTACACAGAAACTCAAAAGTCCTGGTGGGATGAAGCTACAGTTGCCTAGAACCATAATCAGCTCAATACCATATCCCTGTATTATTTTTCCCTCCTCTCACATTTTACACTCACTGAATTGCCATTCTTGTTCCCTGGAATCATATCCCCAAATAAAGTGCTTGCATGAAAATCTTTCTCTCATGCTTTTTTTTTTTTCCCTAGGAGAACTCAGGCTAAAAACATAGTGGCAAATTGTATGAAGGTATAGTAATGTTAGAGCTAGAAGGAACCATCTTACCAATGTGAGCACAAATTTATAGCTATAGAGTTCACCTGCATCATGTTTTTCAGTAAAGGAAGGTTTGAAACTTGAAATAGATCTCGTGACTTTGATTCCATGCCCTTCAACTAGAAAACTATAGTTATGCTTATTTCAAACTACTGTTTTTAAAAAAATCAATTTAACATTTCCGTAAAAGTGGTATAGCCACACTATTAAGAATGAAATGCACAGATTCTTTCATTTTCCAGCAAAAAAGAAAAAATCCATCCAAATAAATCCCACCACATAAAACAACTGACATCGAAAATTAGGAACACATTATTACAAACATATTTCTATGTATCTATGTCCAGATAGAATTATCAATACAAGGACTAAGAAAGTTCCATACTGTGCACAAACAATTTATAGTGTATATATATATATATATATATATATAATTTAATTGGATTTCATTTTCTAAGTATAATTTTACTCGGATTTAAGAGAAAGAAAAACTGAAGAAAGCATTTCATTTCAAATGTGTGCTTCTTTACTACAAGATAGTATTTCTGAAAATATCCCTCTAAGAGTAATAAGATTTAAATTAAACGTTTTCTTTTTGTACATTATTGACTGCTCACTGTAAAAGATGAGGGCATTGGTTCTCAGATTTTTTCCCATCTCCCTGGCTCCCAACCTCCCAATCTCTGTGAATTATGTCATTAATTTTACATCATCAAGGTTTCTAATATGTACATCCCATTTGACCACAATTTCCACATTTTCTTTTATTATTAGTTCCGTGTTTCAACAGATTAAAATATAACTGACACCAGCCCCCCACCGTCGCCCCCACCACCACTTCTACCTTTCTAAGGTCTTTATTTTGAATCAACTTTTAATTAGCTATGGATTGCTTCTTGAGACAGATTTTGTTTGCTTGCATGCTCATTTTAAACAAGAGTTTTTGGGTCCTGTATTTTTTAGTTCTTTCCATTTTTGAGAATGTCTGCCCCGTTGCCCTTATATTTGAATGACATCTTTTTAAATATAATATTCTTGAGTCTCATTTTCTTTCCCTTGGGAATTTAGAGGTATAGTTTCATGATCTTTGGCCTTTAAAATCATGTTGGAAAACACAGAAGCCAGTCAGACGTATTTGTTTCACAGGTTATTTGCTTTTAGTTTGGATACCTAGAGAATTATTTTTTTATTATGAAAATTCAGTAACTGAACTAGGCTAAACTTCAAGCATCTTGAAAATTTTATGCAACAGTCTGTACTTCACTCTACAGATCTCAAATTATATTTTTTATGTGTTATTTGTTTATTGTCCTATTCCCAGAAGAGAAGGTAAGCTCCCTGAGTCCAGGGACTTGGATCTCCTAGTCATTACTATGGCTCCTCGGCCTCTAGAATGGGGCCTGGTATATTGTAGATAATCAATAGATAGTTACTGAATTAAGGGTTATTGAAGGAATGATTTTCCTTATTTCAGATAACTCTTCCTGAAATATGTTTTCCTTTGTTAATTTTGAAGTCTCAGTTTGCTGTTCAGTTACAGGAACACAAGCTATGACCTACTTATCCATAGGCTAATGTTTCATGGTTTCATTTTTTAAAGGTTTTCATTACCTAGAATGTATTTGGAATAAGGAAAGGAGTAGAGACCACGTTTGCATTTTTACAAACAGCTAACCATTTGATTCAGAGCAATCTACTGCATGACGATTCCTTCCCCCACTTATACATAAATATAAGGAACCCCCTCAGGTCTGTGGATCAGTTTATGAACTCCCCATTTTATTCTGTTAAATTGACTATCGTCTCCCATATTGAACTCTTTGAAACACGTTCTTATGTAATTTTTGTATATTGTCTCTGTCTTCCATATCTATTGGTTCCTTTTTTAGCGCACTGATCACTTTCTCTTTGTCATTTGCCTTCACTGAGATTATCTCAGGCCTTTCCTCTGACAGCAATGTATTTCAACCATATCTATTCTGATCTCCTAATATTTGAGCTGCTCTCTGACTGGATTCAGGTTCTCATAAATTGTTCTAAAATACAAAATGCTTGTGAAAATTTTCTTCCATTCCGTAGACCTTGTTCATGTATAGGTGGCTCTGTTTAGAATGGTAGCATGATTCTCTTACAGTATTAGAGTTAGGCTCTTGATCCTTTCCTGCAGTAGCTGGGCCTGAACTGCTGTCCCTTCAGTCTCCAGTTTAAGGGCTGGGTTTTGGTGTTTGACCCATTTTCCCATACCATGAGGACATGGAGGGAGTGAGGAACACAGCTGAGGCAAAATTGGCATGCTCCTGGGTGGAATCCCTAGCTCTGCACCCCTTTTGATTGTTTGCTGTAATATTCATGTACAAGATTCACTCTACATAGTTGTGACATTTATCATATTCTCACCATGAGCTATTTTGGGGTTCCAATCATACGCCTAGTTGAGGCACAGTACCAGAGTCTTTGTTTCTATCCCTCGGCTGTCCTTCACTTTTCCCATTTTGCATGTTTCTCACCAGCAGCCTTTTTTACTATATCCTAGTCAAAAAAAGTGAATATATAAGGATACACTTCCCAGTAATCTTTTCTCCAAACTTTGGAATTTTCAGGAGTTTTAATATTTTGCTGACTAATCAGGAAAACTGGGTTGGAGAGTGAGGGCAGGTTAGAAGCCACGCCCCTCACCCACACTGAACTCTGAGTCTTTAGTTTCTTTATTTGGCAAACAGTTTTCTTTTTTTTTAATGTGTGACTTAAGGTTGTAGCCTCTCTTTAGTCAACACCATTTTTCAAGTATTTTTATAATTACTATTTTTTATTAGTTTGCTTCTTAATGGGGGAGGAAGGTTCTTGAGGCAGTATCATTTAGCCATTTTCACCTAGAAGTCCTCTACACTACCTTTTCCAGATTAACTTCAAGACTCCCGAAATGACTGTACCTTCCGAAAGTAGAACACAATGTTTATTTTCTAATTGAATTATTTAATTAAAATGTATTCATGGACATCATTGGACTCTACAATGGTTAACAAAAATCTTTCTTAAAATCCTAGCAACCATGTTAAACAAAATTTGATACAGTTAAGTTTGGACTTGAATAGAAATCCACTGGCATGGTTACCCACAAAGAGTTAAATCAATCCATTCAATAGGGAAGGAATGGCTAATTGCTACGGAACAGTTGTGACTTCTTAAAATCTTTTTCATTCTAAACTGTAGCCTTCTCAGAAGCTATATTTACCAAACTGATGATAGAATCAAATTAATGGAAAATGAAAAGGAATACTGAATTCAGAATAGCAAAAACATCTAAATTTATTTTGAATAGTTAGCTAAATCAGAGTACCTTATTACTTTATTACATTTGTTTAATTTTGAGCCCACTTTTACCAATTTCTGATATGGGAAATCACAAGTGACCATTACATTTCTCCATTGTTCACTGTATCAAATAAAACTCCAATTCCATTTCCAACTTTCCCTGCTTTTTGGAAAATTATATTGAGCCACTTATTAATACATGAAGAAAGCATGAAGGTATGTAGACTGCATCTTAAGTCTGATCACATTAAGGCAGTGTAACTCAGAACACTTCTCCGTGAAATGCGGGAGCATGGTTTTGTGTTCACTCGAGCACTGGAGTCTTGGTTGCCCTGTTCTCTCTCTCTTAGGCTGTACCTATGTTCAGGAACAATTCAATTGATTAGTCAATCATGCCCAGCAAACAGCCAAAAGAAAATCAGCACGGTCTTTGGGAATCAGCTAATCCCATTCACACTGTTAGAGATGAAGAAACAGGCTAAGGCTGGGAGAAATAATAGCTCAGTAATTACACACTACTTCCTGGATTTGATTAGTATTTTTCTTGTTTGTTTATGTCTTTATTTGACTAAATTTCAAGCTATTTTCTAGAATTGAATTAGGAATGCTGAGTAAGCAGGTATTTTGACATCTTGTGGCCGAAGAGTTGTTACTTAGCAAATGCTTAGAATCCCAAGGGTTTATCTATAGCATTCCCTCCCCTCTCCCCATGGTCCTTTTACTCTGTACTGATCCTTCCTTACTGATTTTTATTCTTTTAGAGACAACAAAGACCTGCTTTCAGCAGGCTTTTTAATGGCCCCAATAAAGTTTTATTGGTGACAGTTCCCAGGGCATTTTCTTTTTCACAGATGCCAGACATTTCGATTCACTCTCACAGTGGTACCTTAACCCTCAGTCCCACATCCATCAACCCCTACACATGCAGGCATTATCTACTCTTCCCCTCAAAGGCAACAACCTTGTACTTATTTGTCCATCCTCCTGTCAGTAAACACCAACAGTGTGCTTGCCCTGAACCATGCACAGTACCAGTTACCAGGAAGAGAAACAATGTCCACTTCCTGTCCTCAAAGCATTCACTGCCTTGGTCTCCAAAAGCAAAAATATTGCTCACAACAAAAATAGATAAATGGCAACAGTGCCTCATCCCTAAGAGTTTCTCATCTCCTGGTTTTGAAACAAATTCAACAATGGGCCCTTTATGAAGTTCTCTAGGATCAAAAATGTGATTTGATGATATAATTGCTCTGTGGACTGAAGAGCAACATTTTACACCATAACCTCACTCAAACTGCTGTGGTTTCTGTAAATAAAAGCCCTTGGATGGATCACTAGGAGAAATGACATGATTCATTTAAAACAAAACGGCAATTGTTGCGACAATTGTGTCTACTACACACTGTATTGATTTGTTCATTTCCCCTTTGGGAGGAAAACCAGGGGACACAAACTCCACCATCTTAGCCATTTTTCATAATGAATACTTGTGGTTAGGGAAATAATTTGAGGGGAGCTGAAATGTTATCTAGATGTTCATGCTCTGCTCCTCTCATCACAATACTATCCAGTACATATTTCTCAATGCCAGGAGGGTAAAACATAAAGGATCACATTTTCAAATAGCTTGGCTAATTTTAAGACACACTGATTTTCATGTGTGAAATGAGTACAGTACTTGTTTGGGTATATGATGAAATCTTCATGAAAATGTATATACATATTTGTGGTGTGGGTTTAAGGGAGATATTAGAAAATGTAACAAAATCTTATATGTTTCTATTAACCATTGGGAAAATGTGTGGATTTATTTCCCATAAAGAAACACCAGCACTAAGACAGAGCTGAGATTTTATATATTAACTTGTAGACATATATAGGATATTCACTTTGTTTCACAATTCCTTCCCAAACTGGTGGAGAATACTAAAGCACAGCCATATCTATGGATATGTAGGAGCAAATAGATGACTATATACAGGATAGTGAAACGCCCAGAAATGCTGTGATATGAACAGAAGGAGGGCTCATGTGGGATATGGAACAGAGGACGAAAGAGTTGGCAGGGACACACAATTGACTGCTAATATTTGCAAGAGTGATAGACACAATAAGCAGTATCTTGATTCTACATGAATCTCAAGGGCAGAACAGGTCAAAAAGGTGTCATCACAGAGCTCAGAGCTTAATTTGAAAAAAGGAAGGGTCAAAGAACTTTCTAGAACCTAGGGTTACCTGACAATGCAATAGGCTGCCTCGTAAAGCAATACCTCTCCTGTATCAGAAGTGGTCAGGCAAAAAGCCTGGTTGGTGAATCATCAGGTGTGCTCTATAACTGTTTGATGCTTTGGGCTTTTTTAAACTTATTCATCAATGTTAAATGTCAACTACATCTCAGTGAAACTGGAAAAAATAAAATAAAAAATGAAGTTGGTGAACTGAGAACATTAATGTATTTTGTAGTTGCTTACTACACCTGCTGTAATGTTTTGTTCTTGTTGAAATAAATTTCTTTACAAGAAGCACTGAAAAATTAATGGTGAATTTTCAGTTGCAAATAACAAGGAAATCCAAGGCAATTAAATAATAAAAGAAAAGACTGTGAGGGGAGCACTGTAATATAAGTGGGACATTAGGCACTTCTCACTTTTCCAGATTAGGAAGCTTTGGTGTGCACAATTCAAATCTTTCACCTTTAACTACAAGTACAAGTACAGTTTCCAATCATCTTCCTCATTCCCCACTAGAGAAAAAGAAATTAGGGCCAGCTATATACTGCTGCATAAGGAAATCAGAGCAATTTCATGGAAACTAACAGCAAAACACAATGAGGTCTCAGGAAAGATTTGGTCTGCATGGGAGAGGTGGCACTCCATGAGTCACAAGTTGCTTATGTCCCTTTCACTTAGTAGACTGGACAAAATTAGAATTTCTCTATCTAGACTTGAAAATCAGAGTCTAATGTGATGGGTCCAGCTTGGTCAGATGGTTCTTCCTGCTGTAAACAGCAGTGGTAGGAGGTCACGCTCCAGTGGCACAGAGCTGGTGGAAGAAGGCCCATCTCACTGGATCAGGGGGCATATCTAAGATGAGATGATGGTTTATTAGGTAGGAAGACAGCTTGAAATTTGTGCATCACAAGTATACTGAAGTGAACACCATATTTAGCAATAATCAAAGGGATTATGCAAATACAAGCAAAACACCAGGAGTTTTCTTTTTAAATGCTTTAAAACATGATACAAAGAGACGTGTTTGTTTCATATCTGTTGCCAAATACTGAAAGCCATTTTAAAACTATCAACGATACTTAAGCATGGTAAATGCTCATCTTGAAATGTCTCAAAATTTAAGGGTTGGAAATTCTTTGAAAGAGTGTAAAGCAAAGTGACAAGCTTGGTTCCTATTAACATGGGAAGAACTGGGCTGTCATTCCTCTTTCTACATACTGTATATCCCTCTAATATGGAAGGAAACAAGACAGGAATGTCCTATTACACCAATATCATTTTATAACCGTTTAAAAAATACCTTAAGAATTGTCCAGTTAGTAGCCATGAAACAACAGAGACATGAAGTGTTAGCAAACAACACACTTGGTTTTCAACATATATCAAAATTCTAGCACAGAAGTAGTCAGTCACTGTGAAAGGTGAAATAAAAATAGAGTTACTTATGTCAGGGGATTTTAAAGTGGAACCAGAAGGCCATTAAGGAGATGGGCTTTAGGCAGGAGCTCACTGGTAGAACTATCAACTTTCAAACAGGACCAAACTGCAAAGAGTCCAAAAACTCAGCCCCAACACCTGTAACTTGCTGCAGTTAAACTGTCTTTGCTTAGTGATAACCTTAGCAACCAATTATATTCAGTCAAGATTAATTTTCTGCCTCTAACACCAATCAAATTTCTTTGTAAGCAATGTACACAAGCATTCTGTTTCGTCTTTAACAACCTCTAATGGGACAGAGTTGGGGTTATTACCCAAACCTGTGCTCCCTGAATTGCCATTCTGAGATCCCAAAGAAATGCTTTATTTCAGTTCTGCCTCTTTTCTTTGTTAATAGTACACGGCTCAGTTTAAAATCCATTCCAAAAATCAGAGTTACTATTTTATAGTCAATGCATTTTCCTATTAACACCAAAGGAACAGCAGCACTCAATTTTCTTGCATATCTTATTTCCCATATTTATCCTAAATGGTTGGGTTTTTTCCAAAGTAAAACAAACTCACAAAGCATAACAACCTAGAAATTTGGTAAAGATTGCAAAGACCACTTACAAATGTCAGACACGTTTGGAATAAAAGCTGTGTCCGAGTCACTGCTGCGCGCCCCTCTCTGAGAACAAAAAAACCAGTGCCTAGCCGTTTATCAGACCTGAGCTGCTGCTACATTGTGCCCCACCCCCTGAGGCCTGAGTTGCAGTTGAGACTTATTATCCCTGTGGCCATATTGCCAGTGTACCCTACCCCTGGGGCCCAGGACACTGCCGCACCAAGTCATTTTAGTTCTGGGCCACTGCTGTGTCTCACCTCCCTAGAAGCTCCCGTCAGTGGGGCAAGCCCCAGCTGGCCCTGTGGGTGATGTGCACATGCCCACACTTCAGGCATCGGTGCCCCCACCAGCAAGTACACCAGGGCCCCAGGCCCCAGGTGCTGAGTTCTATGTACTCCTGAGCCCGGGACCTTGGTTCTGTTGTTGTTCTGAGGGCCTGCGCCCCAACCATCAGTGCCACTGCCACCACAAGCACACCAGCGCCAAGGATCCTAGCACCACAGGGCTGCATACTGACAACAAAATGAAAAAGCAACCTATGGAACAGGAGAATGTATTTGCAAACCTGTATCTGATAAGGGGTTAATTTCCAAAATAGATAAGGAACTCATACAACTCAGTAGCAAAAAACAAGTAAAATTATAAAGTGGACAAAGGGAGAGTATAGACATTTCCCTAAGGAAGATCTACAAATGGCCAACAGATTGATGGAAAGGTCAACATCACTAATCATCACTAATCATCAGGGAAATGCAAATCAATACCACGAAAGATACCACCTGACACTTATTAGAATGGCTCTTTTCAAAAAGACTAGAGATAGTGAATGTTGGCAAGGATGTGGAGAAAAGGAACCCCTTACACGCTAGTGGTTGGCATGTAAGTTGGTATTGCCATTATGAAAAACAGAATGGAAGTTCCTCAAAAAGTTAAAAATAGAACTACCATATGATCATGTAATCACACTGTTGGTATATATCCTAAGGAAATGAAATCAGAATCTCAAGGAGGTCTCTACACTTCCATGTTCACTGCAGCACATTAATCACAATAGCAAAGATGTAGAAACAACGTAAATTGTCTGTGGGTGGAAGAATGGATAAAGAAATTATAAGCCAGACACAGAAAGAGAAATATTTCATGATATTACTTACATGTTGAATATAAGAAAGTCAGATTTAGAGAAACAGAGAATAGAATGGTGGTTACCGGTGGCTGGACAGTAGAGAAAATGCAGATAATGTTGGTCATAGGGTACAAACTTTTAGTTAGAAGATGAATAAGTTCTAGAGATTGAATATATGACATGGTAACTATAGCTAATAATAATGTATACTTGAAATTTGCTGAGTAGATCTTAAGTGTCCTTACCACATACGAAATGGTAACTATCTGAGGTAAAGGATTTGTTAATTGCCTTGATTGGGGTAATCATTATACCACATATACTTATATGAAAACACCACATATTATACACCTTATATACAATTTTTGTCTAAATATAAAGAAACGAAAATTTAAAATGACAGAGTCAAAAAAAATTTTTTAAAGCTGTGTCTGTCATCTGTTTCCCAAGAGGCAGAGTATTTGTGATGAAGTGATTTATTAGGGGGCGAGGTGCTCTCAGAAGGGAAGTGAGGGGAGCAGGATAACGAAAGGGGAGGAAGGGTCTGCCAGAATGTAGTCTCAGCTGGAGTCTGGTCCCATCTGACCCCACGGAGAGGCTCTGGAGCATAAATTGCATCATAGATTTGGTCCTATGAGGCAGAAATCTTAGATATCTCCTGAATAGAAAATCACCCAACTTCAATTTTTTTTTAATAATTTATTTTATTTTAGTATCATTAACCTACAATTACATGAGCAATACCGTGATGATTGAACTCCCCCCTTCACCAGGTCCCCCCACAAGCCCTCTATGTCCAAATGTATTTCCTTTGAAAGTTAGAGCTGTGATGCTGTCAGCAAGAGTGTCTTGCCTCTTCTACTAAAGAATCACAGGAACACAATCTAACTTTGTACCTGTGGCCTTTGGATTTTGATATACATTGAATCTGATGCCAGGAGTTGCACCGACAACTCAGTACTGATCTGTGGATCGTTGCCTTGCTGTGCCGCTGGGCGAACTAGCTGCTGGTATAATGTGCTCCAGCTTGTGTAATGGACCTATTCAGTAGCAAGACAACAGTCATATGAAACACCTGGGTGGTCTTACAGGGTACTTTCAAGTGGATTAGATTTCAGTTATCTCATGTGAGGTCACAAAGGCTTGGACAGCTGGGGCCAGTTCCTCATCATTGATAGAATATGACCCCTGCCTACAGATACATAAGGTAAAAGGTGCCTGAGGTCAAAGCTCATCGCTGAGCTCCAGAAGAAGCTATGGGTCAACAAATGAGGTCTCAAGCCATAGTTACAAATGTTGAAAAAAATCTCCATGTAGGACTAGGACAAGACAGAGGCAGACTGTCCTCTGGCGCTCTCATTAGCCATGTTCCCTGCCACGGAAGCCCAGTTCCTGTGTTTTCTGGATTGAGCTTCACTTGATTGACTTTTTGGAATTTTAAGTGCTGTTAAGTAGAAACTCTGTTTTCCACATCAGAAGCAAGGGCCTAAGAGGTATTAGGTCCCCTTGCTGCTACTACACAAAAGACAACATTTGGGGCGCACAGGCATTGGCATAGAACCATCTTTTGAGTGTTCCTAAGAGGTAACAGTGGCTCCATGATGCACCACTTCTTCCAGTCCTGCCAGGGACTTTGATCCAATAAAATGTAATGATCAAAGGTTTCAAACGCAGCTGATAAATCACATAGATTGGTGCCCAGGATGCCTTAAATTGACTTGTGGATGTTTCTCATCTATCGTGAAGGATGTGGTGATTTGAATTTAGTACTCTGATGTCACCAGTAATTGTTTGCAACTGCAACAGAAAAGCCTGAAGGCGGTGCTGATTTCTCCTCTCATCTTGCAAAGAGCTAGTGAAGTATGCTTTCAGAGGCTCTTCTCAACTCAATGGGGCGGTGGCCTGAAATTTAGGACAAAAGAAAGGTTCCATAAACACTTGGTACAGAACCCACCTCACTGCCCTAATGAACATTCCCAGATGTGTGGATGAAACAATCCTCCCAAGCTCAAACACCCTCCATGGACACATATTAAGATTCACTTTATATTTTTTATAAGGGAATTACTAGAGAAACCATTGGGATATCTCTACTTACTCTTTTAGATAACATTTTTGATGTATTCATAAGCTAC
Source organism: Phataginus tricuspis (assembly GCA_029783875.1). NCBI lineage: Eukaryota > Metazoa > Chordata > Mammalia > Pholidota > Manidae > Phataginus > Phataginus tricuspis. The sequence continues at coordinate 119,158,093 of JAQQAC010016209.1, read as the reverse complement.
CAGTGTCTTAAAATATATTTTAATCACTTCTTCAATACTTGAAAACAATGCTATAGATTGTTGCCCTTTGGAAGCCTCGCTGATAATTAAACTAGATTAAATTAAAACTCTCCCATGTTCAGACCTGCAAGTAATGTTCTTCTAACCAAATTCCTTAGTCTCCTTGGTCACTGGGCTCCTCTTGTCCCTTGGTTCATGCCTATTTTCTGGGTGAGCCAATCTTGTCACTATCCATGCATGAATGTCCATCTCTAGCTTCTAACACCATATGCCCATCTATCTGCCTACCATAAATATCTTAGTCATTTTATATCCATTCATATGTTTTCTGCATTTCAAAAGTCTGCTTAAAAGTCAGCTCTTCCAAAGCATCTTTTCAATTAAACTCAATTGTTATCTTTTAGTTATTCCATTGGTTGCTGTAAATCTCATGAATGTAGATGAACCTCATAAATATCTAGGAAGTAAGACTGCAAACTATAGAAAACTGAAAGATCAGCTGACCAGGCAATAGATTCCTTCATAAACTATAGTAATTGACAAGATTTTAGTCAATATTTCAGGGCCTCTACTGGAATTGTTTAACATTGGTGTTGATATCGCTTTTATGCTCATTTATCATTAAGTTGCAAGGGTGATAACATATGCTGCATTAGTGTGAATAGTGCCTGTTTTAAAATAAATGTTGATGCTGAAGAAAAGAAGTGTTAGGTGAAGGCAAACAAATCTGAGAGTAGCAATTTATTTGCATACTGGGGGCACAGACCCCTCCCATGAACCCAACAAAAATAATTCCCTTGTCTGGGACTCTTCAGACTCCAAAGATTTCTGAACTCAGAGGTTGATCTTTGTTCCTTGAGCTCTATTTCATTCAATTCAGCATGCATCTCTTAAGTACCCACTCTGCTAGGGATCCCAAGTGATGAACTAAGGTGAGTTGCTTGCTATCAGAGAGCTTACAGTGCAATGTTGCTCCAACCTATCCCTTCCTATCACTCTCTCTCTCTCATATTCCTGTTTAAGAACTTGCTATACCTCTATCTTAAATGCCCTCATTTATTTATGTACTTGATTAGTATCGGTCTGCGTCCAGCTATCTCCAAGCTCTATAAGATCTTTGCATGTTGTGCGCCGATGTATATCCAGAATGCCTAGAAGCCTGTCTGGTATACTTTAGGCATTCAGTAAATATTTGTTAAATGAGTAAATTAAAAGGAGACAAAAAAATACATTCATACACATAAGATAAAGTAGAATGTGACTTACCCTAAAAAAGTACCAGAGCAGATCCACACTTTGTAGGGCTCTCTGTGTTTGAAATTTGGGGAAATTGCTATTTAAGAAAAGGAACATAAATTTTAAACTTAAAAAAAAAAACCCATAAAAATGAATGTTGATTTAGAATCAGAAAAAAAGTCACAATTACAAATTTTGTAATTTAATAAAGCTAATATACTAGAGACATCAGAAAATATGAAAAAACTATTTGATTAATGGTATGTTAATTGATTACATATTAATTAATGGCTGAACATAACTCTATTACAATTTTCTCCCTGCAATTTTTGACTACTATTCCTTAATGACTTTTTCATATATAGTATCATTTTCATATGTAAATAGTTCAATCTTCAGTATAGCTAATCAAAATGCTTTTTGTTGTTTAAATAATATTTAGGATGTATAAACGTGGGGTTTCACACATACATTCCTATACTCTATGAACCGGTTACATGTTTGTGTCTTACCAGCATAGGGATTTTAAATCTATTCTTTAGACAGAATTACCTAAATACTGAATTGCATACAACTTTATACAGCATGTGAGTGAAGGAATTTTCTGTAGACTAGTTTCTGGTTTTGTACATTTCAAGTCTTACTTATCTTCTAGTGACCACAGCCTTGTAATACTGGATGCAGAAAGAGCACAGTCATTTCATTATGTCACCTGGCCCTTTGTATCAAGAAGCTGGGTGAACTAACCTAGTGGGTAGCAGGAATACACCTATATTCCTCACTGGGATGACTGGTAACAACTTAACTATACACAGCAGCGTCCGTGAACCACACAAATATAGTCCATTATATTCAAACAAAATCTATCCCCAACTCATTTCCCTTTTAACTGATCCCAGAAATGCTTTCTGCTACTCTAGGTTTACCTAACAGGAGGGAGACTGTGATGGAGTGTACATGAGAGTTGAAAGAGAGAGAATCAGTCTGTTGCCATTTAAGTATGTTGCTTATGTAAAATTCACAAAATCATGTAATCACACGATCATGTTGCTAAGTTTCCTCCTGGGATCTTGTAAGGGGCCCGTGCGAATGAGGGACCCTAAAGTTGTACTTCATTAGCTCCACAGCGAATCCGTATCTGGGTGTTCCAAAGAAGTAGAGATGGTTTATGACGAAGAATAGAGCAGATTACAACTGATTGCAGTATTAGGGAATAATAATGTAGAGGGAACAACCAGCAAGCACCCTGAGGTCAGAGTCTGCAGGGTCCTGGTAGGCAATGGCAGGTTCTCCTGCTTGTCATGTGCCCCATGGCCAAGAATCCAGCACAAGATGTGTGATCAGAGAGGTCGGCCGGGGGAAGCCGACAAAGCTCTC
>JAQQAC010016209.1:119033612-119155080 GCA_029783875.1 Phataginus tricuspis | reverse complement strand
GGGGGGATATGTTCATGAAGAAGTCACTCATGTTTATGTCCAAGAGATTTTTGCCTATGTTTTTTTCTAAGAGTTTCATCCAACTTCAATTTTTTAAAGTATTTTAAATGAATCTAAAAATCTTTCACCAATGAGACACAGAGCTAACTTCTCCTGACTCCATCACATTTACGCCACCCACTCAACCTATAAATGACTTGAATATAATGTGGCCTATATAAACACGCATTTCTATTACTTAGACAACATCTGAAGAGCCGTCTAGAGATATTTTTTAAGTTAACCTCTTACCTATCAAGATCTATTTATATATATCTGCAATCTACTTTCAGATGCTAAATGTGAACAAATACTGCTTAATGAAAACTCCAGCACAATTACTTTCACTATGCCCTCAAATCAGTTAGCCCACCTATAGAGAAAAACCCACTCAGTATATTTTTAATAGATAAGAGAAGAGGATAAAAAGACAAAATAATTATCTAGGAAGGATACATAGGAAGTGAAAGGAAAATCAACTGATACTTACTGAGCATCCAACTTTGTATGTCCCAGGCACTAGGTTAAGTCCTTTGCACATCTCATGTCATCTAAACCTCACAGAAATCCTTTGAGGTAGATATTACTTTCATCTTAATTTTGCAGGTATGTAAACTGGGTGTCAGAGAGGAGAGAGAACTTGTAAAGACTTAAAAGCCACAGAGCCCAAATTTGCATCTAGATGTTTCTCATTCCACAGACTTTGCCTTTTCCACGAACCTACTAGCTCTTAAACAGATTCCCCAAACTAGCAGCCAACAGCATCATCAGGAATCTGTAGAGTAAGAAATTTGGGATATGAGGACCGCAATCACTAATTATTCATAAAGTATTTATTGAGTGCCTGCTCCATGCCAGAGTTCTAGGTGCTGGGTCCTTCAGGTATTCTCTTGAAACTGTCAGCCAAGGTCTCTGCCTTCATGAAACTTACATTTGCGCCTGCAAATATATATACACATATGCAGATATACATACATGTGTGTTTATGTGCAAATGTGTGCATATATACTTATCTGTGTGTATATATACACACATATACACACATGTTTCATCTCATAAGGAAAGCACTGTACAATTCTCAACATTCCAAAAGCATATTCAAATTCATCACCTCATTAACTATTCACAGTAACTCTGAAAATTAATTGGAATAAGTATTGTTATCATTACTTGATTGAGGAGAAAAGGTGTTTAGATTATAATAATACTTGCTACTGAGCACTTACAATGTGTCAGGCACTCTGCTAACCACTTTATATGTATTAAGTAATTGCCTCCTCACAATGACCTCATTGAAATAGCTACAGTTATGTCCATTTTCAAATGCAGAAACTGAGACGGAGGCTAAGTAACCCAATGTCACACAGCTGGTAGGTAGATGAGTCAGGCTTAGAATCCAGACATTTTTGATTCATGAGCCCATGCTGTTACGATAAACTCTCTCCAGAGGAGTTAATTGCTCATTTGAGGATAAAATATGTGTATATATTTACCTATACCTTACCTTAAACAAGAAATAATCTAAGCCAGTTTGGAAGGAAAAAATGAAATATAGCAAGAGAGCATGTACTAAAAGCATGAATGAAAGAGGATAGGATATCCAGAGGAAAGATATAAAATGGGTGATGGGTCATACTGAGAAGTGCATGTCATGACGGACTTGGTTTTTGTCTTGGGTGGGTCCCCACTTCTGCTCTACGCTCTCTATAAGTCAATGTAAAACGGGAAATTGGCCAGTGGTAAAGTGCGTATACCCAGGTCAGTTGTTCAGAGCTACAACTGTGCTTCGCACTGAGATAAGATTTCTCTCAAGAGTCTTCCCACAGATAATACCTTGCAACGTAACAGACATCCTAACAATAGATGAAACAAGAGTTTCAAAGGGCTGCTTCTTTGGTGCACCTCCTATAAAATGAAATCCCCAAAGGGAAGTTCAGTGAAAACAGTTCAGTGAAGGGCTCTGACAAAATGAGCCAGGTAATTAGCTCTTTATATCCTTGATATATACTCTGAATACAGCTCCTTTGTATTGCCAGTTAATGACCTCACTTGCTGTAACCAATAGTTGAGCGCAGAGTTGACATCCTGTGAAGCTGATGAGTTTCTTAATAAATATTCATTCCTAAACAGATTTTTTTTCTCCTGGCTCAACTTTAGATCTTGGGGGCAAAGATCGATACCTATATAGTATTTGTTTATACAGCCCTCTTGAAAGGTGTTTCTTATATAAAAATACTCTTCCTCAGTGACTCCAGGTGAAAGTGTCATCAGACAATACCATCAAATGTGGGATTCCAGTTCCCAAAAACATTTAGCTCCTCCACGAGGTATATGGAATAATGAAACATTTTGGAAGAGCCCAGAACACATCACCTCAAAAAATGCCACTTCAGAATATTGACTATTTTGAGTTAAAGGTGCTTGAAAAGCAGCAGGAAAGGCACTTCACAAAGACGACACTACCCTTTCTTCTTTTTAAAAGCAGGAGATGAACTCTTCATGTGAAAGATGTCCTCCCTATACCAGAAGGAAAGTAATTTTTATTTTCAAGGATCAGAAAGTTTTACATCAAGGATCGGAAGCTGAGGTCAAGAGAAATGTGTACAAACATGCCTTTTTATACTGACCCCTATCTTCCTATTCACTTCTCCAGCAAATTCACAACCAAGCCCAAGCCCTTTTGCCTTGTCATGTTGTCCCACATTACTCTCTTTGTCCAACTCAGTATATAAGCAGTCAACCCTACTTACTTCTTCAGGTCTTCATTTTTCTGGTGAAGGCTCCCATGTACAGGTAAAAAATAAAATAAAATTTGTATGCTTTTCTCCTGTTGATCGGTCTATGTCAGTTTAATTCTCAGGTCTAGCCAGAGACCCTAAGAGAGGAGAGGAGAATTTTTTCCTCCCTGACCATATAAAAACCTTAAATATGAAACCATATGTCCAAACATGTCATTTGTACCTTAGCAGGGAAAATGTAAATGTTAAGACAAGCATGTCCAGTTTGCAAAGGTTTAAGATCACAGGGTTCTTAAGATACAGACCTGAGACTTGAATCCTATTCTTCTGGCTTAAGAGCTAATGTACTTGCTATTATGTTCCTACTGGTTTACTTTCATAACTAAAGTCCAAGAGAAAGAATTAATATGAATGAGTAGCATATGAAATACTAGTCTTTCTTGGGAATTTGGTGAGAAAAGGTTACATGACTATTTATTGAACTCTATACATCAAAACCTATTTTGAGTAATTCATGTTATTTGCTTCATTTTAATCTTACAACTCTGAAAAGTAGATATTATTATTTTTCCCATTCTGCATTAAGAAAACTGAACTGCAGGCAAGTGAAGTGATTGCCCAGGTCAAATAGTAAGGGGCAGAAACAAAATTCAAATTCTGGTCTCCAAACCTACACTTTCACACATGACAATACAGAGCCTTTCTCAAGAGTAATGATTCCATATAAAGCACTTAATTAATCCACAGATTAAATATAATGACTAGAAGTCTAGGGTATGGGAAAACATACACATCAAATAATTAACTCCAAAACCATAAAACGTGTACACATTTAATTGAAGAACCATTACTGCACCTTTATACTCTGAACTAATTATTAATGCAATGTGTTCCTTCTAGCTGGTCACTAGTAACACAATTCAAACTGCTCTCATCGGTAATGTGTACACAAAACATCCTGAAAGAATTTAAATTTCTTGAGGAAGATATTTCATCCTCTTAAGAGGCAGCCAATTTAACTTGAAAAGAGATTATAGAGCTTTCCTTACACCTTCCCCCAAGGTTACTCACCCTGCTGGTTAATATGATTGCCATAGTTTACAGAATACATGTTCACATGTAAGCATTTTAGCTTAAAAGCAGAATGTTTTCTTTATGAATTATCCTTTAATTTGCATTTTTAATGAAATAAAATATAGCAATCAATCTCCAAATAGAATATAGAGAGGTTAAGGGTATGAGATGTGAAGTTCTACTACTTGGGTTTGAATTCTAATTCCATCAGTTATTAGCTCTAAGGTCTTGTAAAAAGCTACCTTTAACATCTCTAAGCTTTAGTTTCCTTACCTGTTAAATGAAGATATAAATGGCACTTCATGAGGTAGATCAAAAGAGAAGATATTTGTAAGACATTTGGCACCACTGCTAGAATAGTAAATGCCCATTCATTTGTTAAAAAGTATTTGCCGATTTTGTGTTACATACTGGACACTGTTTTAGGCCTTTGGGGTACATAACTAAACCAAGCAGTCAAAACTCCTTTCTCTCACACAGCTTACACTCTAGTGAGCAATAAATGTTTATGATCCACACAGTCTTTGTTGCCTTTATCACCATCATCATCATTACCATGAATATCATCAATGGGTCTCCAGAAACTGTTGAGAGATTTCCAGGTCTGAAGATAAGGATGCCCTTCACGGGAGCATTACTAGGAGGGTCATTAGGCTAGGAGGGTCATTAGGCTTCAGTGGAACAATTCAGGTCATGGCCAATCAACTCTCAACTGCACATCAAGGTCTTACTGTATCAAAGGTTATTATACTCATTTGTCAAGCTTCAAGGATTATATGGTGGATAGATTCATGTGCAGTCATAATGCTGGGGAAGAAAGGAGTTAAAAAGTAGTTGCTTTGCAGAAACCTAAGCCACAGCTGCAATCTCTGGGACAGGGTGTCCCTTTGATACCGCTTTTCCCTGCAGGAGGGAAACCAGAAAATAAAACATGAAAATGTTTGTTTCAAATTTCCAAATAGAATCCCTGGAAGCACAGCTTCCAGAGGAGACGGGTTCCTTCAGAGGGAAGATGAACAACCTCCTCTCTGTCCATTAAAAGGAGAGAGGGCCATCGCTATTTATCAGTTAGAGTCCTGTTGGCAACATGTAGAGTGTGCAGATGTAAAGACAAGTGATGAAAGAGATTAGAAGGATCAGAGAAAAAGTAATGCTATTAACAGCATCCATATCAGTCATTTTTGGGTTTGGGGAAAGTCCTTCTGTTCTCACATCTGGATGATTCTAAGACACTGCAAGAAGAGGAGCCCACATGGAACTCTGTAAGCTAACCCAGGTCAGAATTAAAGAGAACAATGCCTTCGACAAGTTGAATGGATATAGTACAGTGATGAAAAAGTGACCTTACCCTAGGCAGCATACGTGTAACCAGTTCCTACTGAGGAAGACTGGATATTCAAGTGAGCTCTGCGTATGCATGACATGGATGCAGAAATCTGTCTCTGTAAGTATAATTCAGTGTCCCAAAAATGTGACACCTAAGCTGAAAGCTGAAAGCTGATTTCAAGTTAGTTAGAAGAGGCACAGAGACAGGGACGTGAGAGTGTTCCCTGAAGAAGGCCAGCCTACGGGAAAGACATAAGGAGGCATACTGGAGGTGTGCTCATTGGTCGGTATATGGCCAGAAAGCTAGGCAGAAGCCAGGGAGCAGTGTGCTTTACACTGTAAGACCAAAGGCACTCGCAGGACCTTGGGAGTCACAGTTATACCATGAACTCTCATCTCATTCATTTATATTTAATTATCAATCAATTATACTTAATTATTATAAATTTAAGCCAAAAAATGATGAAGCTTGGAATGATATAATTATGTATCTATAATGTACAGATAGAATATCAAGTAACAATGTTTGATATGTTAATATCCTACATTATAGCACATAATAATACTTACTTATAAAGTAATTATTAATTGTAAGTATTTATTAAGCATTTATGAGTGCCTGTTCCTCATCAAACACTGTTCTATATGTTGGGTGTACACCTTGAACAGGTCAGGCAAGTCCCCTGCCCTCATTAAGCTTACGTTTGGAGGAAGGGAAGCAAACAATAAGCAGGTAAAAAAATGTTTTCAGTTTCATGTAATAAAATGTGTTATAAAGTAAAACCTGTGAGGGAGTAAGAAGGGAGGCACCTTTGACAAGGTGTTTAGTTAAGGCCTTTCTAGACTAGAGGCAACGTTTGAGATGAGATGTGAATGACAAGAGGACAATCAGAAGAGCATTCTAGGCATATAAACTAAAGAGTTCAAGGCCACGGGCTACAAACAAGCTTAATATGTTCAAGGAACATAAAGAAGGGCAATGTGAATGGTGTGTTATGAGAAGAAAAAGGTTGTATGAGACAAGTTAGACAGGTAAGTACAGGTTAGACCATGCAGAGTCTGGGAAGTCAGGAGAAGGAGTGTAGATTTCATTATGAATTAGATAGAAAGCCAATATCACCTTTGCTCTTCAAATTCTTCAAATTTGCTTCTCAAATTCCTAGAGTTTTAGGAAATGTCAAGGGATGTGTTTGGTGTGTGCTTGTCAATTAGCCCTCATGACTATCAGATAGCATCTACAATTTTCTTCTCTTTTCCTGCTCCAGTTGCTAGAGTTTCACCCCTCATTGAGATGGCCATACTAAGACCACCTTGTCACAAACAGAGGGGTACCTTGCAGCTGTAAAACTGATGACAGAGCACTAAGGAAGAGGTCCTATTTGTACTGCAAATGGAGACTGACCTGGTTCTGACTCACACAGTTCTATCTGTTCTGTGCACCAGTATCTGTGATACTTTGTGCTGCAAGGTCACCCCAAATGATGAAGGTACCCTATTTTGTCCCTATAATTGGTGCACTTAGTACTTAGCCATTATACTCTAGTACATATACAGGCTACAGCTGTATGCTCTTCACATCTTATATAGACTTGACTGACATAGTTTTTTATATTATTATTTTTGCCACATATTATGATTTTCACACTCTAGAACTCTGATCTTTGGGAGCGAGGCTTGAGGACAATTTGAGTGACAGACACCATGATATTCTTAGAATCTTCCCCTCATCTCCTCCTTTCCTCTCCCAAACTGACATTGGACAACATTTGAAAAGCCTAGCTCTCCTAGAAGAGTTCTTTCCCAAGATGCTATACAATCTCTCAAGTAACTAGAGCGTTGGTGGATCTGGCCCTGTTGGTTCTCTAGACAGGCTAAAGCTACTGAGATGGAACTTCAGGGTCACTGGTGATCTTGATAAGGTAAACCTCACTGAAATGGTGCACTTAACCTAGTGGAGCGTGCTGAGAGACGATGGGAGGTAAGAAAGGGAAGACAGAAACTCTAGGCAACTCTTTCAAGAAAGTTTGCTTCAAGGAGGAGCTGAGAAGTGGAGATAATGCTAGAGTAGGTTAAGTATTAATAATATCCCACAATATACATGTAGAACTGAGGCTTGTGATATCTTGCCAATGTCAGAAAAATGGTTAGCAACAGAATTGGGACTCAAAGCCAAGTCTCCCTGGATCTTAAACCTCCTATTCTTTCCACTACACCACGATGCAATATGTGCCTGAAGAATTCAGTTTGAAATATGGGCCTTAACCGTATAAAAGTCGTTTTAATTCTACAAAAGTATTTCTTTTGACATTGTATCCCAGGAAGATAACTCTGCTTTTCAACTGGTTGCATTGCCAATCAAGGCATAGTGTCTCTTTTAAGCAGGGCTGAGAAAACAGCACTACCACAGAGGAAATAACTAATGAATTGGCTGAATTTCAAAGAGCTGCATCGCATTTGGTTTATCAAGAAAATCTCAACAAAACCTTTGATTGACTTAAAAATAGTAGGGCTGTGGTACTTAATTTTTTATCTCTTGTTTTATTTAACTCATATATCATACTAGGACCTTTAGATCTGTCTTTATAGTCTCAGTGGAAGACTGCGCATGATAAATGACCCTTAACGGATTCTTTTTGTGTCAACTACGAGAGTAAACACAACTTGCCACTTTTCAAACTCACAGATTATTTTTGTAGTTTCTTGATTTTGTGGTAAGTGCAGTCTACAACAGAAAATCAGTGCTGGTGGGTAAGCACAGCATGGTCACTGCCCTTGAAGAGTTTATGGTCCTGGAATAAGTGCCATACAGAAATGGACTGGGAAGCATGGATTAGATACATACTCACACTGAATGTGCTAACTTCCCATTTTAACAATTAGATAAAAATGAAATTCTGGAAAACGATATTGAGGTCTGAATATCTCCAATTATCTCACTTTTGCTTGTAAAGGATCTGTAATTTGGCTCCCAATTAAAAGAAAATGTCACACACAGCAACTTGGAGGAACCTCCAGAGAACTATGATGAATGAAAAAAGCTAGTTCTGAAGGTTACATACTGTATGATTGCATTCATACAGCAGCCCTGAAATGCCAAAATTATAGAACTAGAGAACAGATTAGTGGTTGCTGGAAATTAGGGATGAAGATTTGGGGGAGGTGAGTGTGGCTCTAAATGGGTAACACAAGGGATCATTGTGATGGAATTTTCCTGTGTCTTGACTGTGTCAATGTCTGTATCTAGGTTGTGATATTGTACATACTATAGCTTTGCAAGACATTGAGGGAAACTGTGTAGGGGTAGACTGGGTCTCACTTTATTATTTCTTAAAATTGCATGTGAATCTACAATTATCTCAAAATAAAAACTTGAATTTAAGTATATGTATAGTGGTACATTTGGGCATAAATAAACAACTGGTGGTGAATAAAACTGTGATGATAATTGTCCCTTTACCCAAATCCATACATAAACAGTAGAAAACCATTTAAAATTATGACCTTGTGTTTTATTTCCTCTTTTCCTGGAAATAAATGTAACTAAAACTGAATTTACCATTGTAGAATCATAAAACAAAACAAGAAATGCCAAATTTGAAGTAGTGCCCCAAAGAGCAGATGGTCTAAGAGTTAACTGTACTAATTTTCTGTTGTCATATCAGTGACGGTGTAATTAAATTTCTAATAAAAGTAGACATCATTAAGAAAGCTTCCTGAGACATGCTCCAATGAAGTGATATAAAATAAATGTGCATTTCTACAGAAACATGAAAAAGAAAGAGTTATTTGGAATTTCCTTAGTTATAACCAGACAGGTCATTAATTAAAGATTAAATGTCATGCATTTGATTGCTTTTCCAATAGTGTCAAAAGTCACTTTCTACATTGTGAATCAAAAAAAAAAATCCACACTCTAACACTTCTACTAGCAAATCAGCAAGGAGGCACTTCTCAGATCTTAGCAGCCCATAGATACCAGTCCCCAAAAACCAGCTTCCGCCCAAGTAATAGCTCACATGTTGGAGAAGAGCAGTACCAGAGAAAACAGCATTCATCTCTGTTCCAGGAGCCAGCTCCTTCAGTCCCAGCAACCAAACTGATAACAATCCATTCCCACACAGTGTAGCTGGCCAGCTTCACTAAATCACCTTGTCCCTCTGCATTCATCCTAAAAGTGTGATAATGATGAAATCAAGTAAAGATGGCAATCTGAAGTGAAATGAACCCCAAAGAGAGAGCTAACTGCACACCTGTGCTCCTCACCACCTTCCTTTCTGTTTGGCTACCATTAAGCGGTGGTCTCAGACTGACATTTTAAAAGCTACAAATGGATCTTTTAGGAAGGGAAGTAAAATCATAAACACCTGGGTAAGTAGAACATAAGTTGCACAGTGTCCTCTCTATAACCATTCATTTATTCATTCGTCAAATATATAGTAGGCATCTATAATGTAAAACAGAAAAATGTAGTAGGTAAGGGAATAGATTCTAATTCAGGGAGAATTGAAGTAAGATCCAGGCTTCTCAGACACAAAAGGTCACATCTTGTATGGTTCCATTTATATGAAATATCCAGAACAGGTACATCCATAGAGACAGAAAGCAGATTAGTGATTGGTGGGGTGGAGGGAGAGGATGGGGAGTGACCGCTCACTGGGTACAGTTTCTTTTGTGTTGATGAAATGTTTTGAAACTAAAGTTGGTCCTTAAACAACACAAACTTCCACCATGTGGGACCACTTACACGTGGATTTTTTTCAGTAAGTACATAAGAAAATTTTCTGAAGATTTGTGACAATTTGTGGAAAAAAACATTTTATTTTCTCTAGTTTACTTTACTGTAGGAATACAGTATATAATACATATAACATGTGAAATATGTGTTAATCGACTGTTTATATTGTTAAGGCTTCTAGTCAAGATTTGGCTATTAGTATAAGTTTTGGGGGAGTCAAAAGTTATATGGAGATTTTCAACTGTATTTGGGTCGGCACCCTTTATTTCCCTGTGTTGTTCCAGGGTCAACTGTAGATAGAGATGATAGTTGTACAACATTGTGAATGAATTAAATGTCAAGAAAATGTTTATTTAAAAAATTGTCAATTCTGTGTTAAGTGAATTTTACTTCAAAAAGACATTCTCAGCTACATAGGTGCATGATCTTAGACAAGTTCCATGAGCCTTCCTGAACCTTCAGTTTTCTCAGAGTATAAATTGGGATAACATTACTTGCCTCATAGATTAAAATCTATCGGCTCCTTAACACAGTATTTGACAGTCAATGAATGTTAGAAGGGAAGTGAGGAAAGAAGTGATGATATCTTGGGCACTGCAGGAAACAGCAAGAAGTCAGAGATGGGTCCCACCCTCAAGTTGCCCCAGTCTAGATGGGAAAACAGAAGAGTAAACACTGAGCTTTAATGTAATCCAGCAAGTGTAGAATAAAGGAATGAATAAGCTATTGTGGAACACAGAGGAGGAAAAGGATAATTCTACTTGCAGGAATCCATGAGCTTCACCGAGGAACTGAGTTCTGGCATGGGTTATAAGGATGATTTAGACATTAGCAGCCCATAGACAGTCTAGATGAAGAGGAAAGGCATGCCTGGAAAAGAGGAGGTACAAAGAGGATAGAATCATGAACAGTTTGTTTTTCCTTTATCCATGAGCTTTAGGAATATAACATACCTTAGAGGAGGCCATCAGCATCAGGAGTTTTTAGGCTCAAATAAGCTATTTTCAGACAGGGGGCCCTAAACCACACAGGACAAGGGATTTACTACAAAGCTTTTCTTTTCAAGCCTATGTAAAATGAGAGCTGATAAAAAAAAATAAGTAAATATGTATTGCATAATGTAATCAAGTTGGACTTTTGGCAAGTTTTTGTTTCTCAACAGTTAAAGGGAATACATAAGGTACTGTCTACTGAAATCCGAGGGAAGCTTTTCCAATCAAAGGCCAATAGGAAACATAACTAATCAAAGTGGAATTCCTTGTTGCCTTCTCCTGTGTGACCTGGTGGTTTCACCTCTCCTTCAAATGCCAAATGAACATGCCCCTTACTTGCCGGAATTGAAGACTGGTGAATGATGATGCTTAAATAATGTTATTTTCAAATAACAAAGAAGGTGCTCCATTAGGTTGTCAAATCTAATTTTGTCTGTGCTTTATCTTCACTCTGTTGTTTCAAAGTGGTAGAGTTATATCATAAAGCTGCCAAGGAAAGGTGATTTTCAGGAGAAAAGAATTTTCCTTTTGAGCCTGGTACATAATAAGCAGGGATATATGGATTAGAATGGTAGCCTAGTTTAGTGGAAAGGTACTGGAGTCTCTGAATGACCTTCAACAAGTCACTGATATATCTTGCTGGGCTTTTAGAAAAATCAGCTGAGACAAAGCAAATAATGTGTTTGTTACACTTCAAGTGTTAAGTCGTTTAGTGTAAATCCGCATTTTCAATAGTGACTGATGACTATATGCTTCTGAATTAATGAGATTTCAGTGAGCACACATTTGACAACTGTCACATAGCATATCCAGAAACACATTCTTTGGAGATTAAAGTGGCCCATACCACTTTCAGCAGCAAAGCTGAAAATCCAAATGTTTCTCATCCACTGAAACTGTTGGTTGAATCCATGATGTGGAATCCATTAGATTATAATGGATACAGAGGAAATTGACAAGGCCAGCTGCTAATGCTATCATTCTTCCTAGAAGGCACAGGTATTCCATGCCAAATCCCAGTTTTTTTGATGACCACATTACTCTCATGAATTTATGGGGTATTGATGGCTTAGAACTATGGATAAGTGCTATGAAGGTTACAAATTAAGGATAGCATGGTTTTTACTTCCCAGATGTGGAGAATACTGTTGACAAACTGAGATATTCCCTACATTTGTTCAATAATGATTTTTAAATACCTGCTCTGTTCAAGCTGCTGTGCTTGGAGCACAGTATGCACATAGAAAACATTCATTCTCTTTGCATAAAATAGTGCTAAGCTGAACATAATTGAGTGACAAAATGGCTGATGGAGCCCAAAAGAATACTGTTCTTTCAGGAAATGGACAGAAGAGTTCTGCATCTAGCTACTGAGGATGACTTCACAGAGGAAGAGGGATTTGAGCTGGGCCTTTCTGGATGGTACGATTTAGACAGATGGAAGGAATGAGGAATAGAGAACTGCATAGGTATTCATTCCAGGACTATTCATTCAGAATCACAGATCTGCACCTACTTTGGCAAGGGCGTTTTCTGGCTGCTATGGTTATTAATTATCTATATAGGTTAAAACCTCAGTGACAGTCAAATGAAGAGTGATTAGTGAGCATATGGGATCAACAAGCAACTAATCCAAATGAGGATGCAGATGGTGAAAAAGATCTGGGCTGTCTTCTGGGAATGAATTCTGTCTCCTAATATCCCTCTACCCCCTTCCATGAAAAGACTAAGAAGGAAGGCCCCTCATGACACATGGCGAAGATAGGTGGGATGCAAGGACAAGTTAAGTCAGAGTCCTTGGGTTACAATTATTTTGTTTCTCTCCTAGTATTCTGATAGGAAAGTCGTTAATTATTTTGAGAATATAATAAAAATGATAGACTCTCAAAACAAGAAAAAATGCTAATTTTTGCCCAGATCCTCTTGCATACAGTTTCATGGAAGTCAAAATCCCCTAAGACTCACATATATAGCCCATATGGGTCCCTGGGCCCTAGTTACAAATATCTAACAGCCAGCCAAAAGGAATCCTGGCTAAAATCGTTAACTTGCTTTATGTATTAGTTGTTGGGTTTCCCATGTTTGGAATTAGTTCCACTTCTGCCAAATGATTTGGCAGAAATTCCAGCATATAGAATGTCTTTTTCCACTTACAAAGATTGTTAATTATTTCCTCAGGCCTCAAGCACCATTATAATTAATAATAGCTCAGATGAAAAATAAATTAGAAAAGAAATCCCAGATGTGCTATTACAACATAGAATTATATTAAAAATAATATTTAGCATTTCAGAAGTTATTTATATGTTCCCAAAGTTGTTAGAAGTGTGATGATAATTAACATAAGTTGGTCAATATAATTACCTCTGGAGCACATCTACAATTGTATTGAACCATTTTCAACCCCACCACTTCTTAAATCATAGCTCATTCCTGGCCCCTCCTCAAAGTGGACTTTTCTTGCATGAGGTCACAGGGCCACCCTCAGAACAGGCACTGGGTCTTATGCACCTAAAGATGCCCTGTAGCACAATGTACTACATAACAGGTCCTTAATAACTTTCTTTTGAACAAAAGAAAAATTCTTTCAAGGCAAGGCAACTTCCACATACTGTCATGTTCTTCATACACTGTAGGAAGTGCAGATTACACAGTTCCCTCTTGGATCAAGTTTGGTTTTAAGAAGAAGAGTAAAAAAATAATCTATAACAACTCTAGCTCATCTTCTCTCAGAATACTATCTTTGGACACAGGCATCAGACAGACCTGAGTTTAAATGCTAGCTCTGTCACTTTCTCGCTGTGTAGCATTGGGCAATGCTTGTCACATCCCTAAACCTCAGTTTTCTCATTTCTAAAATGAATTTACACAAGTTGATTTTAAAGTTCCCTACAAGCCCTGTAATTCTGCTTGCTTCACTGTAGGCAAGTATTCAGTATGAATTTAGTGAGTGTCTGTCACAACTGCAACAAATCTGGAGGATATAGAAAACGAAAGCACAGCCCCTATTCTCAAGGAGCTCAAAATCCAACTAGGAAAACATGCCACTTATACATAAAGGGAACAGAGTAGAGAGCAACACAAAAATATGAGCCTCATCATGGCAAGGTCACCTCAAGATTAAGCAAGGTTGCTCTTTCTATAGGGCTGATTTGAAGGACTTCCAGAAGATAAGTCTGAGGATAACTTTCTTCCCATTAGACTATGCCACTGTCTCCAGAAAAAGTTCTCCAGCCATATTTGGGTAATAGGATTAGGCAGAAATGTAGCTGTTTTTGAGCATTTCCTATATTCCAGGTATTGTATGTGATGGTTTGCATACGTAACCCTATTTGAAAAGCTCATGACAACCCAAGAGTCAGATACTAATGTCATTGCCATTTCACAAATGATGACACTCAGGCT
This sequence comes from Phataginus tricuspis, assembly GCA_029783875.1. NCBI lineage: Eukaryota > Metazoa > Chordata > Mammalia > Pholidota > Manidae > Phataginus > Phataginus tricuspis. The sequence goes on along the minus strand of JAQQAC010016209.1, from coordinate 119,140,771 downwards.
CAGGGCTTAAAGAATTTACCTAAATGTACACATCCCAGAGATGGATCTCGGATTCAATCCCAGGTCTGTGGACTTTCAAAGTCCATTCTTTCCTACTGTATGAAAGTGTCTCACCAGAGGGATGGGGTTAGATAGATATGGTGAGCCCAGTTGTTAAATGAGTAGATGCTTCATACAAACAAGCTATTAATATGTGTGAGAACAACCCAACAGATAAAAATAGTGTCAGTAAAGTCCTCAGAGTTCTAACAGAACTCAAATTAAGAACATATCATTATTCACACCTTTTTCATATGAAAACTGAGTGTGCTAGCTGCACTCAGCTATGGGAATTCCTTCATGTGCATCTAAGGCAATGGAAGAAAGAAATATTTTTATTTTGTATTTATGAGGTTTTCACAAAAAAGAATTCATTTTATAAGTTAAGTTAATGGGATTAAACATTCATGCTCTGTTATCTTTCAGACCTTCTACAAAACAAATAGCTATCAAATACCATCTACCTAGATCAAAAGATCCTGGAAAGGGGAGGTACAAGTTTAGACCAATTTAAGATGCCTTGAGGATTGATTATAAAGTGGTTCTCATAGGAATTACAACTTTTACAATCTAAAAGGAATGAAAATTTCTTTGCTTCCCAAAGATTCAAGGCATTTGGTTATTTGGTTACTGAGTAATCTAACCAGAAACTGGTTCTTCAAGTAAGTTAATTACTTATGAAGTAAGTTCCGGGAATCCTGATGAACAGCCTTGCTTTTAGTAAAACAAACTCTTTGGACTAAAAACCAAAGGCAGTGTTTTTTGTTTTTGTTTTTTAAATAAGAGGAAGGAGGATCTTTTAAATCAATTCAGTCAACACTTATCTTTCTGGATTTTCCTGACTCACTGGGTCATCTTAGACCTTCCACAGTTATTTTTAAACATTTATCTTTAACCTGCCCTGATACATTTAGACTTCCTCCAATCGCCATCCTGCTGCATGAGTAGGTAGTTGTCATTGCATCAATGGCTGTCTTGTATCTAATTTGGCTGGTGACGTCTATTGCTGGGGAATCACTTCTTTCCACATGGGTATTCCCCTGTGGTTTCAGAAATACTCAGTTTGTTCTAGTTGCAAACCCAAAGAAGGCGTTCTCATGCCACCTGCATTTTCCAGGCTCCCTTGCCACTGACTTCCAGTTGGGTTTTCCTTATGGGAGAGACCTGAAGGCTGTGGAGGGTAGGAAGTGGGGAGAATTAAGGGCATTTCTTGCTCTCTCTGTTCACTTCAGGTGGTCTCCCTGGCAGTTGTTCATCTCCTTGAAGTTTCCAGCTCCAGCTATGCAACCTCTACCTTTGGGACTCTGGTTCCCACCAGTGGCCTAAGCTGCCCCGACACCACCTCTGCTCTGCATCCCTCCAGCCCTAGGGCAGCGGTGGCTTCCTGCTGTTGCAAATCCCTGGGTTGTCTCACGTTCCAATTTGTCTTTTTATCTTCTCAGCTCTCCACTACCTTTCTAATTGATCTCTCAGCTCTGTCTTCTTAAATGTCACCTGACTGATGCAAATACATTATCAAAAGAGTATTTCCTGGGCCAAAGGAGCTGCGTGTTTTAAAAGAAAATTTCTATGACACAATGAGGAATTGTTCTGCAGTCAGCATGGAAAAATTCATGAGAGAACATGATTTCCTGGACCCTCCATTTCTGGGATTTACCATTCTCTGTGATCTCTGTCAGTTTCAAATTGTTTCTTGAATTTGCATTTCATTTCCTAAGCTCCTTCTTCCTGATTTGTAAGACTAAACACACTATGAGGGCAGAAACCTTGCCCTTTTTCCTCCCAATCCCATAATCAGCACTTGTCTCTGAACTCTTACCAAGTGAGAAACATTCATTAATATTAATTGAATAAAAAAACAGATGTGTAATAATTTTCTATTCTGTTTCCTTACCAATTAGAATAATCCTCCTCTTAATGTATTTTATTGTCCAGTAGGGAAAATTCCCCTCTCATTACTGTTCATTTTTCATTCCCCAGTATTTGCTTGGATATCCCCATTCTTTAGTAATAAACATTAGAAACATTTTTGTCAAGTTCTTCCCTTCCCCCAAAAGACATTTTTTTTTATTGGTTTGGTACCTCGACTAGGATAGTGTTAAATTTCTAAATTAAGTTGGTAGAGGATTGACATCTTTAAAATAATTGACCTTTAAACCTCTCTTGTTTAGTCTTGCTTGTACCAACCCACTGCTCCATACTCTACCCACTTCTATACTACTTTTTGCCAGGAAACTGTATGATCTAGGCAGCCTTACTCTCTGGGTTCTCACTGGGTTCAGTCAAGAGGAAGAACTGACAGAAGAATTCAGAATGGAAAAGTATTTCCCCTTGCAGCTCCCACTTGATTCATTGTCAAGACATTGGTGGTAGGGTATGGCCAGGAAAGTAGAAGTTCCAACTTAACCATCTTCTGCATGTAGGTATTATCTGTTCAGCATATTTTCCAACAATTTGAGTTATATCTTCTTCAATGGTCAATTTTTAAATATGGATATTTCTATTTTAAAATTGCCCAGAATCTAGCTATTGAAAGCTACTTTAAAATATGTTGGGGATTTTTTTCTTTGGGATCGTATTTTATATTACAGATGTTTACATAGTTTGTAATTCTCTTTTATTCTGGCTTTGCATTATATTGTGACCATTTCTTAATGTCATTACATGTATTCAAGACTATATATCGAATATAACCACTTAAAATACAATATAAAAGTATTCCATTAGTTTAAACAAAATTATACATAGAATTTAATCTAAGATAAAGAATGCAAACTTTTATTTAAAAAAACATAGAACAAAAGCTTAAATAAATGGAGTGGAATACCATTAGTCAGAGTACCAGTAAGAAACGTAAGGCAGACTCAGCTGCAATTCGAAGATGATTTAATGAAAGGACTATTCAGAGCTGTGCACAGGGTCGGGGGACTCTAGAAAAGTGGGAAGCCGTTACCACTATTAACCCTGAAAGGAAAAGGCACATGAACCTGCTTTATAGAGTTTGGTAAGAGATGAAGCTGAGGAAGAGAGGATGTGGTCATGGAAGAGGGGGAATTCAGCCACTTCCAGAAACATGAGATGAACAGAGCTGGCACAATTATCCAGGATGGCAGCTGACTTTTTGGAAGCTGAGATCCCAACTCACAGCAGGGTATTGCCCACACTGCCAGTGGTCAGATTTATGACTCAAACTACTCAGTACAGCTATTTTGGGGATGTGATGACATGTTTCATTAATCAGTGCCATGGAAGGGTCAATAACAGTGTAGCTAAAGTGCTAGGCTGCTTTAATTGCTTTCCATGTCAGTACATATGTAATTTGTCAAAAATTTAGGATTCTAAATATCTACAATCTTGAGTTTTCAATTATAACTTATGATACTGATTCTTCTGTAACTGAATTCATAGAAGTGGTATGGAGTGGAAATAATGCAGGACTTCATATACCCTTTTTACAGTGGGTATGATAACATCCAGTGTTCATCCCTCAGGGAGGTATTGTGAGCATACAATAAGGCAATGTGTATGCCACTGCTTCTAAAGTGCTCAGCAAATGTACTTTCTAGAGTGCTGTGCAAATGTTAGCTGTGTTGACCACAGATGCATATTCGAAAGACAATCCATTTGTATGCTGTCAATTGCTTATGGTATGAATGCAGTCCAGGAGATGATGTTTGGATGTTTACACTTGAATCACAGTCTTTTGATGCTAGAAGAAATGACGTACATGGCCATATTATTAATAGAAGTACATATTGTAGCATAATGTAAACGTCTACTTTGCAACATGTTGCTACTTTTGAAACTAAATCTGTATGTAGAAAATAATTTCAAGTTCTCATATATGATGACTGTGTTAATGTGCTTTAAAAACATCAAAATAGTAAGGTCAATAACAAATGTAATGTCTTTTTGTTTGAATTAGCAAAATAAAGATAGCACTAAAGCACAATGGGTATAGATGCTACAGTGTCCCTGGATCTAGCTAAACATGGACAGGAATTATATCTTAAATTGCCTAAATCAGCCCCCATTCAACATATTTAGCAATTGGCAAGAGGAACTGATAACAGTGTTTTCCCCTCTCTAATGCCTATGTTTTCCAGACTTACCTAAAGTTAAAAAAAAATCTTAAGGGACAGGCTCACATTAACTACCTTTTTTTCCACTTCATATTTAGGATTTCCATTTTAGATTACACATGGCTTGACAAATTGCACTAATTGTGCTCTGTTCAAACGGACAATCAAAAGTTGTTAATGATTCACCAAGTCTAAACTAGCACCATCTATTTTGGTGAGGCTCAGATCAAAGTGCCCAGCTTAAGAGCCTTCAGTTCAACCTGAAAACTATTTGCTGTACTTAAGCTTTTAAAAATGCACAGTATGCATCATGTGACATGTTGACTGAGGTGGGTAATAAAAGCATTCTAGAATACAGGGAAGCTTCTCTCTGTTTTGAGCATAGTCACGAGCTCAAGAAAAGCTTTTATGTCTCGCTGTGTCACTTTCATGACTTACAATTTGAGGTTTTCCACAGTCTAACACAGACAAGCACATTTCTAGGTATGGTGCACATGTAAGTCTGGTCAAGAATGTCTTTTGATTTGTCATAGAATCGCAATCCTTCTTTTGTGCAGATGACAAACTTCTCAAATAGAAATGTAGCATCTTTTAATTGAGTTGGCAGTAGAGACATTCAAATTTCTTTTGTCATCTAAATCACTCTGTTCAGCTAGAACCTTTATTGCCACTTGAGAACATCTGGTCCAATTAAAGGATAGCTGTGTCTTCCCTCATGTGAATGGCAGAGGAAGGTTAATTTTAACAGGCCCCATAGGCAAAAATCTGTTCTTGGCTGGGTTTGAGATAGATGCATGCTTTAGAGATGGTCATGATAGCTGATGGGAAACTATATGGATCAGGACCCATCATTACTGCTTATATGTGCATGTAACTACAAAGGGAGTACATGTAACACCAAGGTAAGTGATCAAAATCAAGGACAACTGTGGTGAGCTATCAAACAAGTTAGGCTTTGAGTAAAGACAGGCTATATGAAGTTGGAATATTCATTAGGAATATATACCCAACCCCAAGCAAGGCCAGAAGCAGCTACTATCAGACCATCTAATGAAAAGCAGTGAAGTGAAGAGGAACATGATAATATACAGTGGAAAGAAGGATGGAAGCAGCCATTCTGTTTTCTCTCCCATGGAAGACTGAGTTGTGAACAGCATATATATGAAACATCAAGAGTATCAAAGACAGAGTTGAAGATAGACCCTCCAAGACAGATTCTTCCTTGTAAATCCTGGAAAGATGAGGTAAAACTCGGACAGCTGAGGACCTTGGAGAAATGGCACAGGGCACGGACTCTTTCAGCTGCAGTGTTGAGTGGACATTGACTGCCATTGACTAGACTAGTGGAGTCAAGGGGCAGGTGTATCAAATTTCATCTAAATATTAAGAGCTTTCACATGTTATTCCTTGTCAAATAAACATCTATTTTGATGTGTATGTTAGCAAAAAAGCTGGCAACAATTCCTGTGCCACATTGTGGGTATTTCAATAGTGATTACAGAGGAAGGAGTGTATGATAGAGAAGACAGGATTCCATGCAAACCAGTTGCAGGGGTACATATGAAACTAGCACAATGACCTCACATGATAATACAGATACAGATACAGATGTGTAAAGCTCATGCCTAAGTCATGGCAAAGATATCTCCAGGACAATAAATGGACCCAGTACAAGCACCGCTCTACCTGTTCTATGTTCAAGAACTAAGAACTTCATGTAAAAATGCTTCTTCATTATGTACCAACTTAAAGCTTTCAAAGTACATCCAGATATGATCTCATTAAGTCCTCTCAGAAACTCCCGATTTGTGCTCTAGAGAGATAATGTACTAGATAGGATTGTGATGAGAGGAGAACATGAACATCTAGATAACATTTCAGTTCCCCTCATAAAATGCCACCATGGGTAGCAGCACCCTGACTTACACATGCTTTAAGTCTTACCTCTTGTCCATCTGTTTACATATTCACAGCACATCAGCTCTGTTGTTTTCTCCTAAACTGGTTTGGCTGAGTGCCATGGTTCAGTACCACATGTATGTCTCTCAAAAGGGTGAGTGGATTTGCACTAGTTACCCTGGCTCTGACAGAAGCCTTGACATTTGCTTGTCAGCCTCACAGAGAACTGCCATGGGTAAGAGACCACAGCTCCCATTCCCACAAAACATCTCCCATTAACTGACAGAGAGGATAACTGCGCAGGGCACTTCATGTTGATTACAAACCATTTAGCATTCTATTCTTTTTCTTCTGAGTTTGATTGATTTGATAAAAACATCTCTTTTGGGGACAAGTGAGGGGTGTTATTTTGGGTTGTATACTAATAAACTGAAACACCCAATGGTGGAGCACTTTGGAATATGGTTTCTTATGTGTAGCATACAATCTTTCCTGCTGAAAGCCCAACACAAGCTCTTTAAATTCTGCATATGCAGCCAGCCTACAAAATTCCTCAGATATAGAAAATACTAATCTCAGTTATGTGTTTCCACTGATTACTTTGGGATTCCTTTCATACATCTGAAATATAAACCTCTTGACTTTACCTGCAAAGTCTTTCTTTGGTTTTGTTCTTTGGATCCCAGGAGATAGGATTCTGAACAAGTTTATTTAAAAACAAAATAAACTTTGGAGGCAATCAGCTGACTTATACATAGCTATGGTTTTGGGGGTGTGTAAGGAATATTGGAATTATAGAAATAATCCCATCATCCAGTTAACTGTAACAGGGGAGTTATTTTTCAGCTCGATGGATGAAGTTAAAAGTAACTTATCAAAAACCTGTGGAGGACATTCTATGAGTAAAGGACTAAGCAGACACAGTGAGAGTGACAGGGTAATGAGGCTGAGGGTGGCTTATTTCAGCCTTTGTCACAAAACCCATCTCACCCTCATACAACGTACAGCCTAACCATTCATAAGCTCACACAAGAAAAATCTATGTTTTCGAAATCACCAGCAGCTTTAACTGAGGTATAGCTATTTTGAGCGGTGTTATCAGGAACTCCTTCAACCCTGAGGACATAGACGCTGCCTAAGAGGGCCCTTAGTAGCCAGTGTGAGGCTGGAAAGAGAAATGGAAAACTGAAAGTAGAGAAAGAAAGGGTAGGAAACCACCAGGGCTGAGGGAAGACGAAGGAAATGAGAGAAAAGGACAATGGCAGGTGGAGTGCAGAAAAGAGAGGCGCATCCTGGGAACATATTTGTCCTCAAGTCTTCATGAGCCACTCTCTCAACTTCCTTCAAGCTCTACATGAACATTACCTTTCCAGTGAAGCCTGCCAAAACCCCTTCATTCCAACATTGCCATATCTGCACTCTCCCCACACTTGGAATTCCTTGTTGCTCCCACCCTGCTTGTTTCTGTTGTTTTGCCCACAGCACTTGTCACTTTCTACCATACTGTATATTTTACTCATTCTTTGCACTTACTTTCTCTGATATATGTCTCCCTACTAGAATGAGGACAAGGATTGCTGTTTTCTTTAATTGTATACCCCAGTTGTGTAGAACAATGCCTGACATGAAGTGGCTACTCAACAGATACTTACTGAATGTGTAAATGATTTCAAAACCACTAATGTATTGTTCTAACTGTAAAAGAGAGGAAAAATAAACACAGAAATTTACACACGTGCACATACTCATACACATATTTTTAAACACATTCATATACTTTCATATGGACATGCTCGCATATGAAGAACTAGTGGAGGTGAAGCAGAGACAAGCTTGCACCTTCACCTAGAATCACTGAGAAAGTGGTGGCTTGAAATGCTGACTAACGCGGCTGCATTACACTGTGTAATCCAACACCATGACGGATACCGTTATCAGAAACATAATTTTCTTATGTAGTACACAAACCTCTTAGCCATGTATTACCTTCCCTTGATTTACACGGTAGTTGGCATTCCTGGAAATTTTAGCATATATTTAAATCCATGTGGAAATGTTTAGTGTTTATATATAAAATGTAGCCAGTTCCTAGATTACTAGAAGATGATAAAGGTGCGGTATTTGAAGTCAATATTTTCTTGTGGCACCAAAAAAAAAAAAAAAGTTCTCATATCTGTGGAAGTACTCCTTATGGGACATCACCCCTCCTCCACTGAGAACCACTGACCTAAACCGTCCCCGGCGGAGTTGGCTCACAGATCCTGCAAACAGTCCTTGACACTTCAGCAGAGGGCACACAGAGGTGAGCACTTCACTAGTTTCACTTGCCTTCAAAATAGCATGGCGGCCCCCCATGATTGCAAACCCAGTCCTGGCTTAAAAACAAGTATGCAATAAGTTAAGCAACACTTTCATGAATTTAATCAAAGTAGACAGACATTCAAAGGAATTTTGATCCCAGTCTTACTTTTTTTTTGCTTTCAAACACTATTTTTAATGACATGAATTAACCAGAAAATGTTCTCAAGCTACTACCTCACTTTATACTTCGATTATTCAACGTCAGAGCCATCAGTATAAATGCCCAGAAAAGAGTAATTTTTCTTAGGTAATGAGTATGAAGCAAGTCTGATGCATTACATTCTCTATTTTACTTTTAAAAAGCAAAAAAAGAAAGTATACATCTATACATAATCACGGATAGAAACGTGCTAAACACTTCCTTTTGCACATATTTGCACATAGTTAAAAAGTTACGAGTTCTGAACATTAGCATTGCAAATACATATACGTTGTTTTCAATTTAGTTCTAAGCAGAACTACTTTGATGCCTTTGGCAAGCAAGCAATACATCACTGGAAACACAGGCACATGCTGTTTGGGAATTAGCACGCCCTCATCTCCATCCTCTCCTCCTGTCCCTGAAGAAAATTTCAAATTTGTTCTGCATTATCATTACCTAATGATGATCAGCTTCCTTCCTATTCTGAAGTTTTAAACTGCACATTTCAGGGACACCCAACATTGAGACATGAGCAATAAATCTGCAGTTATGAACAGCTTGCTTTTATGGAAATATGTCAAACTGAATATATTAAAATGATAACTTTCACATCAGCTTGTCACAGCTTACTTTTTTTTTCATTCTCTGTGCTGACAAATATGCATTTAAATAAAATACCCCATGTGCTATTTAATGTACTTTTATAAATATTATAACTTCTACAGACAAGGAAAACTAAGCATGCCAATGACCTTAGAATTAAGAGCTATGCATTTTCTCTAAGTTTTTTTCTGTAAACATTGCTCCATGAGCACTGTGCACTGAGCAAGGGATCAGATAGATGACTGAGTCCCAGCTTCACCAATGGGCCTGCTCCAAGGCATTCTATCTGTAACTTTGAAATAGCTGTTAGGAAACAATTCCAGAAGTCAGGGCATTTCAGGAAGTCAGTCTTTATCTTAGAGTTCTATTGTTTGCAAGGACAAAGAAATGAATCCAAATATTAATGGATATTCCTTAGGACTGAAAAATGAACTGAACTGCAATGCCTTTGATTCCTAGATCAGAATATATTTGGATTCTGTGTGTCCATCTCCTTTATTTACCCACCTCTTTGCCAATTTCTGCCTCACCCCCCAGCTGCTGTTTCCACTTCAGTCAGTACTGAGCCCTGCTCCCTTCAGGTCACAACTGATTGACCTTGTGTCTATTTCAACATTTCTTTGGCAGTTTCAAGCATCTCTCTTCTTACCCAGTTGTAGGGCAGAAGACTTGCAGGGTCACAGTGTTTGCAGATTTCTAAATCTCTGTGTTAGTATTTATCCAGGGCTTAAATCACACTTTAGGAATGACTTCCTTAGGGATTAGTTGATAGCAATACTTAAATGTTTGCTCAAAAAGGTATGATCACAAGTTACAAAGACCATGTAAGAGATGAAGGACAGTGAGTTTGGGTATACAGACACCTTTATTCTCTTCTTCCTCTTTAATCTGTTCACCTAGAGAGCAGGAAACAAGGGTCTATCTAAAACCTTATTTCTCAAAGTATGGTCTTGGGACCAGCAACATTAGTATGACCTGGAAGATTGTTAAAAATGCAGAATTTCAGGCTCCATCCTAGTTCTACTGAATTAAAATCTGCCTTTTAGCAAGATCTCAGGTGATTGGTAGGCATGTTAAAGTTTAAGAAGCTCTGGTTTAATAGGAGTGTTGCTAGTATCACTAAAGCCCTTCAATGCTGGGCTGTATTCATGACACCAAATACTTAGGGCACCTACCTCTCTAGTTCCCCTCTTTCCATTGTGAGGCCACCTGTGACCCCAAAGCTGGAATTATATTCTACAAGCCTCATTTCTTCATCCCCCACCCTTCCTATATCTCAAGATAAGCACATGCCTGGGCCCAAGAGGAAAGCTCAGCAATATCTTATTCGATTGAACTGAAACCCAATAGGGCATCTGTAAAGTAATGCTCCTCCAAACTATTTGGATTACATCTCTGACATGATAAAGTTCCTACTGCTTATTCAATTGGCACCCAGTGGGGGAGGCACATGCTTCTTTTCACTTCTTTCCTTCTTTTGAAAATCAGTAAGTGCGGTGTGATACCTTTCCTAGATATTAAATTGATAGAATATTGTTGCAAACTTTAGTATGAAGTTAGTATTTCAATACTTATCCCCCAAAATAACATTAGAACAAACTAAGGCATCAAGTTTTACTCATTAAAAGATGAATGCAGGCTATTCTTGCTTACTCAAATAAGACCTCTATATATTTTTAGCTTTTTGGATTAAGCAATTGATTTTATATGTGGGCATACCATTTTGTGTAACATTTTATTGTATCATTGGAAAGTTATGATTCCAATTTTATTCATTAAATGATAAGCCTCATTAAATAGTGGTAAATGGTATTTAATGTTTCCAATTATACATCCCTACCTTGTGTCACGTGACTTGCAGTGTCCACCTGTGGCAGGAGTATACTTTCTTGACCCAGTGACGTCAGACTTGGTCATAAAACCTTCTTTGGCCAGTGAAATATGTGCCACTTCAGAGGAGAAGCGTTAACAGGCATCTCCCAACTTCTACCAGCTCTCTTGCCTTTTCCTTTGCAAAAGAATGGCATTATTTCAGATGGTGTCTGTTCCTTGTAGCCTGGATCCTGAAATGAAGAAACATGTGAAACAGTCATTTAGTTTAACCTGCACCCAACATGCAAAGAGAAGGAGAAATCCTTTTTCTTAAGTCCTTGAGATTTGGAGTCAATGATTACCTAAGCAAAAGTAGAAAAAGCTAACAACTTATTTTGTAATCACCATACAATTTTATTAAATATTTAACATTTCTGACTGGTAGGAACCATAAATGGCCACCCATAGTCACGCATCCTGGTATTCATTCCCTGGGGTAAGTCTTTCCCCTTGAGTGTGGGCAGGACCTGTCTCTTGCTTCTAAGCAACTGAATATGAAAAATGTGATGGATTAAACTTTCCATCATTGTTACATTATGTTATAATGGTGGGCAACTTTTAAGAACTACAAACAGACTCTAACAGCTAAAGGTGATCTCCAGCTATTAAGAGGCTTCTAGCCAAGAGTTCTAAGAAACCAGGGCACTCAATACTACTGATGTAAGCTAATTAATTCTTCCAACAATATAAGTGACCTTGGAAGCCAGTTCTTCCCCATTTGAGCCTCTACATAAGAATGCAGCCCACCTGACAATCTTGATTACAATCTTGGGATACCCTGAGCAGAAGAGCTAGCTAAGCCAGACCTAGACTCCTTATCCTCGGAAAATGTTATATAATAAATGCAAATATTTGAGCCACTGATTTTGTGGCAGTTTGTTACACAACCATAGAAATTAAATACATTGAATATAAAAGTACTATTTATTGAAAGTTCAGAAAAATTTAAATAAGAAAATAACATGTCATTCATACTTGTATTACAGAGAAAATATTTATCATTTTTAACATTTTAATACAATTTCTAAGTCTTTCCTAAGCATAGTCTCTATATATTCTAGTCTATCTTTGAAAGTGCATTTGCAAGTTCGCATTCTGTTTTTCTCACTGATAATCACAGAATAAGCTCTCTACCCCTAGGAGGTGAGTTCCTTGAGAGCAGGTTCTTTGTCTTGATCACCAGTACATCCTTAGCACTTGTAATAGTGCCTGACACATAACAGAATCTAAATACATATTTGCTGAATGAATGAGTGAATGAATTCATGTTTTACATCCATAGTAATTCTTCATAAACTTTCTTCCAGTGATTGCATAAAATTCCATAAATGGAATGATTATAATTGACCTAACCATTCCTCTATTTTAGATGTATACTGAGACAGCATCCCTGCTGCTAATATAAGAAAATTATAGACTGGTCCTGGTTGGAAGGGACCTGAAGGCAAAGGTCACAGAGCCAGTGAGCAGAGGAGTTCAGGTCATCATTATTTCCACATGGACTATTTCAAAAGGCTCCTAATGTGAACCTTGCTTCTTTAATCCAGTCTTGGCCTATTGTTAGATTAATTTCCTATTACACAAATGGAATCATGCCTATCCCTTCCCTATAAAATCCAATAATGGATCCCTCTGCCAAACAGTGTCCAAACTCCTAAAGTCACACAGGGCTCTCCCAAGTATCACCTCATCTATACATCCTTCAGCACTGTTTTTCCTAAGTTCTTCCAAATTTATTTGTAACTCTTCAGCTCACCACCCTGAATGTACAATGTGCTCATGAATTCTCGTAGTTTATTCACCTATTGGTGTTTCTGTAACCTGGGCTGTTTGGCCATCATTCTCTTGCTATCAAAATGATTAGTATTCTTCAAAGCCAAGAAAAGTGCCACCTAGTAAATGACATTTTCCCTGAACCGCCCAGTCAGACTGAAGAGTTCCCACCTCTATAATTCCATCCTGTCTTGTGTTACAAAATTTATGACTAGCTCTTCCACTAGATGGATTTCTCCTTGAGGGCAGACACTTGATTCAACAAAACAGAAAAAGAAAAAGCCCCTATTTTCATGAAGCTTACACTGCAGAAACAGAAGAAAGACTTGAACAATTCAACTGCTTTGTGATGTATTCTCAGAAGATAAACTAAATTAAGATAAAGGGACAATGTGTAACTGGTGTATGTGGGGGCATGTGTAGATACATGTCCATAAGCTGTTGCTATAGTGTGATCAAGATAGGCTTCTCCGATAAGATGGCATTTGAGCAGAAACTAAAGGAAGTGAGGGGGTGAGCAATTTGCATATGTGGAGGAAGAACCTTCTTGATTTTGAGCATAGAAGTGAAATGATCAGACTCGTGTTTTTACAGGATCATTCTGACTGCTTTCTTGAGAATAGATGGTAGAAGGTCAAGGGAAGAAGAAAGGAGACCAGTTAGAGAGCTGTTAATAATCTGGTGAAGAGGTGATGGTGATTCACACCAGGGAGGTGGGGGTGGAAGTGATGAGAAGTAGTCAGTTTCTGAATATATTTTGAAGGTGAAACCCTCAGATGTACGATACCAAGTAGAAAATGAGCTCCATGAGAGCTGGGAAATTTGTCCTTTTTAGTACTGCCTTATCCCCAGTAAGTAGAACAGTGTGTGGCACTTAATACATACTCAATAAATACATGTTAGTTGAGTGAAGAGCCCAAATGATATGCTAATGGATTAATCATAAATTTTATGTGAATGTGAAGAGTCAAATGGAGTTTCAGCTATTGACTAGAACACATGGAAGAATAAAGCTGCCACTTATGGATATGGGGAACACTGACATTAGGGCATGCCTGGGAGGGTTGGAAATTAGGATTTCTGCCTTATATGTGTTAATCTTGAAGTGCTTATTAGAAATTTAAATGAAGTATCAAGTAGACAGATATATGAATTGGGGTTTCAGGGGAAAGGTCTGTATTGATGATATGTATCAGGGAGTTGTCAGCAGCATGTAAATAACATTTAAAGTAATAGAACTGGATTGGGTCATGTAGGGATTTAATGTAAGAAAAGAAATCTGAGGATGAGCCATGGTACCTCAATATTAAGAGGTTGGGGAGAAGAGGATCTGGCAAAGACAGAAAACACAGCCAGGGTGGTAGGAAGAGGACTATGACAGTAGGTTGTGAAAGCCAAAGAAAGTGAAGCCGGAGAAGTGAGATGAAGACTGAGAATTGAACACTGAATCTGGTGACACAGAGGCTGTTAGTGGCGTGATAACAGCATATCTTGCAGAACAGTGTTGGTGACATCCTGATGGAAGTGACGCCAAGAAGAAAAGTGGGGAAGTGGAAGTCAGTGAGTATAGATAATTGAAGGAGTTTGGTTGTAAAAGGTAGCAGAGATATAGGTATAAATGCACACACACCACACATTTATTTTATAGGCTTACTGCAAGGCTTCAATTTGAAAATGCTTTGTCAAATGTCAAGTATTAATTACCAATATCTCCTTTTATTTTTTTAATTATATAAAGCAAGTCTTCTCAAAATCAGCCTACATGGATATTTAATGTCCTACTACTAATTAAACACCATACTATTATTTCCAAATTAGTTCACAGTCAGGTTACTTTGGTCCTCTATTTGTAGTCAGACTTCTATATAGATACCTCCTCCTCAACTAGACTGCTTGTTCCTTAAGGGTAGAAACTGTGCTTGATTCTGGTCCATTCCCATGGCCTCGTCCAAGACTAGGTACAGAATAAATCTGTAATAACTGTTTACTGGATACATAATTGAATGATTAAATGAGTATTACTATGAATATTAATATGTAACAGAATGACAGTCATGTGGGCACTTTAATATCTTTCTAAAGTTATACAGTAAGCTTGTTTTCTGTGTTGGTTGGAGATGCCTGTTGGCATCTTAGACAGCCTGCCAATATACCCAGGACACGCTTTCAAAGTTTCTATTTGTAATAATCTCAGATGCACGTGCATTCAACAGTGCCCCTCCAAATCAATGAATCCTGTCACAACAAAAGTTAATCTGCCCTTTCCTTGTATAACACAAGGCAAGTTCAAATAACCTTTAAAGAAATATGTTATTACATCAAGAAATAATGTCAGTCTTCTCCCCAAAACCTTATACAGTGTCCATGGCCATTATCACCCCCCTTCTTCAAGGAGGTAAACACTAGGAACTACAAAGCAGTTGGAATAGTGCCTGTGAATTGCTACTGTGAGTTCTGCTATTCCCCACATCTCTGACATACAGCTAGTCGAATCTATAACTGGCACGAAGAAAGGGGACCCAAAGAACAACCAAACATGCATTTCATGAGAAAGCGGGAACTTGGTGGCTAACAATTAGCAGGAACAATTTGAGACATTTTTATTGCTTTTATATTAAATGCCTGATACCAACTAGAACATCCTTAACCTCTCTCTTGGCTCACAGCTATGTGGCAAATAGTTACTTCATCTGCTATAAATGCCTATCAATTAATTTAGCTTTCATACTGCTGGGTAAATTCCACATTCTCTATCTGCAAGTGCAAGGAAAGCAGCTAATTCCTTTCAATCCCAGAAAGAAAAACTGATCATTGTGCTGTAGGTCTCATTTTCAGAAAGACTCTAAACTCTAACCACCTGTCCCTTGTTTCCTGATAGAGCTTCAGTTATCTATCCTGAGGGATAAAAACAGCAGCAGAAAATCCATATTTTCTCTTAAGCTTTAGAAATGCTTTCCGTGATCATGGCAGTAGATATCACTTCACAATTTTGTTTTGTTTATGCTCCTTTTCAAATGTCTTTGTATCTCCTGAGTGCGCCAGCTGGGGAAGGGCAATGGAGCCTATTGCAGAAAGGATTAAAAATGACCCCGGTTTGCTTCAAGAAAGATGGGAATGGGTGGGTGTAAAGGAGTGTACATGAAACAAAACGGACTGTCAGCTGATCATCGGTGAAGCTGGGTGATGGGTACATGGAGGAAGTTCACTATATAATTCTCTTTTCGGCTTTCTATGTTTTATTTTCTCCATAATATAAAAGTCATTTCAAAACACAAATGATGCACAGTCTACGTACATCAACACATGCTGACATTTATTGAACATTTAAGATGTTTCAGACAGACCGTGTTTTGCACACTGAGAAAAAGATAAATAAGCCACTGTACCAGTCTGAAAAGAGCTAATAACTTAGTGGATTTAATTAAAATATTAATAACTTATAAAACACATAGTGATCACTTGTTTTATGCCAGGACTATGTTATCTCACTTAAACCTCACTTTGTTATCCACATACAGAGGCTCAGAAAAGTTAATGGCTTGAATAATGCTATATAACGAAAACAACTGAGACTAGATTCAAGCCTAGGTCTGATAATGTCCCACTTACATAGTCATAAACACTAGGATATACACTGAATCCATAGTTACTGCATCACTAGAAGAAATCTTTCTCAAAGAAATATGTCTTTGTGCAATAAAAGGGTCCTACTGCTTTGTCCGGTACAGAGCCACAAAAAGTAATATTGTTCACCAACAGAGAAAGCATTCTAGTTCTCTAATAGCCTTACAGACATTAAGCTCAAACATGCCATGCAGATAAGGCATTGTCTGTAGGATGCAACAGAAGTGATCTCTAATTCAGCAAACAATTTATATGTGTCATCTACCTTAAATAAGTAAATCAGGCCTGTCCGTCTGAAATAAAATAGATGAAATTGACTAATACTACTACTATCCATCAAAATATAGTTTCAATGCTTTTATTTTTATTAAGGCTAAAAACACATCTTGGACTATTTCAATCTCTGGATATTTTCTGAAAGCATCTCATTTGTGGACAGCAGTTCTCCTTGTTCCAAACAGTCTGTCTAATTTTGAACTCGAAGTGAACAGTAAGAGACAATTCACTTGCAGAGAATGTTCTGTTCAAATTAATTTCAAGCATAATTTTAGCAAAGCAATAAAAGCATATGAGCTTTTTCCAGGCCCAAGTACAATTAGAAGCACTATTTTAAAAAGGCTTTAATTCTTTGGGAAGTACTAGATCCAGTTTTTATAAAAAAATCAACAAACAAAGCCATGCAATTGTTACTTGCTCCAAGTATAGTAATAAAAATAGCAGCACTACTTTGGTTAAATGTTTCCTAATCATCCTGCTTCGTGCAATTAAAAAAAGAACACACACACTCACCCATTACAGTGCCTTAGTATATTGCAAAGAAGGTGCTTTCTGTATCAGTTTAAAGATGAAACACTTACTTCTGCTAAATATATTAAGGATGAGAAGAAAGATAACTGAAGGAGGAAGGAGAAAAGACTTTAGCCAAGGCCCTCATCAATATGACAGTGTCAGAAAATCCAGTACACACAGGGATGTACATGGAAGGGAAAAAATAACTTAAAAATATGGTCCCACACATCTTTTTCTTAAACAAAGCACAATCCTGGTTTGAATACAAACTTGATGTTTGGCCCAAGATAAACTATATAAGAACCACTTAAGGTGGAGAGAATTTAGGACATACTGAAATGTTTGTGTTGGTAAACAGTCTCTATTGAATATCACAAATCTTATGTGAACAATTCAGTAAAGAGTTACAACATTATTCAATCCAGTGATGTGCTGAAAAACACACTTCTCTGAAAGACAAAGTCATGGTATGCAACATTTGCTAATTTCCATGGCAAAAATACTCCTGCTTCAATCTATGGATGTGATGACATTGAAATAGGAGTTGGGAAAAGATGCACATACAGGAGTCCTTCCTAAGCTGTGGGGAATATATTCCAGGAGCCCCAGTGGATGCCTGAAACCACAGATAGCACTGAACCCTGCATATACTGTTTTTCCCTATATCTATGATAAAGTTTAATTTACAAAATAGGTACAGTAAGAGATTAACACCAATAACTAATACTAAAATAGAACAGTTATAACATACTGTACTTTAATAAAAGGTGAGTGAATGTGGTTCTTCTCTCAAAGTATCTTACTGTACTGTACTAGCTCCGTCTTGTGATGATGTGAGATGATAAAATCACGTGATGAGATGAAGGGAGGTGAATGACGTAGGCACTGTGATGTAGCATTAGGCTTCTACTGACCTTCTGATACTTCAGGAGGATCATCTTGCATCTGGACTGCATTGACTGTGGGCAATTGAAATCATGGAAAGTGAAACTGTGCATAACGGGGGACTACTCTAACGGCTTTCCACAGCTAGTAAGAGCCAGTGCCAGCATACCCCTCTATATACCCATGTGACCAAATACTAATTAACTTATAAAATATTTTCATCAGCCTAGAGTGTTCCCTAACGCCCATTACTAGCCAATTCCTATCCCCCATAAGTAATCCCCGCTGTGATTGCTGTAACTATAGATTAGTGTTCCCTGTTCTTGAAGCCCATAAAAACATATTTACACTCAATACACTCTGTTGTCAGCTTCTATACTGAACAAGATATTTTCAAGATTTATCCTTGCTGTTGTCTACATCAGTAGTTAATTCTTTCTATATTGCCAAGTATTATTTCACTATATGAATATACAGCAATTTGTTTAGCCATTTTCCTGATGGACTTTTTTCTGTTTTTGAATATTATGAATAAAGCTTCTATAAATCATACTTGGAAAAGTTTCTTTGTGGACAGATATTTTCATTTATCTAGGAAAGATACCATGAGGAGGAATTCTAAGATCCTCTATAAAGTGAACGTTTATAATAAAATGCCACTTTCCTCAAGCGACTATAATATACTGCATTCCCATCAGCAATGTATGAAAGATGTGGATGCTTCACATCTTTGCCAACATACAGAGTTGTCAGTCTTTTTAATTTTAGCCGTTCTAGTGGGTGTGAAGTGATATCTCATTATGTTTTGAATTTGCATTCTATGATGACTAATGATGTTGAGCAACTTTTCATGAACTTATTGACAATTTATCTTTTTGGTGAAGTATGTCTTCAAGTATTTTATTCTTTTTAAATGTGCCATTGTCTGGCTTCACTTATTTAATTGGGAAATAATTTACATATTATAGTTGTGATTACTTAATTAGTTATATATATTGCAAAAATATTCTACCACTTTATGATGTTTTCACTTTCTTAATTATGACTTTTGATAAAGATAAGTTCTTAGTTTAATAGCATTCATTATTACTTTTTCTTTTATGAAAGTTTTGTCTCCTGAGAAATGTTTCCCTAACTTGTGAAGATACTTTCCTACATTCTTCCACAAACTAGAGTTTTAGTTTTTATAATTAAGTCCATGATGAATCTCAAATTAATTATTTTTATTTTGGTATCATTAATCTACAACAATATGAGCAACATTATGATTACTAGACTCCATCCATCATCAAGCCCCCACCACATACCCCATTACAGTCACTGTCCATCAGCATAGTAAGATGCTATAGAGTCACTACTTGTCTTCTCTGAGTTGTACAGCCTCCCTGTGCCCCCCACCAAAATATTATGTCTGCTAAACATGATGCCACTTTTTCGCCCTTATGGCTCCCTTCCCACCCACCCTCCCCAGTCCCTTTCCCTTTGGTAACTGTTAGTCCATTTTTGGGATCTGTGAGTCTGCTGCTGTTTTGTTCCTTCAGTTTTCTCTTTGTTCTTATACTCCACAGATGAGTGAAATCATATGATACTTGTCTTTCTCTGCCTGGCTTATTTCACTGAGCATAACACCCTCTAGCTCCATCCATGTGTTGCAAATGGTAGGATATGTTTTCTTTTTATGGTTGAATAATAATCCATTGTATATATGTACACATCTTCTTTAACCATTCATCTACTGATGGACACTTAGGTTGCTTCCATTTCTTGCCTATTGTAAATAGAGCTGCGATAAAC
The DNA here is from genome assembly GCA_029783875.1 of Phataginus tricuspis. Classification (NCBI taxonomy): domain Eukaryota; kingdom Metazoa; phylum Chordata; class Mammalia; order Pholidota; family Manidae; genus Phataginus; species Phataginus tricuspis. Next base: position 119,120,908 of record JAQQAC010016209.1, on the reverse strand, counting down.
ATAGGGATGCATATGTCTTTTTCAAACTGGGCTGCTGCATTCTTAGGGTAAATTCCAAGGAGTGGAATTCCTGGGTCAAATGGTATTTCTATTTTGAGTTTTTGAGGAACCTCCAAACTGCTTTCCACAATGGTTGAACGAGTTTACATTTCCACCAGCAGTGTAGGAGGGTTTCCCTTTCTCCGCATCCTCGCCAGCATTTGTTGTTCCTAGTGTGTTCTACGTTGGGCATCCTAACTGGTGACAGGTGATACGTCACTATGGTTTTAATTTGCATTTCTCTGGTAATTAGCGATGTGGAGCATATTTTCATGTGCCTGTTGGCCATCTGAATTTCTTCTTTGCAGAAGTGTCTATTCATATCCTCTGCCCATTTCTTATTTGGATTATTTGCTTTTTGTTTGTTGAGGTGCGTGAACTCTTTATATATTTTGAACATCAACCCCTTATTGGATATGTCATTTATGAATATATTCTCCCATACTGTAGAATGTCTTTTTCTTCTACTGATGGTGTCCTTTGCTGTACATAAGCTTTTCAGTTGATATAGTCCCGCTTGTTCGTTTTTGCTTTTGTTTCCCTTGCCCGGAGACATATGTTCATGAAGAACTTGCTCATGTTTATGCCCAAGAGATTTTGGCCTATGTTCTTTTCTAAGACTTTTATGGTTTCATGACTTACATTCAGATCCTTGATCCACTTTGAGTTTACTTTTGTGTATGTGGTTAGACAATGACCCAGTTTCATTCTCTTACATGTAGCTGTCCAGTTTGCGAACACCAGCGGTTGAAGAGGCTGTTATTTCACCATTGTATATACATGGCTCCTTTATCGTATATTAGTTGACCATATGTTTGGGTTAATATTTGGACTTTCTATTCTGTTACACTGGTCTGTGGGTCTGTTCTTGTGCCAGTACCAAATTGTCTTGATTATAGTGGCTTGTAGTAGAGCTTGAAGTTGGGAAGTGAGATCCCCCTGCTTTATTCTTTCTTCTCATGACTGCTTTGACTATTTGGGGTCTTTTATGGTTCCATATGAATTTTAGAACTATTTGATCCAGTTTGTTGAAGAATGCTATTGGTATTTTGATAGGGATTGCATTGAATCTGTACATTGCATTAGGCAGGATGGCAATATTGACAATATTAATTCTTCCTTGCCAAGAGCATAGGACGAGTTTCCATTTGTTTATGTCCTCTTTAATTTCTCTTAAGAGTGTCTTGTAGTTTTCAAGGTGTAGGTCTTTCACTTCCTTGGTTAGGTTTACTCCAAGGTATTTTTTCTTTTTGTTGCAATTGTGAATGGAATTGTTTTCCTGATTTCTCTTTCTGCTAGTTCATCATTAGTGTATAGGAATGCAACAGATTTCTGCATACTAATTTTGTATCCCGCAACTTTACTGAATTCCAATATTAGATCTAGTAGTTTTAGAGTGGATTGTTCAGGATTTTTTATGTACATTATCATATCATCTGCAAAGAGGGACAGTTTGATTTCTTTCTTCCCAATCTGGATGCCTTTAATTTTTTGTGTTGTCTGATTGCCCTGGCTAGGACCTCTACAACTATGTTGAATAAAAGTGGGGAAAGCTGGCATCCTTGTCTTGTTCCCAATCTTAAAGGAAAAGCTTTCATCTTCTTGCTATTAAGTATAATGTTGGCTGTTGGTTTGTCATATATGGCCTTTATTATGTTGAGGTACTTGCCCTCTATACCCACCCATTTTGTTGAGAGTTTTTACCATAAATGGATGTTGAGTTTTGTCGAATGCTTTTTCAGCATCTATGGAGATGATCATGTGGTCTCTGTCCTTCTTTTTGTTGATGTGGTGGAAGATGTTGATGTATTTTCGAATGTTGTACCATCCTTGCATCCCTGAGATGAGTCCCACTTGATCATGGTGTATGACCCTCTTGATGTATTTTGAATTCGGTTTCCTAATATTTTGTTGTGTATTTTTGCATCTATGTTCATCAGGGATATTGGTCTGTAATTTCCTTTATTGGTGGGGTCTTTGCCTGATGTTGGTATTAGAGTGATGCCGGCTTCATAGAATGAGTTTGGAAGTATTTCCTCCTCTTCTATGTTCTGGAAAACTTTAAGGAGAGTGGGTATTATGTCTTTTCTATATGTCTGATAAAATTCAGTGGTGAATCCATCTGGCCCAGGGGTTTTGTTCTTGGGTACTTTTTTGATTACCAATTCAATTTTGTTGCCGGTAATTGGTCTGTTTAGATTTTGTTTCTCCCTTGGTCAATCTTGGAAGGTTGTATTTTTCTAGGAAATCGTCCATTTCTTCTACGTTTTCCAGCTTGTTAGCATATAGATTTTCATAGTATTCTCTAATAATTTTTTGTATTTCTGTGGGGTTGGTCGTGATTTTTCCTTTCCCATTCCTGATTCTGTTTATGTGTGTAGATTCTCTTTTTATCTTAATAAGTCTGGCTAGGGGTTTATCTATATTGTTTATTTACTCAAAGAACCAGCTCTTGGTTTCATCGATTTTTTCTATTGTTTTATTCTTCTCAATTTTATTTATCTCTTCTCTGATCTTCATTTTGTCCCTCCTTCTGGTGACTTTGGGCCTCTTTCGTTCTTCTTTTTCCAATTTCAATACTTCTGTCTTTAGACTCTTCATTTGGGATTGTTCTCTCTTCTTTAAATAGGCCTGGATTGCTATATACTTTCCTCTTAGAACTGCCTTTGCTGCATCCCACAGAAGTTGGGGCTTTGTGCTGTTGTTTTCATTTGTCTCCATATATTGCTTGCTCTCTGTTTCAATTTGGTCATTGATCCATTGATTATTTAGGAGCATGTTGTTAGGCCTCCATGTGTTTGTGAGCCTTTTTGTTTTCTTTGTACAATTTATTTCTAGTTTTATACCTTTGTGGTCTGAGAAGTTGGTTGGTAGAATTTCAATATTATTGAATTTACTGAGGTTCTTTTTGTGGCCTTGTATGTGGTCTATTCTGGAAAATGTTCCACGTGCACTTGAGAAGAATGTGTATCCTGCTGCTTTTGGGTGTAGAGTTCTGTAGATGTCTGTTAGGTCCATCTGTTTTAGTGTGTTGTTCAGTGCCTCTGTGTCTTTATTTATTTTCTGTCTGGTTGATCTGTCCTTTGTAGTGAGTGATGTGTTGAAGTCTCCCAAAATGAATGCATTGCATACTACTTCCTCCTTTAATTGTGTTAGTATTTGTTTCACATATGTTGGTGCACCTGTGTTGGGTGCATATATATTTATAATGTTTATATCCACTTGTTAGACTGACCCTTTTATCATTATGTAATGTCCTTCTGTATCTCTTGTTACTTTCTTTGTTTTGAAGTCTATTTTGTCTGATACAAGTACTGCAACACCTGCTTTTTTCTCCCTATTGCTGGCATGAAATATCTTTTTCCGTCCCTTCACTTTTAGTCTGTGTATATCTTTATGTTTGAGGTGAGTCTTTTTAAGTAGCATATAGATGGGTCTTGGTTTTTTATCCATTCTGTTATTCTGTGTCTTTTGTTTGGTGCATTCAGTCCATTTACATTTAGGGTGATTATCAATAGATATATGCTTGTTGCCATTGCAGACTTTGGATTCTTGGTTACGAAAGGTTCAAGGGTAGCTTCTTTACTATCTAACCGTCTAACTTAACTCTCTTATTAAGCTATTATAAACACAGTCTGATGAGTCTTAATTCCTCTCCCTTATTATTCTTCCTCCTCCATTCTTTATATGTTAGGTGGTTTATTCTGTACTCTTTTGTGTTTCCTTTGACTGCTTTTGTGTATAGTTGGTTTTATTTTTTGCCTTTAGTTAATATTTGGTTGGTCTCCTTTCTTTGGTATGAATTTATTTTCTCTGGTGACATCTATTTGGCCTTAGGAGTGCTTCCATCTAGAGCAGTCCCTTTAAAATATCCTGCAGTGTTGGAGGCAGATTTCCTTAACTTTTTCTTGTCTGGAAATTCTTTAATTCTTCCTTCAAATTTAAATAATAATTGTGCTTGATACAGTATTCTTGGTTCAAGGCCCTTCTGTTTCATTGCATGGAATATATCATGCCATTCCATTCTGGCCTGTAAGGTTTCCATTGAGAAGTCTGATGATAGCCTGATGGGTTTTTCTTAGTAGGTTATCCTTTTTCTCTCTCTGGCTGCCTGTAATACTCGGTCCTTGTCTTTGATCTATGACATTTTAATTATTATATGTCTTGGTGTTGGCCTCCTTGGGTCCCTTGTGTTGGGAGATCTGTGGGCTTCCATGATCTGATAGATTACTTCCTTCCACAGCTTGGGGAAGTTTTCAGCAATTATTTCTTCAAAAATACTTTCTATCCCTGTTTCTCTCTCTTCTTCTGGTACCCCTATAAAGTGAATATTGTTCCGTTTGGATTGGTCACACAGTTCTCTTAATATTGTTTAATTCCTAGAGATCCTTTTACCTCTTTCTGCCTCAGCTTCTCTGTATTCTTGTTCTCTGATTTCTATTCCATTAACATCTTGCACCTCATCCAGTCTGCTCTTAGGACCTTCTATCGATTGTTTCATTTCTGCTATCACCCTCCAAACTTCACCCCTTAGCTCTTGCATATTTCTCTGCAGGTCCATCACCATGGTTATGACTTTAATTTTGAATTCTTTTTCAGGAAGATTTGTTATATCTCTCACAGAAGGCCCTCTCTCTGGGGTTGGCTCAGAGTTTTTGACTGGACGAGATTCTTCTGCCTTCTCATGGCAATGGAAGTGGTCGCAGGCAGGTGGCGTGTGTGTGTCAGCTGGGAGAACAACATCCCTTCCTGCTTGCTGGTCACCTTGCCCTTCTCCGGGGCCTGTGTCAGTTACCCGCACACTGGGAGCAGTCTCTGGGATAATTCCCTGAGCTGCTGTGGGCAGGGTGACCCTCAGGATAGCCTAGAGCCCTGAGGGGGGTCGCAGCCAGGCCGGGTGTGTTCTACTGTGAGAACAGTGCCCCTCGTGCCTTCTGGACATTGCGCCGGCTTACTCTAACTGTTTCATCTACCCGCACACTGGGAGCAGTCTCTGTAATAATCACCTGAGCTGCCATGGGCAGGGCAGGCCTCAGGATAGCATGGAGCCCTGCGGAGTGTCGCAGACACGCCGGGGTTGTTCTGTTGTGAGAACGGAGCCCCTTCATTCCTTCCAGACCTTGCTACGGGTTCCTCTGTCTGTGATGGGCAGCTGTGCGCTGGCAGCAGCCTCTGGGTCTGTCCCGGTTAGCTGCACGGTGGGAGAAGACTCTGTGTGGTTGCTGTGGGCGGGGCTGTTCCCCAGCTGCTCCGCAGCTGTGGCAGCTCAGCCAGTTTGCTTGCAGCGCCGGCTTGGGGGAATGAATGGCAGGCTGCTTATCATGTGAGGGACTTCAGGGCTGGGTTACCCCCCAGGGGGTTTGGGCACCTGAAGTTCCTTAAGATTCCCAGTCTGCTGGGCTGAGTGTGCTGGGACGATTTTGTCCAGCTGTTAAGCCCTTGTCCCTTTAAAACTTTTTAAAAGCGCCACTTTTCTTTCGTCCCATGGGAGCCACCTGTAGGGACCCACTCGCAGTCTCCATCTCAGATGGTACTTTCTGTTTCTCTAATATCCAGTACACCATGCAATATGTGTCTGTGCTCCCTGTGCAGATTATTAGAGCTGGTTATTTTGAAGTCCTGTACTTCCACTCCCTCCCCACTCAGATTCTTTTCCTCCCGCTGGTGAGCTGGGGTGGGGGGAGTGCTCGGGTTCCGCCAGGTCACGGCTTTGTATCTTACCCTTTTCTTGAGATGTTCAGTTCTCATTGGTGTAGATGTAGCCTGGCTGTTGTACTGTATCTTCTGGTCTCTCTTTTAGGACTAGTTGTATTTGTTGTATTTTCAAAAATACATATGGTTTTGGGAGGAGCTTTCTGCTGCCCTACTCACACTGCCATCATCTCAAATTAATTTTTGTCTGGGGTGATACATAAAATTGAACACTTTTTCACCCTCAAATGAGTATCCAGTACCATTTGTTGTAAATACTTTTCTAATAAAATTGCCTGGAAAATTAAAAAAAAATAAACAATCACCATATGTATAAGGGGGTATTTATGTACTCTATTCTGCTCCTTTAATCTTGTTTTACATCCTTAGGACAATACCATCCTGTATTAATTACTATAGTTTTATGGTAAATTTTTATTTAAATGAAGAAGTATAAATCTTCAAACGTTCTCCTTATAAAAACTGTTCTCATCAGTCTAGATCCATTTCATTTCCATCTAAATTTTAGAATCAGTTTTAAAATTTGTACCACAAGTCTTTCTGGGATTTTGATTAAGATGGTGAGAGGTGTTTATATCCATTTGAAAATAACTGGCATCTTACCAATATTGAATCTTCTAAATCTTGGACTGTTTGTTTCTCCTATTTTTAAATTTATTTTTATTTTTTTACTTTTTTTTTGTATCGTTAATGTACAATCACTTGAACAACATTATGGTTACTAGACCCCCTATTATCAAGTCCCCACCATATACCCCATTACAGTCACTGTCCATCAGCATAGTAAGATGCTATAGAATCATTACTTGTCTTCTCTGTAAATACTGCCTTTCCTGTGTCCCCCCCCCTCCGGCTACATTATGTGTGCTAATCATAATGCCCCTTTTCCCTCTTATTCCCCTTTTCCCACTCATCTTCCCCAGTCCCTTTCCCTTTGGTAACTATTAGTCCATTCTTGGATTCAGTGAGTCTGCTACTGTTTTGATACTTCAGTTTTTTCTTTGTTCTTATACTCCACAGACGACTAAAATCATTTGATACTTGTCTTTCTCCGCCTGGCTTATTTCACTGAGAATAACACCCTCTAGCTCCATCCATGTTGTTGCAAATGGTAGGATTTGTTTTCTTCTTATGGCTGAATAATATTCCATTGTGTATATGTACACACCTTTATCCATTCATCTACTGATGGACACTTAGGTTGCTTCCATTTCTTGCCTATTGTAAATAGTGCTGCAATAAACATAGGGGTTCATATGTCTTTTTCAAACTGGACTGCTGCATTCTTGGGGTAAATTCCTAGGAATGGGATTCCTGGGTCAAATGGTATTTCTATTTTGAGTTTTTTGAGGAACCTCCATACTGCTTTCCACAATGGTTGAACTAATTTACATTCCCACCAGCAGTGTAGGAGGGTTCCCCTTTCTCCACATGCTCGCCAACATTTGTTGTTGTCTGTCTTTTGGATGGCGGCCATCCTAACTGGTGTGACGTGATATCTCAATGTGGTTTTAATTTGCATTTCTCTGATGATTAGCGATATGTAGTATCTTTTCATGTGCCTGTTGGCGATTTGAATTTCTTCTTTGGAGAAGTGTCTGTTCAGATCCTCTGCCCATTTTTTAATTGGCTTATTTGCTTTTTGTTTGTTTAGGTGTGTGAGCTCTTTATATAATTTGGATATCAACTCCTTATCAGATATGTCATTTATTAATATATTCTCCCATATTCTAGGATGTCTTTTTGTTCTATTGATGGTGTCCTTTACTGTACAGAAGCTTTTTAGTTTGATATAGTCCCACTTGTTCATTTTTGCTTTTGTTTCCCTTGCCCATGGTCATTTTTCTCATTTTTAAGTGCACTTGAACTTAAATAATATTTCAATTGATTTAACAGTAATAAAATCTTAGGATGAATATAATTTTTCATCAAAAGAAGTTTCTTAATGAAACTGTACGAGAAAGCAGACAAAACAAAGATGAGTTTGTTTTTGAGTGTAGAATTCTTGGCTTGTGGTTCTGGAAAACAAATTCTCTGTACAACCAACTACCTTCCACTGAGTTCAATGTATAGAGGAATGTGATGATGTTCTTATGTCACACTGTATAGAATTTAAACTTATATTTGCAAATGACTTCATTTTTCAAAATGTGGATTAATTAGCATATAAAGCAAGCTGCTTTTATAATGGCCAGCTCAATTTATATTTATAGGAACCAGGAGCAGTAAAGGAAAATAAAGGAAACGTAATGACATATTCAGGGGATAAAATCGGATCACCCACAAAGAGTATAACTGAGCAGTTCTAAAAAGAAGAGTTCTCTTAAGAAAAAGCAGACATTACTTGGAAATACACTAGAAGCAGCAAAAGCTACTAGGACTTCCAGTTTCAGTTCTGCCATGTAAGGTGCTTGAAAGTTGTCACTCCTCTTCTTAGAGTGAGAAAAAGCTGGACAAACTTAAAATCAATGACTTCAGAGTAAATCAGAGAACTGAATTCTCAAAATGAGATGTCACTGCAAAATCTAGAGGGAAAGTAACATCCAGAGAGAGGCTAGACCTAAGGTTTACTTAACTGGAGAAATGGCCACTGGAACCCATAAACTGTCGGAACACCTAAATGGTAATTTTGAAAAATTGCTCTAAGCTGAGTGTGGATTAGATTAAAAGTGAGAAATCCTGGGATCTAAAATTTTAGGGAGTACCCTCATGCTTACATGGGTTTTCCCTACAAAAACTCCTCCATTATGAAAATCTGAGAAAGATCCCTTCCCGATTCTGGCTTGGGAAGGAAAAGAGTAATCACTGTGAAATGCATTCATTGTGTTTTCCATAACAAAAACAACGCTCCAGGAAATATCACTTTGCCAGAGCTTTCTCCTAGATGGAGAAGATAATCCTTTCATTCCATCCTCTTCCAATCTTCCTGTCTCACCTAAGGGAGAAAAAATACCATAGAATAGGGGTCAAGGTTTCAAGGAAATAAACTGGAAACGCTGCAGCCAGGGAATAAAGAAGAGAGAGAGAAAAAAAATCTATGTTCCCGGTGAAATATTTGTGACAGTCACAACCTGGAGACACAGGCCAGCCTATAAGCTGCATAGAGTCATTATAGAATGCCCCTTGTCCCATACCTTATCACCTCATAATCAGGGCTCCAGTATAATAGGAATGGATTGCAGCTGAAAGAGCTGTAAGACACAGAGCCTCTCCAACGAGGAGTAATTAAGGAAGGCCAAAATCAAGCAGGGAGGTAAAAACAAGTACACGAGGACACTGAAGTCTCTGTCGCTTACCTCTACAACAAACATTCAACACAGAATAACTCTTAGCCAGATAAATATAAAACCTCACATGAAAGGCCTATTTACTTCAATCCAATACCCAATATATCATGTTTGACATTTAAAAATTGCAATGCATACCAAAAAGAAACAAAATAATAAAAACACTGTCTGAAGAAACAAAGCAATCATCACAGCCAGATAGGGTACAGATTTTGTTATTATCAGATGGGGAATTTTAAATATCTATGATTAATAGATTAAAGCCTGTAATGAAAAAAAAGGACAACATGTAAGAACAGATGGGTAAGGTAAGCAGAGAAATGAAAATTCTAAGATAGAATCCAAAGGAAAGCTAGAAATCAAAAACACTGTAACAAGAATAAGAAATGCCACTATGTAGACCATGGCCTAGGATAGAATCAATGAACATAAAGATAGGTCAATATAAACTTCTAAACTGAAATGCAAAAGAGAAAAAAGAGTGTAAAACAGAATGGAACATCTAAGAAATGTGGAATAATTCCAAAGGTGTAAAATATGAATAAATGGAAAACCATAAAGAGAATGAAGAAAGAATAGGACAGGAAGAATATTTGAAATAAAAGTGGATGAAAACATCGCAAAATTCTTTACAGGTACCAAACCAGATCCAGGGAGCTCACAAAATATCAATCAGGAAAAAGTACAAAATAAATAAGCAAATAAATTTTTAAAAAGCACAACAACTAGTCATATGAAATTCAAATTGTAGAAAACCAAAGACAGAAAATCTTGAAAGAAAATACTGGCAAAAAGAATCCAGCAGCACTTTAGTAGTATAATACTATTGAGAACAAGTGTGTTACCTCCAAAAACCTATAGATAACTTCAATGTCTGGAAATGTATTCACATAATTTACTGTACTCATGAGTCAAACAAAGGAAGACAAATGGCAATATGAGACATTTAATAAAATTTGGAAAATATTTTTATATAATCTTTTAATAAAGTTGGACTAGGTGGATACATTGCTAAAGGAATAATATTGTTTTTAAAAAACATAATGCAAATCAGACCCCCACCACCCTTTGTGCTGGAAGAGAAATACCAGAATAATGATCCTCAGAACTTACTGTTCCTAATCATCATCTGAGGAGCTTAATGAAATGAAGACTTTAGATCACATTCCCCATATTTGAGGGTGTATGTATGGAGAAGAGACCCATAAATCTGCATTTTTGAGTACTTCAGGTGATACTGCTGTAGGTGGTCGATATGGACTGCAATTTTAGGCTTTACAGTAGAGGCACTGATTTCAGGAGTTACTAAGACAGGGAATATTGTTTGTGGCAAAAAGGATGGCCTCTGAAGAGAGACTGTCCAGTTAGAATTCTTATATGGTTATACTAAGGGTTAAGTAAATGAATCCAGTGAAGCACTGAAAATAGTGAAAAAAATGTTGCTGTTCTTGGTATTATTATTATTATTATTATTAATGTCTCTAGCACCAATGTAATTTAACATTGTTCTGAAAGAAACAGACAATACATCACATAAGTTAATGAAATAAAAAGAGTAAGTATTAGAAATGCTGAGACTGTATAAGCATTAGCATTATTTGAATATCATATGATACTGAAGCTGAAAAACTCAAAATGATCAACAGAAATGTCATTAATAAATAAATAGATGCCCTACCTAGAAGCAATAATCAAAAAATATAATGACATAACATACCATTTACAATAGCAGCAAGGGCACAAAATAACCAGAAATTAACTTTATAAGAAATGTACAGGATCTTCTTAGAGAAAATTTTGAAACTCTACTGAGGGCCATAAACCATAATCAAATAAGTGGGAAGACAAATCTTGTCCTTGGTTAAGAAGACTCCACATTGCAAAGGTGTCAATGTTCTTAAATTAATCTATAAATTAAATTTCATCCTAACCAAAATGACAATGTGACTATTTTTTTAAAAATCAGCTTACAAAACACACTGATTTTGGAAAAATTAAAATGTAAGGACTGTCAGGGGCCTCAAGATGGCAGCGTGAGCAGGACAGCGGGGATCTCCTCCCAAAACCATATATATTTGTGAAAATACAACAAATACAACTATTCCTAAAAGAGAGACCAGAAGATACAGTACAATAGCCAGGCTACATCTACATCTGTGAGAACTCAGCACCTCACAAAGGGAGTAAGATACAAAGCCACGACCCAGCGGGACCCAAGCACTCCCCCACCCTGGCTCACCGGCTGGAGGAAAAGAATCAGAATGGAGAGGGACGTGAAGCACAGGACTGTGAAATAACAAGCCCTGGTGATCTGCACCGGAAGCACAGACACACATCGCGTGGTGTACTGGATATTAGAGAAACAGAAGGGCAGGATCTGAGTTGGAGACTGCAAGCGGGTCCCCACAGCCGGCTCCCCTGGGACAAAAGAAAAGTGGGTGCTTTTTTAAAAGTCTTAAAGAGACAAACGCCCAACAGATGAACAAAACTGTCCCAGCACGCTCAGCCCAGCAGGCTGGGAATCTTGAGGAATTTGGGGCCCCCTAACCACCTGCTGGGTAAAGCAGCCCCGCTGAAGCCCCTCACAGCCATAACCAGCCTGAATTCGTTCCCCCCGGCCACCACTGCAAATGGACCAGCTGACCCACCACAGCTGCCTAGAAGCCAGAGAGCGGCCCCGCCCAAAGCAACTACACAGAATCTCCTCCCGTCGGATGTGCAGTGAACTGGGAAGGGCTGCGGAAGAAAGAGCAAGGTCCGGAAGGCACCAATGGGTGCCAGACTTGCTGCAGAATGCACCCGGCATGGCTGCAACACCCTGCAGTGCTCTAGGCTAGCCTGAGGGTGGCCCTGCCCATGGCAGCTCAGGGGATTATCCCAGAGACAGCCACGTGGTCTGCGGGTAACCTGTACAAGCTTCGGAAGCCAGAGCAAGGTCCAGAAGGTTCGAAGGGGTGCCAGACTGGCTGAAGAACGCACCCAGTGTGGCTGCAACACCCCGCAATGCTTTAGGCTAGCCTGAGGGTGGACCACCCCACAGCAACTCAGGGGGTTATCCCAGAGACTGCCTCCCGGTGTGTGGGTAACTGGCACAGGATGTGGAGAAGGGCAAGGAGAACAATAAGCAGGAAGGGACTTTGTTCTCCCAGCTGACACACGTGTCTCCTGCTGTGACCACTTCTATCACCATGAAAAGACAGAAGAATCTGGTCCAGTCAAAAATCACCCGGACAACTCCAGAGAGACGGCCTGGAGGGATAGATTTAAACAATCTTCCTGAAAAACACTTCAAAATAAAAGTAATAACCATGCTGATGAACCTACAGAGAACTATGGAAGAGCTAAGAGAAGTCAGGAGGGAGATTACAAAAATGAAACAATCGATAGAAGGATTTAAGAGCAGACTGGACGAGGTGCAAGAGACTGTTAATGGAATACAAATCAGAGAACAGAAGTACAGAGAAGCTGAGGCAGAGAGAGATAAAAGGATCTCTAGGAATGAAAGAATATTAAGAGAACTGTGTGACCAATCCAAATGGAACAATATTCGCATTATAGGAGTACCAGAGGAAAAAGAGAGAGAAAAAGGGATAGAAAGTGTCTTTGAAGACACAATTGCCGAAAACATCCCCAAGCCGGGGAAGGAAATAGTCTCTCAGACCATGGAAGCCCACAGATCTCCCAACACAAGGGATCAAAGGAAGACACCACCAAGACATATAATAATTAATATAGCAAAGATCAAAGACAAGGGCAAAGTGTTTAAAGCAGCCAGAGAGATAAAAAAGATCACCTACAAAGGAAAACCCAACAGGCTATAATCAGACTTCTCAACAGAAACCTTATAGGCCAGAAGAGAATGGCATGATATATTTAAGGCAATGAAACAGAAGGGCCTTGAACTAAGAATACTGTATCCAGCACGATTACCACTTAAATATGACGGAGGGATTAAACAATTCCCAGACAAGCAAAAGTTGAGGGAATTTGCCTCCCACAAACCACCTCTACAGAATATTTTAAAGGGATTGCTCTAGATGGAAGCACTCCTAAAGCAAAATAGATGTCACTAGAGAAAATAAAATCATAGCAAAGAAAGCAGACAATTCAAATACTAACTAAAGGCAAAAAGTAAAATCAACTATACACAAAAGAAGTCAAACAAAACACAAAAGATACAGAATAAAACACCTAGCATGAAAAGCATGGAGGAGGAAGAATAAGAAGGGAGAGAAATGAAGAATCATCAGACTGGGTTTATAATAGCTTAGCAAGAGAGTTAAGTTAGACAGTTAGATAGTAAAGAGGCTACCCTTGAAACTTTGGAAACCACGAATCTAAAGCCAGCAATGGCAATAAGTACATATCTATCCATAACCGCCCTAAATGTAAATGGACTGAATGCATCAATCAAGACACAGACTAATAGAAGGGATACAAAAGTAAGCCCCATCTATATGCTGCTTACAAGAGACTCACCTCAAACACAAAGATATACACAGACTAAAAGTGAAGGGACGGAAAAAGATATATCATGCAAACAATAGTGAGAAAAAAGCAGGGGTGGCAGTACTTGTATCAGACAAAATAGACTTCAAAAAGAAGAAAGTAGCAAGAGATAAAGAAGGATATTACATAATGACAAAGGGGTCAGTCCAACAAGAGGATATAACCATTATAAATATTATGCATCCAACACAGGAGGGCCGGCATATATGAAACAAACACTAACAGAATTAAAGGAGGAAATAGAAAGCAAGGCATTCATTTTAGGAGACTTTAACACACCACTCACTCCAAAGGACAGATCAACCAGACAGAAAATAAGTAAAGACACAGAAGCACTGAACAACAAGCTAGAACAGATGGACCTAACAGACATCTACAGAACTCTACACCCAAAAGCAGCAGGATACACATTCTTCTCAAGTGCACGTGGAACATTTTCCAAAATAGACCACATACTAGGCTACAAAAAGAATCTCAGTAAATTCAAAAATATTGAAATTCTACCAACCAACTTCTCAGATCACAAAGGTATAAAACTAGAAATAAATTGTACAAAAAACACAAAAAGGCTCACAAACACATGGAGGCTTCACAACATGCTCCTAAATAATCAATGGATCAACAACCAAATTAAAACAGAGATCAAACAATATATGAAGACAAATAACAACAACAGCACAAAGCCCCACCTTCTGTGGGACTCAGTGAAGGCAGTTCTAAGAGGAAAGTATATTGCAATCCAGGCCTATTTAAAGAAGGAAGAACAATCCCAAATGAATAGTCTAAAGACACAATTACTGAAATTGGAAAGTGAAGAACAAAAGAGGCCCAATGTCACCAGAAGGAGGGACAAAATGAAGATCAGAGAAGAAATAAATAAAATTTAGAAGAATAAAACAATAGAAAAAGTCAATGAAACCAAGAGCTGGTTCTTTGAAAAAAAAAAATAGATAACTCCCTAGCCAGACTTATTAAGAGAAAAAGAGAATCTACACACATAAACAGAATCAGAAATGAGAAAGGAAAAATCACAACGGACCCCACAGAAACACAAAGAATTATTAGAGAATAGTATGAAAATCCATATGCGAAGAAGCTAGAAAACCTAGAAGAAATGTACAACTGCTTAGAAAAATACAACCTTCCAAGACTGACCAAGCAAGAAACAGAAAACCTAAACAGACTAATCAATCACCAGCAACGAAACTGAATTGGTAATCAAAAACCTACCCAAGAACAAAACCCCCGGGCCAGATGGATTCACAGCTGAATTTTATCCGACATATGGAGAAGAAATAATACCCATTCTCCTTAAAGTTTTCCAAAAAATAGAAGAGGAGGGAATACTTCCAAACTCTTTCTATGAAGCCAGCACCACTCTAATATCAAAACCAGGCAAAGACCCCACCAAAAAAGAAAGTTACAGACCAATATCCCTGAATAACATAAATGCAAAAGTACTCAACAAAATATTAGCAAACTGAATTCAAAAATACATCAAAAGGATCATACACCATGATCAAGTGGGATTTATCCCAGGGATGTAAGGATGGTACAACATTCGAAAATCCATCAACATCATCCATCACATCAACAAAAAGGACAAAAACGACATGATCATCTCCATAAATGCTGAAAAAGCATTCGACAAAATTCAACATCCATTCATGATAAAACTCTCAACAAAATGGGTATAGATGGGAAGTACCTCAACATCATAAAGGCTATATATGACAAACCCACAGCTAACATCATACTTAACAGTGAGAAGCTGAAAGCTTTTCACGTAAGATCGGGAACAAGACAGGGAAGACCACTCTCTCCACTCTTATTCAACATAGTACTGGAGGTCCTAGCCATGGCAATCAGACAAAACAAAGAAATACAAGGCATCCAGATTGGTAAAGAAGAAGTCAAACTGTCCCTATTTGTAGATGACATGATATTGTACATAAAAAACCCTAAAGGCTCCACTCCAAAACTACTGCAATTAATATCTGAATTCAGCAAAGTTGCAGGATACAAAATTAACACACCTTAATCTATTTCTTTCCTATACACTAATGATGAGCTAACAGAAAGGGAAATCAGGAAAACAATTCCATTTACAATTGCATCCAAAAGAATAAACTATCAAGGAATAAACCTAAGAAAGGAAGTGAAAGACTTATACTCTGAAAACCAGAAGACAATCATGGGAGAAATTAATGAAGATACCAATAAATGGAAACACATCCCGTGCTCATGGTTAGGAATAATTAATATTGTCAAAATGGCCATCGTGCATAAAGCAATCTATAGATTCAATACAATCCCAACCAAAATACCAACAGCATTCTTCAATGAACTAGAGCAAATTGTTCTCAAATTCATATGGAAAGACAAAGGGCCCCAAATAGCCAAAGCAATCCTGAGAAGGAAGAATAAAGCAAGGGGAATTACTCTCCCTGACTTCAAGCTCTACTACAAAGCCACAGAATCAAGATAATTTGGTACTTGCACAAAAAAAGACCTATAGACCAATGGAACAGACTCGAGAGCCCAGATATAAACCCAAGCATATACAGTCAATTAATATTTGATAAAGGAGCGTTGGATATACAATGGGGAGATGACAGCCTCTTCAGCAGCTGGTGGTGCCAAAACTGGACAGCTACATGTAAGAGAATGAAACTGGACTACTGTCTAACCCCATACACACAAGTAAACTCATAATGGATCAAAGACCTGAATGTAAGTCATGAAACCATAAAACTCTTAGAAAAAAACATAGGCAAAAATCTCTTGGACATAAACATGAGCGACTTCTTCATGAACATATCTCCCCGGGCAAGGGAAACAAAAGCAAAAATGAACAAGTGGGACTATATCAAGCTGAAAAGCTTCTGTTCAGCAAAGGACACCATCAGTAGAACCAAAAGACATCCTACAGTATGGGAGCATATATTCATAAATGACATATCTGATAAGAGGTTGACATCCAAAATACATAAAGAGCTCATGCACCTAAACAACAAAAAGCAAATAGTCCAATTAAAAATTGGGCAGAGAATCTGAACAGACACTTCTCCAAAGAATAAATTCAGATGGCCCACAGGCACATGAAAAGATGTTCCACATCGGTAATCATCAGAGAAATGCAAATTAAAACCACAAGGAGGTATCGCCTCATACCAGTGAGGATGGCCACCATCTGAAAGACAAACAACAACAAATGTTGGTGAGGATGTGGAGAAAGGGGAACCCTCCTACACTGCTGGTGGGAATGCAAATTAGTTCAACCATTGTGGAAAGCAGTATGGAGGTTCCTCAAAAAACTCAAAATAGAAATGCCATTTGACCCAGGAATTCCACTCCTTGGATTTTCCCCTAAGAATGCAGCAGGCCAGTTTCAAAAAGATATATGTACCCCTATGTTTATCGAAGCACTATTTACAATAGGCAAGAAATGGAAGCAACCTAAGTGTCCATCAGTAATGAATGGATAAAGATGTGTACATATACACAATGGAATATTATTCAGCCATGAGAAGAAAACAAATCCTACCATTTGCAACATGGATGGAGGTAGAGGGTGTTATGCTCAGTGAAATAAGCCAGGCAGAAAAAGACAAGTATCAAATGATTTCACTCATATGTGGAGTATAAGAACAAAGAAAAAAAGTCAAGGAACAGAACAGCAGCAGACTCACAGAACCCAAGAATGGACTAACAGTTACCAAAGGGAAAGGGACTGGGGAGGATGGGTGGGAAGGGAGGTGTAAGGGGTAAAAATGGGCATTACAATTAGCATAATAATGTAGCGCGGAGGGTACAGGGAGGGCTGTACAACTCAAGAGAAGACAAGTAGTGATTCTGTAGCATCTCACTACGCTGATGGACAGTGACTGTAATGGGCTATGTGGGGGGGACTTGATGATGTAGGGAGTCTAGTAACCATAATGTTGCACATGTAATTGTAGATTAATGATACCAAAAAAAAATGTAAGTATATGACTGGGATGGGGATATGGGAAAATCCTGAAAATGAGTATGGAAGCAGAAGGCTAGCTATAGCAGATATTAAATTTATTAGTAAGTTAGAGTGGATAAAGCAGTATAATAATCGTGTCAAAATACATCAAATAAAGGCTAAGAGCCAAAAAATAGTTCGTCAAATGTGTATGAATCTACAACAGAGGTGGAACATACATTTGCACATTTACACACACACACACAGACCCACCATGCATTCCAAGTCCATTTGGACTCACTATGACATAAATGTTGGTCAGAACTGTTATTTTTCACTTGATCTCTATAAGTTCCCATAAGTCGTGGTCTATAAGTATGTTCTGGGTCCCCAGAAACTAGAATTAGCGTCATGCCAATGTACAATCAATTTTGGACTTTCTGATTGCCACCTTTCCCCAGTACCCCGTTACCCCAATAAATAGCTCTAAGAATTCTTTGGGGAAGACTATGAGGAGAAAGCTCATGATGTACTTGTGTCTTTCCTTAGCAATGCCAGGTTATTGCTTTATTCATGGGACTCTGGATCTTCAAAATAACTCAGCTTTGGGAACTGGGCCGGAGTTCACATCCCTCTTGTTGTGGCTCAACTTCACCTATATTGACAAGATCCAGTTATACAAATAGGTTAGCTTCTTAGTAAGGTGTATGTTAATTTTGTTCTCTGGAATCCCATGACCAATGAACCACAACCAGAGACCTCTGTATGTCAGGCCACATCTGGTGATCTGATTACCACAGGGATCCTGCTGCTTATTACATATCCCTCCTTTGTTTTGGGCAGTTTACTGGTATCTTCTGGGCCAGCCCCTTGTCTCCTTCCACCCCCACTGCAATCATGGAGCTCAGTTCAAATGCTGTCCCTCTTGCTAGCAGTCCTAGAGAGACTGCAGAGTGTTAAGAACAAAAATTCAGCTGAGTAAATATAAAGACCTAATTGGCTTTATTCAACAACTCATGAATCAGACAGCATCCCTTCTCATAAATAGACAGGTGCTCTAAGGGGCTGTACAAAATGGATGGTTTTTATAGGAAGAAGGAGGGTGGGTAAGGAAGCTATTAACAAAAGAAGACAGGATTGTTTCAGGCCAGGACATCTTTTTGCGGGGAAGGGACGAGCAGGGGTATTATTATGCAGATTACCTCACTAGTGCTGATCAGGAAATTTCAGGTTGACTATTTAAAGGTCACGTTTTGGGGAAAGGTTGACTCTGCAATTAAGTTTTGGTTTGCTGTCATGAGGAAAATGACTCCATTTTGAGTCTGTTGTTTCTTTGCCAAAACCAGTGTGAAGCTTTATAAAAGATTTTGGTGACTCTCCCACCAATTTATTCCTCATGAGAAGGGTAGAGGTAAATTCTTCTTGTTTCTCTTTATGGTCACCATTTGGTCCAGATTTGCATGACAACTCAGGTAGATGAGGAAATGTACCATCTCTTAAAAAGAAATCCACAGGCCCAAAATAGAGTCTCTTCTGCCAGGCCAATCACCAAACCAAAGCTGAATACCTAGCCTAATTGCAATTTCAACCTCTCCCAGAAAGGTGGTCCGTCAGGAATTTTCTAGTCAGCAGTAATGTGGTAATCTGCCACATGGGCCTCTCCATCTCCCAAACCATGAGGTAATCTGCGTGATAAGATACCACCCCTTCCCCCAAGGGAAAGTGACCTGGCCTGAAACAATCCCTTCTTTTCTTTTGATAATATTTTCTTTTCCCCACCCCTTGTCCTAATTAAATATCTTCCATTTTGTACAACTCCTTGGAGTATCTCTCTACTTTCCAGATGGGATGCTATCCGATTCATGAATTACTTAATAAAACCAATTATATCTTCACATTTACTTGGTTAAATTGTGTTTTTTGACACATTCAAGTGCCCCTACAAGGAGAGACTTGCTGCCCAGCTACAGGGAATGCAGCCCTCTGACAGCCTCTAGCTGTCAATACTTTCAGTCTATCTCAGCTGCAGAGATAGACTAGCTGCAGCTCAAAGCATGGTAACACCCTTATTGGGTCAGCCTGCATCTGTTCACTGAAGCAGGAGTATGAATACCAGGCCATTTTAGTCCTTAATAAGACACTCTGATAGATGTAATTTGCTTTAGAGATGGGCAGGTGGAAGAAAAGAGTTGAAAGCTTGAGGGCAAGGAGGTCTGGGATAGATGGACAAATGGGAGTGAGAAAGAAGCACAGAGATTTTTGTTTAACATGTTAATGCCCATCAGAAAGCATGAACCATGGAAGAAGTTCTGTGATGTTTAATTTTATATGTCAACTTGACTGGACCAAAGGATGCTCATATAGCTGGTTAAACATTATCTCTGCATATATTTGTGAGGGTGTTTCTGGAAGAGATTAGCATTTGAATTGTTGCACCATGTAAAGCATAGGGCCCTCCCCAATTTGGGGGGATATCATCCAATCCCTTGAGGGCCTGAATAAAAAAAAGACAATGAAAGGCTGAGCTGAATTTATTCTCTGCTTGACTGTTGAGATGTGACATCAGTCTTCTGCCCTCAGCATTTTTGGTTCTCAAGTCTTCGTTTTCAAGTGTCTAGACTCTCAGGCCTTTGAACTATGCCTTCATGGTTTGGATCAAGTGCGGAAATCTGACTCTCTTATGGACACACGTTTCCCAGGGAAAACTGTTTTGGTGATTTATTGAGGTGGAGCAATAAAATCCAAGCCATCCTGACCCAATGAAGGGTACCTCTGTTGGGAAATATTTAATCCAGAGTTTCCAGAAGGGTTGTCCAAGGCTTTGTCAGGCCTGGTTCACAGTTTAACTTCTAACTCCACCATATCCTGCTACCCAAGCCTTCATTACACAGGTGTTGATCCCTAATTAAATATCTTGCACCACAAACTCTATCTCAGCATCTGCCTCCAGAGAACCCAACCTGCAATCCAAAAAACTAAACTTTTAGAACCACAGCTGGCTGCTCAACTAGGACATTGATAAAGAAATCTCTGGTGGTGATGAAAGACACTGGAAGAATTACTTCCCAAAAGGGAGAAGCTTAGTAAATTTGACCCTCCCTAAGGAATCTCAAGGAGAAAGTTACTAGTTCTCAGGCTTTTCCATAGGTGAGTACATACGGCAATTATGATATAATAAAAATGAATATTTGGTTTTTTGTCTCCAGAGTGTTGAGTGTCTTTTGTATGCTAATGAGATGATTGGTGGCTGGGTTGGGCAGCGGGGGGGGGGGGGGGGGCCTAGATAGCTTCAGGAGTGAGACTGGTCACCAGAAAAACCAAGGCACTATGAGAGGCACAATATATCCAACAGTAATAGTAAGATTTGTATTATTCTGAGTTCTGTGAGCTTTCCTAGTAAATTATTAAACCTGAGGAGAGGGTTCTGAGGTGGGGATCATGGGAACCCCCATACTCAGCTGACTTGGACCTATAGGAACCATGGGATTCAAGGTTTACATCCTAACATCAGCCAGAAAGCCACTGGGTCCTTGGTCCTCTCTTGGTGTCTAACACTTCTTCCCTGTCTGCACACATTTTCCTTATGTACCACAGACCTTGGAAATATTTGACATCCTCTTAAAGTTGTTACAATAGGCTGGGCTTTTCTTATTGCTTTGGACATCCAGTGAAGAGCTAAAATGAAGAGAGGGTCATGAATATGAATTCAGGTTGCCATCTTTTGAAACTCAAGTAGTTTCCAATTATGGAATAAATACCAGAAACACTAAGGGCACATAGGAACTTTGAGATGAGCCCATGAAAATATATTTGATTCTGTCATCTTAGAATAGTTAAAGTACCATCTCTGAATAGATCAAAGTCTCCCTACAACTATCATGACCTCCAAAAGTGCTGATTCATTAAGGGAGTGTCAACTGAATTTAAAAGTAATATTTTCACAATAGTTAATGACAAAATTATGGCACTCTGCAAACCAACTGATAAGCTAGTATTGAATCATCTCCTCAGTATAAGCTTACTAGAACTGATATTTTGAAAGATATAAGGACACAGAGAGCTGCAGCCCTAAATGATATTTGATGATCATGATGGCAAGGGTAAAATAGTGACAATGGATATTACCACTTTTAAAGAAATTACTCACACTTTTTTGCTTCAAGGTAACCTATCCAGTGAACTAGAAGTTTTTACCAAAGTAGCATGGCATGCTGATTAAAGCATGTATTCTGAATTAAGTCTGTAAGAGGTGAGTTCACAGATCTGTTTTTGTCACTTAATAGTTGTATGAACTTGCATTACTTCTACTTACACTTTCTAAGACTCAGAACTATCATTTGTACAATTAAGATAATACTGATATCTATATCAGGATTATCAGGCTTAAACTGGGCAATTTTATAATGTACCTAGCATTGGCCTGGGAAAAAACTGTTGCAAATATAGGCAGATGATGGCATATGGTTCCCCAAACACATATCCTCCACTTGAGATGACATGGGATCAATAATTCACCATTGGATTTGTACTTTCATTTGCATTTTTATAGAAGGAGGAAAACTGAAAGTTGCTTTATTCCAAGTTTTGAAGGTACTTACGATCTGCTGATGGGTTTTCCAGAGTGGATGTATTTCAAGGTGCATGCTCTGGGTTTAGATATATGTAATGTTAGAAATATTTAAAGTTAAAGGACCAAATGAAAGAGGAAAAGACTCACTAATGTTTTTTCTTTGAATTGTAAAACATGATCAACTTGTAATAAAAAAATCCTTTGTAAAATTTTAATGCATTTGCACAAAAGAATAAACCAAAAAAGTAAATAAACCTGATACTGCATCTCATTAAGTCATAAAAACCAAAGTTATATGAAATAAGCATGGCGGGAAGTAATTCAGAGGGTTCTAATATTCTTTCTGCAATGCAATTTATTCAAGATTTATAGGGTCCCTGGACACTAACAACAACACATATAGGAAGATGAAAATACAAAATGGATGAGGACATTGAGTAGAAAATATTGAATTAATGAGAAATGCAGCCAGTATTTAATGGGTACTACTAAAAATTTCAGATTTTATCATGGAGTCATGTCACAAAAATGGTGACATAGGAGACACCTGTCTCCATCCCCCAGCAAAGGTTAAGAATTGGACAGCTATCCATGAACAAAAACACTTCTGGAAGTGCTCTTGATCCACTTAAGAAATTGGAGTAACACAGTGGAACAAAACACCATCAAAAAAGCTGCCACGAAAGGCATCCTGATAATCCAGGATAATTTCTCCATTTCAAAATCCTGAATTGAACAATGTCTGCAAAATCCTGTTTAACTATGTCAAGTAATGTATTCACAGGTTTCAAGGATTAGAAGTGGTTATTTTGCTAAGACACCTGTGTGTGTGCTGGGAGGAGGAAGAGGGGTGGGAAGGGCAGTTTTTAATTTGCGTGTTTAAAATGTTGTATCATGTGCTTATATTATCTAATAAAAAATAAATACAACTTCACCAGGTGATCAAGCTCAACATCAGCAGTGATAAGTCATATAGATAGTATGTAGCCTTGAGTGGTGCTTTACCTCTGTGGTCTTCCTCCCCAAAACACATTACTCCAAGTCTAACCACAAGAAACCCATCAGGCAAATCCCGACTGTGGCACATTCTACAAAATACCTGACCAGGGCTCGTCAAAACTATCAGTGACTATCAGGGTCATCAAGAAAATGGAAAGTCAGAGAAAACGCACAGCCAAATCTTCATACTTTAAGGAAATACTTTCAATATAATATGCTATCCTGAATGGGATCCTGAAAAAGAAGAAAAGCCATTGGAGAGAAACTGAAGAAATCTGAATAAAGTATGGGCTTGAATCAATGTAACAATACTGGCTCAATAATTATGACAAATGTACCATACAAATGTAAGGTGTTAATAATGGAGGAAACAGGGTATGGGACATAAGTGAATTCTCAGTACTATCTTTGTAATAATTCTGTAAATCTAAAACTATTCTAAACCTTTAAGAATTCTTTAAAATAATATAATTTCATAGTTTATACATTAACAAAACACAGAGATTTAAAAATAAAAAATACTAACAATTTCACAAATGTTATTGAAATCACTATTATACATGTAGTATATTTTTCCAAACAATAGTATCAATATTATTTATAAAAACCAAGACAAAACAAACAAACAAACAAAACCCCAGAAATAAGATGAGCCAGTTTTCCTACTGGCCAAAACAACTACTGTAGTGTGAGGGAAAAAAATCTGTCATTAGAAAGAATTCAGGCTACAATGAGATTATCGATCTTTAAATAAAGAGAATGCAGAGCATCCTGAAGACACCGCTGCTACAGGAAATACTGTGCTGTTCCTCAATATTTTGGTTCTATGGCCTCTTCATGGATCTTCCTTCCTCTAAAAAAATGTTATCAATAATTAGAGGTTTTCTTTGCTGTTTAGAACAAGTCTATGTAAACTTCCTTGGCTTTGCTGAGAAGAGGGTATTTAGGAAGAGTAAGGCCTACCTCCCAACAAGGAAGAGGCATGAGATTGCTAGGCTCATGCTAGGCATGAGATTTCTCATCAGGGGAATCTAGGCACAGAAGCCAAAGCAGTGGTTAGGACACCGAGCAAGTTTACCATTTTTCTCCCAAACCTAATCCTTCCTCCAATGATTCTTACATTGCTTCAGTTTTGAGTGAGTGCCCATATGTCCCAGACTGACCTGAAGTCCTGGATTATACCTGTTGCTGTCAAGTGCAACTACTTTTTGTGCCTCCATTCACTCTCAAAGGTGTCTTGGTTTGGATAATAAATTATATGATGATGAAAGTTTAATTGCACTGCCACCTTTTAGTTGCACAGAAACCTGAGCATCTTACTGATCTAGGACAATTCTTGGCTTTATCGCCCTCAGTGTCCATTTAGTCACGGTCCTCTGGTGTCTGCCTCTTCATCCTCCTACCTACCCATGCCCTAGATCCAGCACCATCTTAGTTCTTATATTACTAGCTGACTGCACTTGCTTCCTAACTAGTTTCCTGTCCTTCAATTCCCATATCCTTCCTCCACCTCAAACCACTCACCTCACTGCACTCTACACTCTAATTTTTTAAAAAAATCTGGTATCTATGATTCTTGATGATTTCATAATATGGTGTATACAAACATAGCATGACATACAGGACCCTATTTCCCAGTGTCTATTTAGCTTTTCAACTTCAAGTCTCTTTATTCTCCCATACTCATTGGCCTATGTCCTCTCAACTGCACCCTCAATTCTGTACTCCATCCTTCAGCCACACCAAATTTCTCACAGGTCACTTTTAGCACCATGCTCCTCTTGATCCTGTACCTTCGCATGTTCCTCTGCCTGGCACACTCTTTCCAATACCATTTCCTTCATCTATTTAACTCATATCAGTGTTAGACTCTTAACTTAGATCTCATTTCCTTCAGGAGGCCTTTTGTCATCCTCCAAGTCTGGGTTACATGTTCTTTCTTTGGGCTCTTTTAACACCTTACCTCGCTCATAGTTTCCACACCATATTATTCTTATTTTACTCATAAAGAATTGGAAATTTGGATGTTAGATCAATTCTCCAAGGCCACAAAACTATTAAAAGACTAAGGCAGAATTAGACTGAAATCTGTTTTTCTCCAAAACACCTTACCAAACTGCCTTTCGTTCATCCATCAAAATATGCCCGTGGGTGCTAAAAGTTGTACAATATTATCAGAGTAGTTTTACAAATATATTTTTAGTGCCAGTTGACCAAGAAAAGCATATATGGGACTCAGGGTAATTAACTGCCTTTTTTTTCAAATGCTAAGGAACCACCAGGAGCAGAGGTCTTTTATCAGTCCTCAGTGGCCCTAGACTATAAGCCTGGAGGGATAGTGGGTATAAAATACACAGAATTGGTATTGGATGTATCAGACCTGCGGTGCAGATACACTGCCAAGTAAAACCTTTTACTATGAGCAGCCATTGTCATTTGTTCTTTTGTTTTAATGAGATTATTAGCCATTACATGTGGAAATATGTCTCTTAGATAACAATACTAGAAGCAGGGTTTTCAATACCTTTTTTCCCCCTTGCTTTCTGGTTCATGTCATCATAAACCAATAGACTCAAACCCGTCTTGTGACCCATGCAAAAGGACCTGAACTCTGTACACAATTGAGATGTGATCATATATATGCATGTATCACAGACTCGGGAAGAGCCCCAGAGAAAACCAGATTGCAAGATGGCAATAAGATCTTTGCAATTCAGCACACTTCCACACACTTTGGAAGGAGCCCGAAAAATGGTTTACACTCACCCAAAAGACAGGAATGTAAGGCATTGACTCCTCTATCTTTCTCCTTCTGGGCAATATTTTACTTTGTGGTAGCAAGAAGAGGCAGGCAAAACAGTTCAAGAGGCAGTCTGCCACAGTTGCTTGCAACCTAAGCCAACTTACAAGGACAGCCAAAATAATGAGTTCTGGTGTCTCCCAGTCCAAAACTTCTTCCATTCATTAATGACAAACAGGACAAGTAAGGCAACTTGAATTCCATCACTATCCCTACCCTCGAGAAATCCCTATTAGCTGAGTTATCCCATCAGCTGGCTCAACAGAGAAGAGCAATTTTGGCAGCTACTGTTGCTGTTTTACAAACAATGAAACAAAGGTACAACAAGATTCAGTAAAAGTTTTAAATGGCGCCCAGCTTCTGTGTGCTGCTCTGGGATTTGATTCCTAGTCTATCATTCTTTCTACTTCTCTAAGCAGCCTCACTTAATGAAGTCTAAAAAAGGAAATGATAGATATCATAATTTGGTGGAATTTGTTGGAGTCCGAAGTGGTCTAGAGGTAGAACCAAGAAAGAGAGGCTCAGCTAGAAACCTGGGCCCTAGAGAGATCACCAAAAATCCAGGGTTATTCAGGGACATACAGCTAATATGTGCTGGAGTAAGGGTCTCAACCCCCTTATGCCTGCCTCCAAAACTTGTGTTCTTTCTGCCACAACAGGCTGGTGAAAAGTCTTCATGCCTCAGTCAAATAGGACTGGATCCCAAGTAGAGCACCAAGTCTCAGAGGAAAAATGTTAGTGCTATTTCACAGGCAGACCAATAAATACAAATGATTTCTATTGACCATTTGTTGAGTGTTAGACTAGATTGTCATTAGGCATCTCAATACTATTTTCACTCCTTCCCCTGTTCTTCCCTGTACCTTTGAGGCTGGAAACCTGAAAAATACATTTCCCAGATTCTCTTGTCAGAAGGGATCTCCTTTAGAATCTACAAATGGGAGGACTTTATGTAAGATTTAGAAGGTTAAAGACAAAGAAAAGCCAATCACTCTTTTCCAACAGTGGTAGAAATACATAGGTAAATGGAAAATGTGAAGTTTTCAGTGATTTCAGCAAAAGTTCCTGCATATCACCCACTTTGGTGCTGTAGGCCACTGAGATCCATCAGTACATTTCTGCACCTCCAGATATTCTGAAAGCCAACAGTGATCTTTCCTGACCTTCATTCCCAAAACTCTTGCAAAAGTTTTGTAAGCATCTAATTCCTGGTATTAAATCCCTAGAGTAGGGAGTGGAAGAAATGCGTGAAAGGGGTCAAAATGTAAAAAGAAAAGAAAAATCCCTCCCTAATAAATGGCCACAGTGTTTTTGCTTTTCCTGACTAAGTGTTCGCTGATACAAGGACTCTGCTAGGCATCTCTAGGAGGCTTTTAAACTTTCTCTCCTTTAATCATCCCATTGAGTCTATGACATTGGTGTTGTTACTGTTACTTCCATTTGAGAATGAAGATTTTGAAGCTCAGAAAGCTTAATTGATTTGCCCATAGTCACTCAACAAATAGATTCCTGAGCCTGGATTCAAACATGGAGATCATACTCTTTACTACCATCAAAAACTGCCTATGCGACTAATAGTGCAGATGTGAGTAACACTGGAGAGATTACCAGACCTCTGTGGGACCTGGTGTGTAGTATGCTCAGAGAAATAAGTCAGACAGAAAAAGACAAATATCATAGGATTTTACTAAGATGTGGAATCTAAAAAATACAACAAATGGGAAGAATAAATATTGTCAAAATGGCTATACTACCTAAAGCAATCTACAGAGTCAACGCAATCCCTATCAAACTACCAACAGCTTTCCTCAATGAACTGGAACAAATAATTCTAAAATTCATATGGAACCACAAAAGACCCCGAACAGCCAAAGCAATCCTGAGAAGGAGGAATCAAACAGGGGGAATTACGCTCCCTGACTTCAAGCTCTACTACAAAGTCACAGTAATTAAGACAATTTGGTATTGGCACAGAAACAGACCCACAGACCAGTGGAACAGAATAGAAAATCCAAACATTAACCCAAACATATACAGTGAACTAATATTTGATAAAGGAGCCTTGGATATACAATGGGGAGATGACAGCCTCTTCAGCAGCTGGTGTTGGAAAAACTGGACAGCTACATGTAAGAGAATGAAACTAAACTACTGTCTAGCCCCATACACAAAGGTAAACTCAAGGTGGATCAAAGACCTGAATGTAAGTCATGAAACCATAAAACTCTTAGAAAAAAACATAGGCAAAAATCTCTTGGACATAAACATGAGTGACTTCTTCATGAACATATCTCCCCGGGCAAGGGAAACAAAAGCAAGAATGAACAAGTGGGACAATATCAAGCTGAAAGGACACCATCAATAGCATAAAAAGACATCCTACAGTATGGGAGAATATATTCATAAATGACATATCTGATAAGGGGTTGACATCCAAAATATATGAAGAACTCACGCACCTCAACAAACAAAAAGCAAATAATCCAATTAAGAAATGGGCAGAGAACATGAATAGACACTTCTCCAAAGAAGAAATTCAGATGGCCAACAGGCAAATGAAAAGATGCTCCACATCACTAGTCATCAGAGAAATGCAGATTAAAACCACAATGAGATATCACCTCACACCAGTGAGGATGGCCAACACCCAAAACACAAACAACAACAAATGTTGGCGAGGATGTGGAGAAAGGGGAACCCTCCTACACTGCTGGTGGGAATGTAAATTAGTTCAACCATTGTGGAAAGCAGTATGGAGGTTCCTCAAAAAACTCAAAATAGAAATACTATTTGACCCAGGAATCCCACTCCTAGGAATTTACCCTAAGAACACAGCAGCCCAGTTTGAAAAAGACAGATGCACCCCTATGTTTATCACAGCACTATTTACAATAGCTAATAAATGGAAGCAACCTAAGTGTCCATCAGTAGATGAATGGATAAAGAAGAGGTGGTACATATACACAATGGAATATTATTCAGCCATAAGAAGAAAACAAATCCTACCATTTGCAGCAACATGGATGGAGCTAGAAGGTATTATGCTCAGTGAAATAAGCCAAGCCAAAAAATACAAGTATCAAATGATTTCACTCATATGTGGAGTATAAGAACAAAGAAAAAAACTGAAGGAACAAAACAGCAGCAGAGTCACAGAACCCAAGAAGGGACTAATAGTTACCAAAGGGAAAGGAACTGAGGAGGATGGGTGGGAAGGGAGGGTAAAGGGGAAAAAGGGGCATTACAATTAGCAGACGTAATGTTGGGGGGCACGGGGAGGGCTGTACAACTCAGAGAAGACAAGTAGTGACTCTATAGCATCTCATTACGCTGATGGACAGTGACTGTAATGGGGTTGGTGGGGGGGACCTGATGAAGGGAGTAGTTTAATAACCATAATATTGCACATGTAATTGTAGATTAAGGATACCAAAAAAAAAAAAATACCGAAGGAAAGAAAAAAAATAGTTAAGTCTAAATTACCACAAGTGACAAACATTTAGAAACCTGACCTGACCTGTTTTTGTTCAATTGCCTGCTCATAAATCATAAATGAATTATGAGCTTCAATGAATAACCTTTGCAATAAAATGTATGTACATTAAGGTACTGATTAAAGTGAAGATAATTTTTAAAAAATTCAAAAAATGAACAAACAAACAAAAAAACAGGAATAGACTCCTAAATACAGAGAACAAACTGGTGGTTGTCAGAGACAAGGGGAGATGGGCAACACAGGTGAAAGGGATCAAGAAGTACAAACTTCCAGTTCTTAAATAAATGTCACCGGAGTGTAAAGTACAGCATGGGGAATATAGTCAGGAATATTGTAATAACTGTCTGGTGACACATGCTAACTACGCTTATCCTGGTGAGCATTTCATAATACATATAATGATCACATCACTATGGTGTACACCTGAAACCAATATAATACTGTACATCAACTACACTTCAATAAAAACCTAACAAATGAATAAATGAATCTTCACACTAGGCTAATTACTCTCAAGGAGCAGAGGAGCAAAGGGTATCTTAAATCCATGAGGAACATTTAAAAATTTACCTTTGAAAACTTCACTTCCCTCTTCAATGGGGGTATATCAAAATCTCCTCCTGGCAGGTGACAGCAGGAAGTGGATAAAGATTAGAGATTTTTGAATAAGCTCTGATTCAAATGTTCTCCAGACAATTTTGACAGAAAAGTCTGGTTGAAAACCAGGGCTGCAGATCTACCAAGTAGTTAATTTATAGGAGGCAGAATGATTCAGCAGCACTCCTGCCTAGGGTATGCTGACAACTCAATAAGCCCTGTTCCAATCTGGTCAAGGTCAAGTTTTCGGGTGGAGAGAATCAGTGACCTGATCTAAATAAGGCTGAGGGCCAAGGATTCTCACACAGGAAGGTTTTTAATAAATGTTGACATCTTACCTACTCTTGGAAGAGTGTCTGAGGAGATAGGCCTTCATCATCTTCCCAGGAAGTGCCAACATAGTCTGTTTCCTGAGTAACTGTCATTACAGTATTACAGTTCAGCAAAATGAGTGTGGAAATTCAAGTTACATTTTATTCCATTGAAAATGAGGCCTAGAACTTTAATCAAATACTTCTCAGACACTTTCCAGAGATGCAAGCTTAATGTGTCAAGTAACTCTCCAAATAGAGTCACTGCCTGCATTACCGGAGTCTCTGCAAGACAGAAACATTTACCTTTGCAACCTGTCTTCATTTTGGTTTCTGCAAGATTTCTGATAACCTATTAGCAACCTGCTTTGTATCCACAAAGCCTCATCTCCCTTTCATATAGCAGTCTGTTAGAGAACATTCGGGAATTAGAAAGAATCACTCTTTGGAGTCCTAATTCTGCTTTCATATATATTGCCTAAGACAATGGTATTGCCTCTTATCTTTAAAGCACTTTTGTTGGTTCATTTATTCAACAAATATCTTATCAAATATTTACTTAGCTGTAATATTAGTCTGGCACAGTGTTAAGATTTGAGGGTATAACAGACAACCAAATAGACCTGGTCCTCAGGAAGTTTGATGTACTGCAGGGGGTTAGGCATGGGAGAGAGCTGAAAGTCCCATGATTGAACAGGAAAAGTATTAGTTCCAATCTAATAAGGGAGTCTACATTCCACCTGCCAAAAACATATAATTCTATTTCAAGACTGTTAATCCTTAAAAATATTTATAGAATATTTACTAGGAGCATAGCATTGCACAAGATGCTGGCATAAAGAAGATAAGTAACAATCAGTCCCTGCCCTCAAAGAGTTGAGTCTTGGGGTGAGAAACAGTTGGAATAAGTAAGGTAAAAGGCAATCCACATGCTGATACATTATATACATGTTCCACTGGAGAGGTCATGGCCAGCTTGCTTTGGGTCTCTGAGATGAGGAATTTTTGCCAGACTGAGGAAGAAGGGGTGCATTCCAGGGAAGGAGAGAGCCTGTGCAAAGTCACTGAGGTAGGCTCTAGAATGGCACTTTCCTCTTAAGACCATGGATCTCAATCCAGGGCACATAGAATCACATGAGGCTCCAGCCCCATATAGCACTGGCATTTCAAGAGCTAACCTAGTGGAACTCCTCCACTGAACAATCACAAGCAAAGTGACCCTATCCGAATTGACAAAGAAGCTGCTCCTGCAGCAGTGTCCCCTGACCCTCTCACCTTGAATGTGAGAAGTCTACACCATCACTAAGTTGACTCTCCAAAAATTCTTTAGTTTGATCACTAATCCTTTTCCTGTATCATCCCTGGAATCAGGACCCACCCTCCTTTACAGATTCCCTAAAGAATTCATTACCAAAGTTCTTACCACATTTTTCCACTGGCGACAGTTACAGATTTCATCCATAAATCAGATACTTAACATGATTCTCCTTTAAGAAGAACTTTGCTCTTTGCTCCCTTCCTGACAGGGAGTCACACAATCTTTCTTATCCCCTTGTTCTTGATCAGTGTTGAGAAAAGAGGAGATCCTTCCAGCCACAGAACTCAGGAAACTTGGTAAAATATTGCTCAAATATTCCCCTTACTGCTAATCACCTATATTACTAGCTAGATTTCCAAATGTTGTGGAAATAGCACCAGACTTCAATTAAAACAGGTCTGGGTTTGCATTTCAGCCCTGTTCACTGCGTAACTGGGCAACTTTGGGCAAATGAGCAGATCTGTGAGGTTCAGTTTCCAACTTTGTATAAAAGAGTTAATACTATACGGGGTTATTGTGAGGGTGAATCTCACTTCACCCTCACTATAACAGGTTATAGGGCCCTAAAATGTTAATTAAATTTGATTCCTAATCAATTTATTTTTATCATTTAGGTAACTAATGATTATTTTAGCTCTCTTTCCAGAAAAAAAGATTATTTTTGATAGCTAAACTCATCCATTTGCTCTTAGAACAGGAGGTCGGCAACTTTTTTTTCTGTAAGCCCATACAGTAAATATTTTCAGTTTTGAGGGCCACGTGGTTCCTGTCACAACTTCCCCACTCTGCTGGTGTAGCAAGAAAGCTGCTGTTGACAATACATCAATGAATGGGCATGTCTATGTCCCAATAAAACTTTATTTACAAAACAAAAATATCTGTGGGGTCAATTGTGGCTTGTGGTCATAGTTTGCTGAACCCTGTCTTACAGCATTGCACGGAGTCGGGGAAAAAGGCTTGGACTTTTTATAGGCACAGATTTAAACCTCAAATCTATTACTAAATAGTTGTACCATCTTCAGCAGTTTATTTAACCCCTTCCTGTGCCTGTTTCATCACCTATAGAATATGGACAGTAACAGTACCCACCTCATAGCACTTTTAATAGAATTAAAAGAGAGAATGCTCACTCAAAAATGCAATCCAAAGAGTTACGGATATGTGGTAACTTTGTTTACTTATTTTGGACAGGGATGTTTTTGTTGTATTTGTGGATTCCTCCTTTCCATTTCTTCCTCTTGCTCCCCTTTCTCATTCACTCATCCTCCCGGCAATGACCCCATGCAATTTCTCTACCCATGACATCCAATGGTAATGCAGCCTACTTGGCTTTTCTTCCTACTTCCCATGTACAAGTTCAACCTCATTTTTCCTAGAAATTATAATATCAGAGAGGGCAATATATAAATTGCTGTGATATGTCTATGTATGGGAGAATAATAGAACATATCGCACTCACACAATATGAGATATCTCATTTGAAAATACTCTGTTGAACTTGGAATAACACAATCTACTTGACTCTCAAGAAAACCAAAGGCTGACTCTCAATTAATAAGTGACTCTCAATTAGCCCAGTGTCACCCAGATCAGCTATTATGCTAGGTTCCTTTGGATGAGTTGGCCACATAAATATAACTTTAAGAGCTAGATTATAAATTGAGCATAAGGCTAATCAGTACACTGGCCAAAAATGATTGTGAAACTCTTTGATCTATTTATGCTTGTGTCTATAAACACCCAGTGGGCTGAGGAAAGGAGAATGGGAGCCTGATTTTTATTGTTCGTACCTATACATGCCAGGTACTCTACCAGGATCTTTGTATGTACCATATGATTTGATCTTCACAGTAAAATTCTAAAATTAGAGTTTCAAGTCAATTATTCAATATCACATAGCAAGTAAGTAGTGAAACTCATAATAAACCCAGGTATGTACCACTCCACACCATACCTTTTGCATTCTCATTTTCATTGACTTGATCATTTGGTGAAAAAGGTAAAAATGAACGAATGCCCAGCCCAGTCAAAAACCTCAAATCAGTCTTGAGTATGAAGTATGCTCTTTTCGGAAGATGAATTAGCAGTTGTTGCTTTTATGCAGACTGGATGTCACAGTGTATGAAATGGCTCTTAAAACATTTTTCTTTCTCCTTGGACTGTTAGGCTAGATTAGACTTGGAAGTTGTATCCCCAGATCACAGAAAGTAGCTCCTTGAAGGACTTCTGCCACTTTATGCAGTAAATGCTGACATTTGAGAAAAACTCATTTACTCCTGTGGTTTTTGTTGCTCAGTAAAGGAGCCACACCCATATTTTCCTCAGATCTTTTGAAACCCTAGTGGCAACTTACTGCCTGCTCTACTTTCTTGCCCCAGTCTTCCACAAGAGGAGATTAGTTATGAATAAATGTTTGATTAGAATGAATACATGTAAAGTGAAAAGGTGAGAAGATGTTATATTACCTACTTCAGTGTGTAAACCAGAGGAGGGGAACAAACTGAAAAAAAACAAACCCAAACGATCTTCATTTGGAATAATTAAAAAGAAACATTCTTCCCACAAGTGTCAGAAAGATTATCATGCTCATCTTTCCCAGGGAGGTCCCCAGAGAGCCAAACAAGCTGTCTTTGGAGAGGGCAAAGGGACAGGTGTAATCCCAGTTAAATATTGGATCTAAAATTGCATATATTAGACACCCTGTACTCATAATTATGTGTTGAAAGCTTCTTCCCTGCTTCCTGATTAATCAATGGCAGTCTGGACTGTGTATTGGAGGCTCTTCTGTTTTTGTTTCCCCTTTGTAGCTAATCAAGTGGGCCTACTCTTTGTGCTTGCGCCTGCTTATCTGCTATAACTCATTAGGGATCACCTAAGTGTGACCAAGTTATCAATTAGTGGTATTGAGCATTATAAGCCTCAATTTGCTAAATGTTCTCATAGGATT
This sequence comes from Phataginus tricuspis, assembly GCA_029783875.1. Classification (NCBI taxonomy): domain Eukaryota; kingdom Metazoa; phylum Chordata; class Mammalia; order Pholidota; family Manidae; genus Phataginus; species Phataginus tricuspis. The sequence goes on along the minus strand of JAQQAC010016209.1, from coordinate 119,086,371 downwards.
GCAGATACATAATAATCACTTCTGAAGAGATACCTGACCTCTAATTTTCCATTTTACTAGCTGGTCTAAGCCATACCTGCCTTACATTTGTGGAGAATCTATAAATAATTTTAGTGAAAGTTAGTGAAGCCATTTAATCATGTTTCAAGGCAAACATACCATGTTAAAGAATAATACATCATTTGGAATGAAAGGAATTAATAATTTACTAATTAAATAATTTAAAAGCAACTAAGTATTTTTCCTCCTAGGCATATTTTCCTCACTTTAACAGAAAAAAAAAAACCCATTGATTTTATCAGTCTGTTGCACCACCTACCTAAGTAATAAATTATTTAATCATGTCATTGAGAGGAGATACTTGTGAACAAAACTATATGGGGCCACCATCAGAGCAAACATGAAATGGAGTAGAAGCAGTATGCTTTGTTTACTAGCTTCATGACTGCTCCCAAAGGATTATTACTTCAGAGACAGGCTTTAGAAACCACAAGATGCTTGTTTTAGTATGAAAACAAACAAGCAAACAAAACATCATGAAAAACAAAAAACAAACCACTGTACTTGACCTGAGATATAAAATTCAGGACTCAGTTCTACTCAGCTTCCTTACTTAGAGATTATCATTTGGGAAACATGTAACACAAAAGAAACTATTGAAAAACATGTTGTATTTTTTAAATTGCAGACTTACAATTTAATAGAGGCTTGAAATTCCACACCTAAGGCACCAAAGTGTGACTATATCAACTGCTCAAGCAGCTGTGGCTGAGTCCACATGGAATATATGCAGAGCATATCTGTTTAAAATAAAACCACATTGTTCTCAGAGATAGAATGTAACTTGGAATGCAGTTTTAATGTTAGTGAAATTTCCAGAATAAGGATGGGGTGGGATGAAGTGGGCAGCAAAAGCAAGCATTCACATAGAAAACATAAACCTGGTGCCTACTACTTGCCACATGCAGTTTCCAATCCAAAGAACCAAGAGTTCAGTGGAAGGGGGAAGGAGAGAGAATTAATTTCACAAACATGAGAGAGAATAAGATATTTGGGATCAGGTTTAATCCTTACCTATTTATCTCCTCCAAAGTTCCAGGCACCTGCATTGGGTGTGCAATGCAGGAAAGTCCTTATTTTGAAAGAACTTAGACTATATTGAAATGAGGCAGACATATAAACATAGCATGAAATGCAGTGTGGTTACATGCACTATTTGAGACTTTGAGGGCCCACTGAGGGATACAAAAGTGTCGTGTTCCCCTCCTTCACTAAACTCATTCCAGTACATGGCCACCTTCAGAGTACACAGCACATTATCTGTGCTCAAGAGTTTTCACTTCTTCAGTTACAAACCTTAGAGAACCAGTCTTGAATACATATGTGCTCTGGACCTTACAATGATGACTTGCTTTTTGTTGTTACTGTTTACCAAAAGTAATATTGTCATCTACCTTATTCTTTATAACAGGTGTTTCATATAAAATTAATGAAGAATTGTAATTTTTACAAAGCTTATATATTCTCAACAAAGAATATAGTCACTAAGGGTTATTTGAAATATTATTCAAAATTATATGCCATGGGTGCTGAGAGGTAGTGTATAATACTGAAAAGCATAAAGGCATGTTACAAGAAACCAAGCTTGGGTTTGAATTCTAGCTGTGCCACACTATCTTGCACCATGATATTGTGCAATTATGTTTGTCACAGTTTTCTGCACCTCAATTTCTCCATCTGTAATGTCATTAAAATAATAGTACCTGGGATGGTTGGGAACACTAAATATGTCGATGATTATGAACTGTCTGGCCAAAAATAAAAATAAAAAATGTTTACTCCAATATTTGCTGAACTTCTGGAAGATCTCCGATAAGACTACAAAAGTTTTTCTGCTTGTGTGTCTGAGGTCCCCTCACTTCACTTAGCCACATATGAGTCATTAGATGCACTTTTCTCTTTCTTCCAGTATGTTCTCTAACCTGCATTCTTTACCACCAGGCTCAATGAAGGCTCTGCCCAAGCTCTACACTAATTTCTTCTACATATGGTAGAGCCTCTAGTCATAAAACTTCACTGCTCTCTCTCCCAACAGAATCTGGGAAATCCAAGCTCAAGCAAGCCTTTTTATATTAAGATAAAATCCCTCCAATTCCACCTGTTTCTCTCACATCATGCTGGTCCTATAATGTTATAGCCATACATTTCATATCTAATTATCAACTCTCTACTAGATGGTAAGACACATGGTGTCTAGAATGCTTTTCATTTTTAAACACATTGCAACAGATGAATAGGTGGGTCCTCTATAATGTGTAGGGACAGACAGGCAGCAGACTTGCCCACACTCAGAGTGAGTTGCACTTGAGTCAGAAAAAAATTTAGGCATTGTCTAATGTTATGTGATATGATATGCAGGTTATACATATCTGATACAACTCTGTGGAACTCATTTCCAATATATGAAAAGGTTAGAAAAATGTTGCTGTGATTTTGAGTTATAGTCAAATACAAAATCTGGCTCCAGATATTATGTTGGAGGAAAAAAGAAACTCTCATTTTAAGTCGGGAAACATTATCCTTGAACTTAATGTTTCAGCCAAGTGATGATCCCTATGTTTCTTTTTTAGATCACATTGCTCACTAAGTTATTTATGATCTGGATAAGATGCTAAAATGGTTTTGGCATAGCAGAGGAACATCAGTTGTGAACTGCTGGTCCTGGTTAAAATGGCATGCTGTCTTTGACCTTCATCATTTCTAGAGATAACTTTAGATGGTTAACTTATTTTTGAAATCTTTGACTAGTTTATTTAGAGAACCCAATCCAGTTCTTGGTAGGATAATTGCAGGAGAGAAGCCACCTCAAAACTTTCATCTCTTGGACCAAACTTGGCAGTGAGAATGATACACTACCATCCCGAACAGGTGCACGGAAGGAGAAGAGTAAGAATGCAAACAACACAAGTCCCAGCTAGCTTTCCAAAATTACAGTTTACAATGATAGCTACTAACATACCTCAGCAGGGCTAGGTGATAAGCATCTGGATAACAGGAGTTCCACATAGCCATTTTTATCTCCCCTCTTGATTATATCCTATTAAGGGGGTCTGGCAAAATAGTAGGTGTTCAAAAAGTCTTCCTGCTTTGTATTAGCATCTTACATTTATGGTAGAAAATCTCATACTCAGAAGTTCAGGCTTCCAGAGGGACAGCCAGATATTCTTTCCTTATCCTTTCAAATGTAGTCTCCAGAAGGTAATAGTAAATTCAGAAAGGATCAAATGTCTTTGGCCATGGACATACCTCTTAAGAGCACATCCCTCATGAATATCAAAGGTTTCTCACTCCTGTAGAATTCTAGATCTGTTTTACTACAGCCTTGACAAATGTTTGTATATGAGAGCTACTTGTCTGGAAATTGAGTCTAGGTTAGATAATTACCCATTGTATTACTGCATTCTTTCAGCAACGTTACAGCTTATACCTGTGTGTGTGTGTGGGGGGGAGGAATGGGACAACTTCTCTTCTTCTGTCCTAGTAAAATGGAAAATTAGAGGTCACGATAGAACCACAGGATACAAAGTGGTCTCTTTCAGGCTAAAACAGCAAGCCTTTTAAAAGAAAATTGTGCCCTTATTCTCATAGCCTCAGAGGAGTAGATTATTTTATACTGAAAGCAATAAACCTTATCCTTGCTAATATAAGATCACTAATAAAGGGCACTGAGATGTAAAATAAATCATGCCAATTCAGTCTATTACTTTGCTTTTACTTGGCATTCATTTGTTTAGAGAATAAATACTTTCTCACTTGTGTTTTGAAGAGAATTGTGCTATGCGTAGCATGTCCATGAGGTTGATAGAGGACATCAGTTATTGCCCTCAAGGAACTGGCAGTCCAGTGAGAGAGCTAACAATAAATTTTAAAACTATAATACACAATATAAGAAACACCTATGTAGAGATATAGAATCTGTTGTAGTTGAGATGTTCAGGAAAAGGCTCACAGGGAAGGTGGCTTGAATCACAGCTCCAATCCATGGGTCAGATATGGACACATGAAGCCTGGGGGGATGCATTCCAGAGAGTGTGGAGATTTGTTTGAATGGGTGGGTTGAAGGCAACTTAAGTTGGAAGCACATTGTGTAAGTTCTTGACGGTCAAACTGAGGTTGCCTCCACTCCCGTCTGGGTGTGTACTGTCTTACCAAATAAACTTTCTTGCTTCATAAGTCTACTGCACTTGTCTCTGAACTTTTTTAGATAAAGATAAGAACTCATTGACCTCCACCTCTGGTGGTAAATGTCTTTGTCGTTTTGGTATTTCATTCAGATTTCTAGTCTTAACACAATCCTTTTTCTTTCTCTCTGCTTTATTCCAGACCAGTAGGGGATTGGAAGTTCTCAGAATATCACCTCATTCCATCCAGTGCTCTGCCGCTCCCCCAAATTCTGGGGTGATAGGGACTTAGTTCCTATGCCATGCAGTTTCAAGTGGACATTTGATGCCAGGTGACCCCGGCTTTAGGAGTTGGCAAAGGACTTGCCTTATGCCAAGCTAGAGTTCAATGAACTTTCCTTTTCTCCCTCTGCTCTTCCTTGCTATCTACTGCCTCCTGGGTTGCTGACACTGGCTTCTACTCTTGCTTTGATGAATTTCTTTCTTTCCAACACTTGTTTGACCTGATGGAGAATTCTTTCCTGATTAGCATCAAGAGCCCTTCCTCCCCTCTCCAGGTTGAGGTTTCACCTAGTGCGCAGGAAGAGACTGCCCCAGATTCAACTGCCCACCAACATAATGACTAATATTTTATTGAGCCATCATTATGTACCGCACCAGGCACTATACTAACTGCTGAGAGAGTGTTTGTTGAACAGATGCATGAATGAAGGAATAAATTAATCAATGTAGTTAACTAAGAAATATAAATTAATAACTTGGATTTCATCAAGGGTTAAGTTCATACTTCCCTTTAATTCCCTAAATTAAAATAATATCTGTCCATGTGACTGTTGGAAGTTCTGGCTTGTCCCCAAAATATACAGGATCATCATGAAATTCTAATGTATTCTGTAAATCATCCCAGCGTTACCCTAGAGAAAGCTCATATGATATTTGGATAATAATGGTTAAAATTTATTGAGCAATTACCATGTTCCAGGGACTGTTTACATGTATCTTATATATGTAAATATATGAAATATTTATATATCCCTATATTCCTCTGCGTGTGTGTGTGTGTGTGTGTGTACTCATTTAATCTTCACAATGCCCCAGTGAGTTTAATTTAGCATCACAATATGTTACAAGGAGGAAACCGAGACCTGGTAAATAAATAATGTCTCCAGGGTCTTCATGTGGTGGAACTTAAAAGTGGGAACTAGAGAGGGCAGCCAGCCCACTCCCTAGTACTAAGCCTCCCCGTAGGGTTTTCCTACTGAGCATCTTTCTCTCAGCTCGCCCCAGACTGCTACTGTATTTTTGGGACCACTTTGCCTCCTCCCAACAGTAGTGCTCTTGGGTAACATGTCTCCTGTTAATAGGGTTGCCAGAAAAAAAAAAAGTTGTTCAGTAAAACTTGAATTTCAGATAAACAGCAAGTAACTATTGACTGTAAATATGTCCCAAATACACTAAAAATGTATTTGGTTTTGAAATTCCAATTTAACCGAACATTTTGTAATTTTGTTTGCTAAACCTGGCAACTGTCTACTAAACAAAATCCAGTCTCTCAGATTCCCAGGGTTCAGAGCATGGAGACAGACAATTTCTCCTTCCCTCTGTCACAGGCCTGACTCTCAACAACTCATTTCCTATCCTAGTAAGTTGTCAGTAACTGTTTTTGTCCTGTTTCTGCTTTGCTAGTTCCTTCTAAGTGGGTCTTCTACCTCCTTTTACTTTGCACATTTTTTCCCCTTAATCTCCACTCATTTGAGTACCACACATATGTAGGCTTCCTCATCTCTCCTATGCCTATGCCCTCTTCTCTCTTTCCTCAGCCCATTTCACTCCCTCATCTCTCAACAATTTATAACATGAGGATTAAAGAAAACTAGCAACTTCACACTTTAATTGGGTTCCCCATCTAGAGAAAAAGCTTCTTATATATCCTTTTCCTTTTTCCCTACTCGATTCTGAGCACATGGAACTTTAGGTAGTTCATACTCAATAAAGATTTGATTGCCTAATTTTATATATTTGATCACAATGTTCTCTGTGGGGATGTGCTTAGGTAGCACATTTCTCCCATAGAAGGAACTTAGCAGGTCACTCAGGGTGACAGTTATCAGGAACTTTCTGAATGAGAAAGAATGAGCAAGCCACACCTTATTTTCTAGGGCTTGGTGAATCCTGAGACACCAAGAGTGTGTACTTTGCACAGATCTGCAGACCATCAGAGCTATGGTTTGCTACCCAGTCTGCTACCATATTTTTGGGACTACTTTGCCTCCTCCAAACAGTAATACTCTTAAGGTAACATGTCTCCTATTAATAGGGTTGCCAGAAAAAAAAGAAGGGTTCTCAGAGTTGCCCTTGTTAAAAGTGATAAAGGGAAGCCTCACGGACATGGCATCAGGAGGCCTGCAGGGGGAGCTCTCACACCCACCACTCCTGCCCAACTGCAGACAGCACAGCAAGGAAGAGACAGACACCTTAAAACTCATACTATTTTGGCTACTCCAGCAGGAAGAGGGAAGAGTTTCTTCCTGCCCCAGCAACAATCGCAACAGCCTAGCCAATGAAAGACTGTTACAACTCAGCCAATGAGCAGCCATGCCACATGGGTCTCCCAGTTTCTCCAGTGGACTGTGCTTAGTCCCCCAGCAGTCTGCCTTTCCTCTATAAAAGAGCACTGCTCTCCTTTGTTCTCTGGACATGCTTACGGTTTTGCCATAGCTTCCTTGTCCTGAATGGTAATTCTCTGCTGTTCTTGAATAAACCCATTTTTCCAGGTAAAATAACTGACAGCTTTTTTTTAATGTTAACACACTAATGCCACCCCTTATCAAATTTAGACAAAATATGACTGAAGCTCATAAAGGAAAAATGACTGGACTGAAGTCAGAGAGGATCCTTGGTTAATAATATTCAGTCACCAGGTTTTGCCATCGGAAAAAAAGGCAGTGGTGGAATCAGTGTTTGCATCTAGGCTCCAACAGTTAGAGCCATGTTTTACCTGAGATGCCATTTTTCCTTCTCGCACCTTAACTTAAATTTGTCTCGGAAATGGAGATGGTAATATTGAGTCATCTACCTCACAGAAGTGTTTCAAGGATCAAATGAAATAAGGTAGGTGACAGCCTTCTGCAAATGGTGAAGTACGCATTATATGAATGCAAGGAAATATGATTTGTAGCCACTCCTGCTGTAACAAGGACGGGAGCAGGTGAATTTGAGGCAGCCATGTTCCTCTGGGTCAATGCAGAGCCAGTGACCCAGCCCTTTGTTGGAAGCCCTCTCTTCCATATATGGGTTCTCTTAAACAAATACTTAACAAGAGCTACTCTGATCATCTGTAGTCATTAAAGAAGATTAAAGGGTTTTTTTTTCCTTTCCTAATAATAATGTATGAGCTTCAGCAGTCTAAGCAAATTCCAGTCTCAGTAATTGTCTTCCTCCTTACTATTCCTTAATGAGGTTCAAAAGGTTAATTAGTTGCTTGCAAAATACTAAAGTACTTAATGGAGGTAATCTAGCAGGACAATATCTAAATGTAGACCTTTGGTGAATGACTAGATAGACAGTTGATATAAAGAGCTAAGAGACCGAGAGTTTCCATTAATATTCTATTAATTTAATACAAGGTGACTGTACATGGAGGAAAGGAGACACAGTTGAATCCGAAAGATACTACTAGAGGAAGGAAGAAATGTTAACATTCCTCTAGAGATACCATGTTTCCCAGAATTAAATTAACGAAGTGGCTTATAGTGTTTGGTATAGGATCCATCGAGTAATATAAAATAAATTATCCTCAACAATGACGACGTGGGGGTAAAAAAAAAAGTTAAAATCCACACAGCTGTTATTCCAAACTGCCATTAGTAAGCACAGGGGGAATAAAAACACCTGCTGGGCTGACAAAGGACTGGCTGAAGCATGCAACCTCCTGATGATGTCACTTGTTTCCAGTACAGGACTTAGGGTACCAAGTGGAATAGACATGAATGCATGGCCCTTAAAATATTTTTCCTAAATATTGCTTCTTAACACAGGAGAAATACTTTATTATATCTTTAAATTAAAACATGACATTCTTAAGGGACCATGCAAACTCTACACAAAATATATAATGTATATGGAACCACCTCATAGCCATTTAAAAGCTCACAAATGAGGCATATGTGCCCTTATCTAGTGAAATCACTTTCTGAAAAAAACTATCGCAATCTGACATTTTCTCAGGACTCAATGGAACAATCAACCCGCTTAGAACAGGTGTCCATTAATCCAGTGGCTCACAGCCAGACTTATTGAAAGAGTTGTCAATTTTTACTGTATTTCCTTTCTCACTTCCCACTCACATCTCTTCTCAATGCAAATCAACTCAGTTCCCCGCTACTTCACCAAAATTGCTCTTGATAAGGGTACTGATGATCTCTGCTTTGCTAAATTCAGTGGATACTTTTCAATTTCATCATCCTTCTTCCATTCATTCAACAAATATTTGCTGATTGACAGCCATATGTCAGGCACCCAATCCAGAAAGACAGACATCAATTAAATCATGTCATTTCACTGATAATAAGTGTAATAAAGAAAAATTACAGGGTACGAAGAAAGCATATCACAAAGGCGTTCACTAAATCACGGGGAATCACTTGACCTGTCAGCAGCATTTGGCCTCTGTGACTCTATGCTTCCCTGGCTTTTCTCCGTCCTTACTGACTGCTCTTTCAGTTTCCTTGCTGACAACACTTCCTCTGTTTAACCTTTAAATTTGCCAAGGACAGTCACGCTTTACACAGGACAGTTTTAGTTTATACTTGCTGTCCTGGCATGATTATGACTAGTGTCACCTTTAACTCTCTAAAGAGTCTGGGTTTGGACGATAAATGATTTGGTCACCCTTTTTCTAGGTGACCTCATTCAGTACTGAAGAATTACATTGAACATATGTATGCTGATGGCTCCCAAATCTTTCTTTAACTTGGCACTTTTTTTTTCTGATCTACTGAGCGGTATGTTGAACTGCTTAGTAACTCCAATTTGACCTCTCCCTGGGAGCTCAAGCTCGTCATGGACAAAACGGAATTTAATCTGCTGTACCTATCATCCATCTAGAGCTCTGGAAGCCATAAACCTGGCACTCAACCTTGAACCCTTCCTCTCTGACATATCCTTGTTGTCAAACAAACCCCCAAACCTCCACACCACATTCTAAATAGACCTTAAGTAATATTGCCCATGTCTAGCTAACCAGCGTCTCTCCCAGAATTGCTGCAACTCCGAACTGTGCTCCAAAGTTTCATTCGCAGACACTAGTCAGTTTCCTCTTGCAAACAGCAGTTTGAACGATCTTTCTAATTCTCATTAAATCACTGCCTTGTTGAAAATACTGTAGTGATACCTCATTGAATTCTGGGTAAATAATAGAATCTTCATCACATCCCTTACTTTATTTCTAGTGTCATTTTGTAGCCAATTCCACCTTTGTTTGCTACCCTCCAGACACACTGTGCTGCACACATATTTTTTTCTGCCTAGGACACTCTGCCTGCCATTGCAATGCAGGTACCACTTCTCCAAAGAAGGTCCTATGTCCTCTTTTATGCATTCACATGTATTTATTTTTCATATCAACCATCACCAAAAATTAAATAATTATATTTTTAAGTAATTTGGAAATTATTTATTTTAATGTCTGTCTTTTTATTTTTCAGACTGCAAGTTCAACGAATGAAGCGATTTTTGTCTGTTTAAACCTTTTACCCCCAGCACCTAGCCCAGTGCCTGGCACATTGCAGACCCTCAATAAATATTTCCTACAAGAAATTAAAAAAGGATAGGGACAGATGACTTGAGAAGAATTTCAGGTTCTTGATACTTTGCACGATAACCAGAATATACTCTAGGTTGAAGGACTGAAGATTGAGGAAGTCAGGGGCTCTGAACACCTGTGTGGAGGGCAGCTTCCTGCCCATCAGGAATACTTATTTTGCACTTTACACAAGTGAGAAATCCCTGTTGTGTTAAGCCACTGTGATTTTTTTCTCTCTTCAGCAGCTTGTGTTACCTTAAATACTCTTTGCTTACTCCTGCAAGCAAATTTGAGTTTCAATTTGACTAATGAGATTATTAGTGATTATAGAGCCATACCAATTAGTTTCAAAGATTTGAATTAATGTCAAATTGGCTATGATGATGAAAATACTTAGAGCAACAACTACCACCAAGAATACACCTTGACAGCCATGAAGGATAATGTCATGACACTGTTGTAAATATTACTCTATCTTGTGATTTTCCAGGCAGAAGCCCTGAGCTGGGGCCTGTTAGCATTGTCCGGATCCCATGGACTGCTTTGAGCTGCTGGTGGTAGAAGGACCAGATATTTCTGGTGCATATTGTCATGAGAAAACTGCTGATCATGTGGGTAAGGGTTGAGGGAAAGAGTAGACACAAATTTGAAAGGAAAGTAAAAAGCTAGGCACAAGTAAAGCTGTTGAAGGTTCTAGGTAACAAATTTTAATGATGTTTCTCCAACCTCAGCAGGAATTTAGACAGGCTCTGGCACTCTGAGGACTGGAAACACCTACATTCAGCATGCTTAGTATAATCATTGATTCCTCTCACAATTGGTTATGACCTGTGTAAGATTTCTCTAAGTGGACCCATATTCAGCAGGTGTGGGCAAATGGGAGTCAGAGCAAGAGAGCAATAACCAGGTATATTTCATAGCCACATGGTGGTTATAGCTAGTGGACTGGTTTGTGCTTAGATATGAGGCAGTCCTTCAGAGAGTCCAAGCAAGGGACTAAAATACAGCAGTTTAGTCAATGGGATGTGTATTTTGGTTTGTGGGAAAGAAGTGTGTGCTTACTTAGTAGTGACTAGTGGTAAAATTTAAGGTATTTGGATGATTCTACCATCATCACCATGAAATTAAGTAAAATCAATTGAAAAAATTAATCATCTCATGCAATTCCTTGATTAGAAGTACCACATACGTGAAAGTGAATGAAAAACAGTACACCACATTTAGGGAAATATGTTGGGGGAACTGCATACTTTAGTATTTCTATGGAAATGTTATAAATGAGTTAAGTAATGGACCAAACCATTCAGTGGCTTCCATGAGGCCATTCAGGTTTGATTCAAAATAGTTTCTGTTTCTTTCATACCACACTCCACAGTGAAGCTCTCTGATCATGTAGTGAGAAGGGAACTCATTTTCCTCTAAACTCACATAGTAACACCCCACATTTTTATTTGTGCATCTTCACTCCGCTGAGCTCTACACTTAATTTTATTATTATTTGTGTAAAGGGTTTATCCTTCTGGCTGAAATGTAAATTCCTTGAGGACAAAGATAGTATGTGATTAACTTCTGTGTCTTCAGTGCTAAAATGCCACCAGGCCCCTAGTATAAGTTCATTCGTTGTTTACTGAGTAAATAGCTGATCCTTTATCAAAGAAATTACATAAATTTGAAATAGGAGCCTCCTTCCAAACTATCTATCCCATCATGATAAAACTTTAGTTTTATCATCAAACATCCTGAGATATTGGCAGTATAGTCAGTGGATAGGTAGAAGCAGCCAAGTGCGAATGTAGCACAGATGGAAGGAACTGACTGGTCTCTATTCTGGAAGGCTGGAGTGCGGCAGACAGCCATCAGCCTAACAATCAGCACCCAAGATAGCATGCTGAACTGGATTTTAACCCAAGCAGATGTTGCTATTCGAGCAGATGTGAGCTGGTATATGTGTCAAACAATGAAAATAATTGCATCCTGGAGTGTACCACTGGTTTTAGGTGGTCTCCCTGGTATAAAATGAGACCCACGCCACTGAGTACTGTTACAGAGAACAGAGGCTTGCCCCAGCATTGTAAATAGACTTCATCTTATGTGTTAACTGAAACTGATTACTAGGTGATGCTCCAGCATTGATTTGAAAAGGATTATAAAACCACATTTGGGCTCAGAAAAGGAAAAAAGCCCATAATTGATTGTTAAAGTCTGCCACAGGTATATAAGAGGAGAAATACGCATGGGCAATATTGGCATGGTATTGGCAAGTAGAGTTGAAAGAGAGAAAGCTGCAACTTGATTAACATGTCAGATTCAAGACTTGGAATAATAAGATGAATTTTAAAGCAGACCCCAATTTTGAAAGTTGTACTGCAGGTATCCTGACTGCCCTGACCAGCATTTGTCTATGAACTGGACAAGATTCGGCCAATCTGTTATAATAATTACTGCCAGAAGCTCAGTGGAACTGAAGAAGGTGGAGGCTGACAAATAAATTCTCTTAGTTAAATATTAATTTCTTTTTCACACTTAATGACAGATCTAAATTGTTTAAATGGATAAAAGCTCTTTTTGCCCTTTCATGGAGGGCTCAAAGAGTGGATTCTTGGCGCAGCCTGGCATTTTGTCGTGATTTGTGATTGCCCAGAGGCTACTCTTTGTCCATTTCTCCCCAGCATCCCTCAGTCAGTGTCCCAGGCATTGGAACCTCAGTATTATATGCACCTTAAACAAAGCACAAGTTGCTGCATAGGCTGTGCCAATGGGGAAGGGAGTTCCATGGAGTTCCTGTGCATCACAATGAACAGGTTTAAAACACTTAAGGCAAAATAAAGACATTATTCAAAAACAGAATGGTCAAAGTCACCCTGTGCTGTTTGCTCCCAAAATATAACACCAATGACCACAAGAACCCTGGTCTGCATTGACGCTATTTAGAAGTAAAGGCATCTTTTTTATTTCTTTGTTCCACTGTAGTTTAATGTACTACAGGTAAATCAGGAATTTCTGACATAGTCCTAATTAGTAATGTAAAATATATCTAAACCAACAGAGATCCTGGCACACTGACTGCTCTATGCCTAAGCTTCCAAGAGTAAGAACCAAGAATGTATAGGCATTAAAGGTTTGATGTGCTGTTCTTGAACTAAAAGAAGGAAGACACTAAGATTATGCTGCCTGTTGTTTTTACTTTCAACCACATTTAATTGTCTCAAGACATAATGTTATGTACTGTTTTTCCTATTTTACAAATGAAGAATCTGAGGCTTAAGTAGTTCAGTAATGAGCAGGAAATCAAACACTCTGGGAGCAAGGATTTGAATGAAGGTATTTGCCACCTCTAACCCTGATCTTCCTATGCCTCCTTACTCTCTCGGACTAGTACCTGCCACTGAGTCAAATGCTGGCAGCACAGACCTAGAATTTAGAGAAGGTTGAGATTGGTGCCGTGGGAGATAATGCTGGAATATAGCATCAATTTCATCCTGTAATTGAAGAGTCACTGAACATTGAAGTGGATTTTGATAAGCAATCAGGTGTTCAGTGGTAGTGGTGTTGGAGAGGACAAAGGGGGAGTGATTTAACTATTCCATGCTAGAAGTCTTGGGGGAGAGACACCAAATGGAGAAAGGAAACATAATACGCTATAACTGAATGCTCATATTGAAAGAGCAATCATTTGATGCAGGATTTTGGGTACTAGAAATAGATAAGAATGGACATATGGCAAATAGAATGCAAAGAGACAGCTGATGGAATGTGGTGAGAGCCATATGAAGCAAGAGTGAAGAAAAGCAAAGTGACTCAAAGTCTTGATTCTGGGTGCCTGATAGATGGAATTTTTTAACTAAATAAGGAAGCCAGAAAGACCCAATTAGAGGTATTGTAAAGATATTCAAATAACAATATAAAGTGGAGAAATTCCAAGCATGAGAGCACTGGGATCACTGCCGTCCTCATTCCCCAAACTTTCCCTAATTTCTTATGGAAATGGACAATGGAATATACAGAAAATGGATACATTTCATTATCACTGGGGTAAAAAAAGGCATGGGTGTTATTTACATGTCAAAAACTTTGAGGAATCCCCACTACATGTAGTGAAGATTATATCATATTGATCGAAGTTATAGAGGGTATAAGATGGCTTTGGTGCAAGTGGGGGAAAAACAAAATCTACCTTAACATGTCTTGATTTGGAAGGTGAAAGATGAGCATGAGGGGAAATCTGTGGGGCTTTGAAAGTACACCATACTTGATTGTTCATTAACTTGTATAGATCGGCAATATTTGAGCCCTATTCGTACCATCAAATGCCCTAGGATTTGACCAAACATGCAATTCCAAGCACCCAAGGTGGTTGGGTCAGGTGAACAGCTGGAACACTGACAAGGACTGCTCAAGAGATTGCCCAAAAATTGTGTACCTAAGTCAAGCCACCCCTCTTGTATGAAGCCATGGAAAGCAGTTCATTATTTCATCTGACAAATATTTATTGAGAGCCTACCATATATCAGGTACTGTCCTAGGCACTTGCAATACGTCAGTGAAGATGACACGCTCCTGCTCTCATGGACTTAACTTCCAATGGAGGGAGACAGACAATAAACAAACAGATGATGTCAAGTCGTTTAAGTGCTATGAAGAAAATTAAGGCAGTGCAAGAACATGAGAGTACCAGGCTGAAGAGTGGGGCATTGCCATTATATAGAAAATGAAAAGGAAGATTTCTCTGATATGCTCTCATGTAAGTAGAGATTATAAAATTTAGTGAGGGAGAAAGCTAAGATCTCTAGGGCAGATCATTCAAGTCACAGGGAAGAGTTAGAGAAAAAAGCACGAGGCCAGAGCATGCCTGATGTATTTAAGCAAGGAAGACTGTGGCTAAAATAGCATGAGAAACAGATAAACTGGTAGGGGGGGAATGAGAGGGAGAGGGAGTCAGATCATACAGGGCCTTGCAGGTCATTTTAAGGCCTGGCTTTTTGTGAGATGGGAAACAACTGGAGAAATATGGGCATCCAAACGTTCAGAAATGATGCTTCCTGGGGCATTGACTTAAATATCTCCCCAGAAAAATTAAGAAAGGCTCTTTCAAGAACTAACAAATGAGGAAATTATCTCCAGAAGGAACTGCGTTTTAAGCATGGAATCAAAGTAAATATATGGGACTGGGAATCAAATTTTTTTCTAAATCCAGTTATAAATATGATGATATTTTATCTTTGAAGGAGAGTACCCTCTATAGAAAAAAGTGATAATCACAGAATAAAAAAAAAACTGGGGAAATAGAGAAGGGGAGTGAATAAAAGTGATTAACTGCTTTTATAAAATGGACAAGAAAAACAGTTTGTTTTTTTTTGCTTGTGGCAAATTCAATATAAATTTAAGAACGCTTTGGAAAGCTTTGTGGTAACCACTTTTGGAATTCAAAGCAGAATGTCTGTCTTTTAAATGACTGCTGAAAATAATAATAATCAAAAATAGTCTAAAAAATTCGAAGTGGGAAAAAATATAAGAAACAATTTTAAAAAGAGCTTTGTAAGAAGGTGGTAAAAGAAAAATCAAACAATATTAGTGATAATAAGTGAAAATTAATTACATTTATTGAGAGAAAAATGTTCTCAGGCTCAGTTGTTTTATCCTGTGATGAGCTACTTACAAGAGACATAGTGAAAATAAGATCTAGAAAGGACACACACACACACACACACACACATATACACAATGAGCAGTAATATATCTGTTAGAGAGTTAGATCAAGGAATAAAATAAATGTGAAAATCAGGCAAAGTGCTAATTAGAAAAAATAATTTATATCAATAAAATATATTGTCTACAATGATAAATGAGCCATCATGGGGCTCTGTGTGCTATCATAACATGAAAGTATATAAAAGCCAGAAGTCCTGTAAACTAAATTTTTTAAAAAAGGAAACAGAAAGGAAAGAACAAAAGAAAAAAAGAAAGAAAAAAAATTATCAAACACAAATGAAGTAGAGTGGAGACTGTACATACCACTATCAGAATATGATAGACTATGGGAAAATTATAAATAAGTATAGATCATCAAGATAGTGACATAGATATTCTCAAAGTCAGTCCTCCTCAGAAGACTAACTAGCAGCTATCCATAGACAAGACACATTTGTAAATTCCAGAATCCTGAGGTGAGGCTAAAGTCCCACCCCCCAGGACCACAGAGACCCAGAAGGAAGGCATTAGAAGGGAGAGAGCAGCAGCTGCCCTCTGATCAGAGCATCCCTCCTCCAGGCTGACACTATGTAGCACTGGGAGGACCCCTCTGGGCCTCTGGTTACACCAATGGGACAAAGAGAGCCTAGGATGGACATCCAGATACCCCAGTATTGCGGGTCATTTCCCAGGAGGCCCACTCAGGTCTGACCTTATGGAAATCACCAGGAGAATCAGTGGGGCTCACACACTGGGGACCAGACAGATGAAGAAGGGAGGTGGAACTTAGAGCTCAGCCACAGATCTTGGTAGACCATGTCCCTGCTTGCAGCGGTGCCTAAGCAGAAATCCCAGACAGTGGCTCTACCCATCAGCAGAGGCCAGTGGTGGCTCCATCTGGCCATGGAGTTGGTTGGTATTTCTGCCTGTCTTGGGTCAACAGCCAAAGGCCTGTACAGAATGAACCCATTCTATGGCCTTGCCTGGGCAGGGAAGCAAACAGGTAGCCTTACCCAAGTGCTGAGCATAGCTGCCAGTTCTGAACCAACTGGAAAGTGTGGCCACAGGTGCCTAGTAGCCATGGAGCTCATCCCACAGACTTGCTTGGTCAGGGAACCAAGGCAGCAGCCCCACCCAATTGTTAAGCATAGTGTCTTGGCCTTATATAATCAGGGTTCCTAAACAGTGTGACCTTGGGCAGCCTCAAAACCCAGCCAGAGGTCTCACCCAGGCAAAGAGCCCAGCCAGGAATCCTGTTCAATCACAGAGTAGTCTCCAGCCCTACCCAATTAAAGAGTACAGCTGGATGCTTCACCTAACCAGACACAGCCTGGCCAGTGACTCCACCCAATAGTGGAACATGGCCAGCAGCTTATCCCATTGAGAAATCCAGCCAATAGCCTTGCATAACTTATATTAATTTTATACACTAACAATGAACCACTCAAAAGAGAAATAGAGAACAATCCCATTTACATAACAAAAAAATATTTAGGAATAACTTTAACCTAGGAGGTGAAAGACCTGTACACTGAAAACTGTTAAGACATTGAAGAAGACAGAAATAAATGGAAAGATATCCCACATTCATGTCTCAGAAAAGTTAATATTTTCAAAATGTCCATACTACCCAAAGCTATCTCTGGACTCAGTGTAACCCCCATCAAAATGCCAATGGCATTTTTTACAGAAATGGGAAAAAATATCCTAAAATTTGTATGGAACCACAAAAGATTGTATATAGCCAAACAATTTTCAGAGACATACAAAGCTGGAGGTATCACACTTCCTTATTTCAAACTACACTATAAAGTCATAATAATCAAAACAGTAAGGTACTGGCATTAAAACAGACACATATACCCATGGAACAGAACCAAGAACCCAGAACTAAACCTATGACTATACAGTCAACTTATATTTGAAAAGGAAACCAGAATACTCAGTGGAGAAAGGATAGTCTCTACAATACATAGTGCTTGGAAAGCTAGATATTCACATGAAAAAGTCAATAAAATTGGACTCCTATTGTATACCACTCACAAAAAAATAACTAAAAATGAATCAAAGACTTAAATATAGGACCTGAAACTGTAAAATTCCAAGAAGAAAACATGGAAAAAGCCCCTTGACATTGGTCTTGGTAATGATTTTTTTTTTTTGGATATGGCATCAAAAGCAGAAGCAATGAAAATAAAAATTAAGTGGGATGACATCAAACAAAAAAGCTTCTGCACAGCAAAAAGAAAAAACCAATCAAATGAAAAAGTAGCCTATGGAATTAAAGTATTTGTAGAAAATATATCTGATAAGTGGTTAATATCCATAATATATATATATATATATAAAAGGATATATATATAAGTTTATATTAGGAGATATATGTATTATATATATATATATATATATAAGTTGTACTATATACTCAGTAAAAAAAAAACATATTACAATTTATAAATGAGCAAAGGATCCAAATAGATACTTTTCCAAAGAAGATATAAAAATGGCCACAGGTACATGAAAAAGTATTCAACATCACTAATCATCAGGGAAATGCAAATCAAAACCACAATGAAGTATCACATCACCCCTATTAAGATGTCTAGTATCAAAAAGGCAAGGTAATAGCCAAAGCAATCCTGAGAAGGAAGAATAAAGCAGGGGGAATTACGCTCCCTGACTTCAAGCCCTACTACAAAGCCACAGTAATCAAGACAATTTGGCAGTGGCACAAGAACAGACCCATAGACCAGTGGAACAGAATAGAGAGCCCAGATATAAACCCAAGCATATATGGTCAATTAATATACAATAAAGGAGCCATGGATATACAATGGGGAAATGACAGCATTTTCAACAGCTGGTGTTGGCAAAACCGGACAGCTACATGTAAGAGAATGAAACTGGATTACTGTCTAACCCCATACACAAAAGTAAACTCAAAATGGATCAAACACCTGAATGTAAGTCATGAAACCATAAAACTCTTAGAAAAAAATATAGGCAAAAATCTCCTGGACATAAACATGAGCAACTTCATGAACATATCTGCCCGGGTAAGGGAAACAAAAGCAAAAATGAACAAATGGGACTATATCAAACTAAAACGCTTCTGTACAGCAAAGGATACCATAAGTAGAACAAAAAGACATCCTACAGTATGGGAGAATATATTCATAAATGACATATCCAATAAGGGGTTGACATCCAAATTATATAAAGAATCACACACCTCAATAAACAAAAAGCAAATAAGCCAATTAAAAAATGAGCAGAGGACCTGAAGAGACACTTCTCCAAACAAGAAATTCAGATGGCCAACAGGCACATGAAACGATGCTCCACATCACTAGTCATCAGAGAAATGCAACTTAAAACCACAATGAGATATCACCTCACACCAGTGAGGATGGCTGCCATCCAAAATACAGACAACAACAAATATTGTCAAGGATGTGGAGAAAGGGGACCCTCCTACACCGCTGGTGGGAATGTAAATTAGTTCAACCATTGTGGAAAGTAGTATGAAGGTTCCTCAAAAATCTCAAAATAGAAATACCATTTGACCCAGGAATTCCACTCCTAGGAATTTACCCTAAGAATGCAGCAGCCCAGTTTGAAAAAGACGTATGCACCATGTTTATCACAGAACTATTTACAATAGCCAACAAATGGAAGCAACCTAAGTGTCCATCAGTAGATGAATGGATAAAGAAGATATGGTACATATACACAATGGAATATTATTCAGCCATAAGAAGAAAACAAATCCTACCATTTGCAGCAACCTGGATGGAGCTAGAAGGTATTATGCTCAGTGAAGTAAGGCAAGCGGAAAAAGACAAGTATCAAATGATTTCACTCATATGTGGAGTATAAGAATAAAGAAAAAAACTGAAGGAACAAAACAGCAGCAGACTCACAGAACCCAAGAATGGACTAATAGTTACCAAAGGGAAAGGGACTGGGGAAGATAGGTGGGAAGGGAGGGATAAGAGGGAAAAAGGGCCATTACAATTAGCACACATAATGTAGTGCGGGTGGGCATGGGGTGGCGTGGGGTGGGGTTGGGGGGATATGGGGAAGGCAGTATAACACAGAGAAGACAAGTAGTAATTCTATAACATCCTACAATGCTGATGGACTGTGACTGCAATGGGGTATGTGGTGGGGCTTGATAATAGGGGGAGTCAATAACCATAATGTTGCTCATGTAATTGTATATTAATAATAGCAAACTAAAAATATGTATCTTACAATAGAATGTAAAAATAAAAAATAAAATATAAAATATTATGACTTAGTGCCAGTGACCCCATTTTATACATTATAGCTCTGAAAAGTACATTTTTCAAATCTGCATTAATACTATGAACACTAGATATAATGATAGGCACTGGGAAGACAATATTTGCTGGATGGATGAAGGAATGTATATGTTCTGTTCTTATAAATGTACAACTTCAGCTTTCTGACAGTTTATTCAGCACTAAAACTGTTCCTTCAATTTAAAGGTTTTCTTATGTATGTATTTCCTGTTCAAACTAAAAATTGTGGGCTTTGTAGGGTAGGTTATAGCTATAATATAATGTAGCTGTAAAAATTCTACTCATCATTTAAAAAAGTGAGTTCTTTGTGGAAACAAGTTAAGATTAAAATTTAGCATAAAAGTAGACCTAACTCTTCAGGAGTAACTTCTTTAAATGAAGCAATTCAAAGTAAAAAAAAAAAAAAAGACAAGGTATAACAAATGTTGGGGAGGATGTGGACAAAAGGGAATCTTTGTACAGTGCTGATGGGAATACAAACTAGTACAGCCATTATGAAAAACAGTATGAAGGTTCCACAAAAAATTAAAAATAGAACTACCATATGCTCCAGAAATCCCATTTCTGGGTGCACAGCCAATGGAAATTAAATCAGTATTGTGAAGAGATATCTGCATTCCCATGTTCATTGAAGCATTTTTCACAATAGTCAAGACATGGAAACAACCTACATGTCTGTTGATGTATGAATGGATAAAGAAAATGTGGTGTATATATTCCATGGAATATTTATTAATCAGCCATAAAGTGGATGAAATCCTGTTATTTGCTACAACCTGGATGGAACTTGAGGCCATTACGTTAAGTGAAATAAGACAAACAGCGAAAAACAAATACTATGTTTTCAGTTATATTTGGAATCTAAAAACACTGAACTCACAGAAACAGAAAGTATATTGGTGGTTGTATGGGTAGGGTGTGGGGTAAATGGGTGAAGGTGGTCAAAGGGTATAAACTTTCAGTTCTAAGATGAGAAATTTCAAGAGATCTAATGTACACATGATGACTATAATTAACGATACCGTATAGTATATTTGAAAATTGCTAAGAGGGTACATCTTTCAAGTTCTCACCACACACAAAAAAATTTGTAACTATGTGAGGCAATGGATGTTCACTAACCTTACTATGGTAATCATTTCACAATATATACATAAATTAAATCATCACATTGTACACCTTAAAATTACAGACTTTTATATGTCAATTATATCTCATAAAAGCTGTAAAAATAAGTATATAAAACATGTTACAACGTGAGTAAAACATTTTGAAATCTATGTATGTATATAAACTGTCAGGAAGTTCTTTGGCTGCAATTAAGATGTCCAGAACCCCACCATATACAACCACCAGCACTGCTACCATCCTTATCAAAGCCAGAGACAACTTCCCATCTACTCAGAATACAAGCCCTGGCTTACAAGGATTTATAAGATGTAGACTCCTGTTAACCCTCTAATCCCAACTCCTATTACTCACAGCCCCCCATGAAACACCAGAAGCAGTTATGCTGCCATTCATACCTTTCTGTCAGGGGGGCCTCTAGCTGGCTCTTCCCTCCACATAGATATTCTTTTCCAAGATATCTGCACAGATCACTTGTCACCTCTTTCAAGCATTTTATCAAATATGATATTCTCCCATTACGACAGCTGCTTTACTCCCTTTACTCTTCTTATTTTTATTCCAAAGCACTTACCATCTTCTAATATATCATATAATTTGCTCATTCATTAGGTTAAATGTTTATATTCATACACAACACACACATATAGACACCCCACATATGTGCTCTCACTAGAAGACAATGTAAGCTTTGTGAGGACAGGGCCTTTTGCCTGTTTTATTAACTTATATATTACCCATGTCTAGGATGCTGTCTGACACATACTAGATGCTCATTGTACATTTGCTGTACAAATGAAACATCTACAAATATACATATACACATATATTATTGTATCCTACATGGAATAATATGCATCCATTACACATGACGTTGTAGAAATATATTAACATGGAAGGTAATTCTAAAATAGCATTGAGAGTTTAAAAGGCAATTAGCACAACAATAGTACAATATGTTAACTTTGTGTAAGAAAAAGTATTTGTATGTACGTGTATGTATGAGCAATAAAAAAATATCTGAAAGATATTTTTATCTATAGGTGGTGGTTCTTATCTATATATATGGTTCTTATGTATCCGTGGTGATTATGGGTGATTTTTATTCTATTCCTTGTTTTTGTATCTCCCATACTTTCTACAAGACACATGTATTAATTTTTAATCAGAGAAAAGGATAAATGTTATTTTAGAAGAGTGATGGACTGCCTGGACCTAAAATATTATAAAGTGTATTATAAAACTACCATCGCTGACTTAAAAAATTGAAATACAAACAAGGAGACAGATCAGTGGATAAAAATATTACTAAAAGAGACCACTAAAAGGTATCTGATTGTAATCAAGGTTCTGCAAACAGATTTCATCTTGTATATCCACTTGCCCATATGGTAGTGGCCATCCAGAACTGGGGTTGAGAAGGATTCAGAGGTTCAATGAGGAAGTGTGCAGTGAACGTTTAGACACGCCCACCATGAGTGCAAGAGGCAGCCGCGGCAAACCTCACATCCTGAATTTCGCGTTTGTGCCATGAGTGGTCGCCAGTTAGTTTGGACAATCGATTTCAATGTTCATCTCCTACATCATACACCCAAGTTGGGAGGGCTACCTAGATGTATTAAAGATGTACAATTTAAAAGCCTATGCAAAAAATAGAGGCTTAATTATGATCTTTGGACTGGAAACTTTTGTTTTCCTCATAAGTAAAACTTTTAAAACCAAATAATTTAAAGTTGACAATGCTCTGAGTAAAAAGCGGCTATCTATATATATACATGATACTATGAACGAAAGGAAATGTCCTAAACTTAACAGTAGCTATTGCTGGCTGTATGGACACATTCAATTTCTTCTTTATACTTTTATTTTTTTTGGATAAGCACCATTCTTTATACTTTTTATTTTCCCCAGTTCTCCAGTGAATATGCATTGCCATTTAAATTGGAAGATACAATGTATTGTAATATGAAATAATTATCTTCTAGATAGGTAGAAATAAGAAATTAGAGCTCAGGAGAGAGGTGAGCCCTGATGAGGTGTCAGAAGTAAAGACAAAGTGCTTAGGAGTTATCTATTCAGAATAGAAACAGGAAGGAAAAAGAAACGTCCAATGTTCTACATCCAAAGTTGAAGAGGGTCAAGGAATGCTGCATTATTGTAAAGGGCTTCTACAGCATTCCATAAAAAATTTGGAGCAGTTGAAAACAGCTCCTATGTCCTTTTTTATATTTTTGTTTGTTGACTGGTTTGCTTTACCATTGCTCCTCCCTTTTGTACTGCCAGGAAGGGGAAGAATATGCACCTTCCGGCCAAGCTGGTGCTCCCTCCCCCTCTCTGCTGGGCTCCTAAATGTCTGCTCCCCTACATCTGTCCCAGTGCCCCAGAGCACATGGTGGTGGGAGAACTGTTAGCACACACCACACTCAGTGCCAGGAGGACACATCTGCGTCCCTTCATTCTAATCTATGCCAGGAGCATGGCCCACTGCCTGATCATTAGTGATCCCTTAACAATTTTTTGTTTGTTTACTTAAATTTATTTTGGTATCATTAATCTACAATTACATGTGCAATATTATGGTTAGTAAGCTACCCCCTTCGGCAGGTCACCCCCACCAACCCCATTACATTCACTGTCCATCAGTGTAGTGAGATGCCATAGAATCACTACTTGTCTTCACTGAGTTGTACAGCCCTCCCCGTGCCCCACCAACATTACATCTGCTAATTGTAATGCCCCTTTCTCCCCCTTATCCCTCCCTTCCCACCCATCTTCCACAGTCCCTTTCCCTTTGGTAACTATTAGTCCGTTCTTGGGTTCTGTGAGTCTGCTGCTGCTTTGTTCCTTCAGTTTTTTTCTTTGTTTTTATACTCCACATATGAGTGAATTCATTTGATACTTGTCTTTTTCGGCTTGGCTTATTTCACTGAGCATAATACCCTCTAGCTCCATCCATGTTGTTGCAAATGGTAGGATTTGTTTTTTTCTTATGGCTGAATAATAGTCCACTGTGTATATGTACCACCTCTTCTTTAGCCATTCATCTACTGATGGACACTTAGGTTGCTTCCATTTCTTGGCTATTGTAAATTGTGCTGCGATAAACATAGAGGTGCATATGTCTTTTTCAAACTGGGATGCTACATTCTTAGGGTAAATTCCTAGGAGTGGGACTCCTGGGTCAAATGGTATTTCTATTTTGAGTTTTTTGAGGAACCTCCATACTGCTTTCCACAATGGTTGAACTAATTTGTATTCCCACCAGCAGTGTAGGAGGGTTCCCCTTTCTCCACATCCTCGCCAACATTTGCTGTTGTTTGTGTTTTGGATGTTGGCCATCCTCACTGGTGTGAGGTGATATCTCATTGTGGTTTTAATCTGCATTTCTCTGATGACCAGCGATGTGGATCATCTTTTCATGTGCCTGTTGGCCATCGGAATTTCTTCTTTGGAGAAGTGTCTATTCATGTCCTCTGCCCATTTCTTAATTGGATTATTTGCTTTTCCTTTGTTAAGGTGCGTGAGTTCTTTATATATTTTGGATATCAACCCCTTATCAGATACACCATTTATGAATATATTCTCCCATACTATAGGATGTCTTTTTGTTCTACTGATGGTGTCCTTTGCTGAACAGAAGCTTTTCAGCTTGATATAGTCCCATTTGTTCATTTCTGCTTTTGTTTCCCTTGCCTGGGGAGACATGTTCATGAAGAAGTCGCTCATGTTTATCTCCAAGAGATTTTTGCCTATGTTTTTTTCTAAGAGTTTTATGGTTTCATGACTTACATTCAGGTCTTTGATCCACCTTGAGTTTACCTTTGTGTTTGGAGTTAGACAGTAGTCAAGTTTCATTCTCTTACATGTAGCTGTCCAGTTTTTCCAACACCAGCTGCTGAAGAGGCTGTCATCTCCGCATTGCATATCCACGGCTCCTTTATCAAATATTAATTGACTGTATATGTTTGGGTTAATGTTTGGATTTTCTATTCTGTTCCATTCGTCTGCGGGTCTGTTTTTGTGCCAATACCAAATTGTCTTGATTACTGTGGCTTTGTAGTACAGGTTGAAATCAGGGAGCGTAATTCCCCCTGTTTGATTCCTCCTTCTCAGGATTGCTTTGGCTATTCGGGGTCTTTTCTGGTTCCATACGAATTTTAGAATTATTTGTTCCAGTTCATTGAAAAAAGTTGGATAGTGATTGTGTTGAATCTGTAGATTGCTTTAGGTAGTATAGCCATTTTGACAATATTTATTCTTCCTAGCCAAGACCATGGGATGCATTTCCATTTGTTTGTGTCCTCTTTAATTTCTCTTAGGAGTGTCTTGTAGTTTTCAGAATACAGGTCTTTCACTTCCTTCATTAGGTTTATTCCAAGGTGTTTTATTCTTTTAGATGCAATTGTGAAGGGAATTGTTTTTCTGACTTCTCTTTCTGTTAGTTCATCATTAGTGTATAGGAAAGCAACAGATATCTGTGTGTTAATTTTGTATCCTGCAACTTTGCTGAATTCAGATATTAGTTCTAGTAGTTTTGGAGTGGAGTCTTTAGGGTTTTTGATGTACACTATCATGTCATCTGCAAATAGTGACAATTTGACTTCTTCTTTACCAATCTGGATGCCTTGTATGTCTTTGTTTTGTCTGATTGCCGTGGCTAGGACTTCCAGTACTATGTTGAATTAAAGTGGGGAGAGTGGGCATCCCGGTCTTGTTCCCGATCTTAGGTGAAAACCTTTCAGCTTGTCACTGTTAAATATGATGTTAGCTGTGGGTTTGTCATATATGGCCTTTATTATGTTGATGTACTTGCCCTCTATACCCATTTTGTTGAGAGTTTTAATCATGAATGGATGCTGAATTTTGTCAAATGCTTTTTCAGCATCTATGGAGATGATCATGTGGTTTTTGTTCTTCCTTTTGTTGATGTGGTGAATGATGTTGATGGATTTTTGAATGTTGTACTATCCTTGCATCCCTGGGATGAATCCCACTTGGTCATGGTGTATGATCCTCTTGATGTACTTTTTAATTTGGTTTGCTAATATTTTGTTGAGTATTTTTGCATCTACGTTCATTGGGGATATGGGTCTGCAATTTTTATTTTTGGTGACATCTTTGCCTGGTTTTGGTATTAGAGTGATGCTGGCTTCATAGAATGAGTTTGGAAGTATTCCCTCCTATTCTATTTTTTGAAAAACTTTAAGGAGAATGGGTATTATTTCTTCTCTATACGTCTGGTAGAATTCAGAGGTGAATTCATCTGGTCCGGGGGTTTTGTTCTTGGGTAGTTTTTTGATTACCGATTCAGTTTCATTGCTGGTGATTGGTCTGTTTAGTATTTCTCAGTCTTAGAAGGTTATATTTTTCTACGAAGTTGTCCATTTCTTCTAGGTTTTCCAGCTTGTTAGCATATAGATTCTCATACTATTCTCTTATAATTCTTTGTATTTCTGTGGGGTCCGTCGTTATTTTTCCTTTCTCATTTCTGATTCTGCTTATGTGTGTTGATTCTCTTTTTCTCTTAATGAGTCTGGCTAGGGGTTTATCTATTTTGTTTATTTTTTCAAAGAAAAGCTCTTGGTTTCATTGATTTTTTTCTATTGTTTTATTCTTCTCAATTTTATTTATTTCTTCTCTGATCTTTATTATGTCCCTCTTTTTGGTGACTTTTGGCCTCATTTGTTCTTCTTCTTCCAATTTCAGTAATTGTGTCTTTAGACTATTCATTTGGGAATGTTCTTCCTTCTTTAAATAGGCCTGGGTTGCAATATACTGTCCTCTTAGAACTGCCTTTGCTGCGTCCCACAGAAGTTGTGGCTTTGTGGTGTTGTTGTCATAAGTTTCCATATATTCTTTGATTTCTGTTTTGATTTGGTCATTAAGCCATTGATTAATAAGGAGAATGTTGTAAAGTCTCCATGTATTTGTGAACCGTTTTGATTTCTTTCTAAAATTTATTTCTAGTTTTATACCATTGTGATCTGATAAGTTGGTTGGTAGAATTTCAACATTTTTTAATTTATTGAGGTTCTTTTTGTGGCCTAGTATGTGGTCTATTCTGGAGAATGTTCCATGTGCACTTGAGAAGAATGTGTATCCTGTTGCTTTTGGGTGTAGAGTTCTGTAGATGTCTGTTAGGTCCATCTGTTCTGGTGTGTTGTTCAGTGCCTCTGTGTCTTTACTTATTTTCTGTCCAGTTGATCTGTCCTTTGGAGTGAGTGGTGTGTTGAAGTCTCCTAAAATGAATGCATTGCTTTCTATTTCCTCCTTTAATTCTGTTAGTATTTGTTTCACATATGCTGGCACTCCTGTGTTGGGTGCATATATATTTATAATGGTTATATCTTCTTGTTGGACTGACCCCTTTATCATTATGTAATGCCCTTCTATATCTCTTGCTACTTTCTTCGTTTTGAAGTCTATTTTTTCTGATACAAGTACTGCAACACCTGCTTTTTTATCCTTGTTGTTTGCATGAAATATCTTTTTCCATCCCTTCACTTTTAGTCTGTGTATGTCTTTGGGTTTAAAGTGAGTGTCTTGAAGGCAGCATATAGATGGGTCTTGTTTTTTTATCCATTCAGTGACTCTATGTCTTTTGACTCGTGCACTCAGTCCAATTACATTTAGGGTGATTATGGATAGGTATGTACTTATTGGCATTGCAGGCTTCAGATTCGTGGTTACTAAAGGTTTAAGGTTATCTTCCCTACCATCTAAAAGTCTAACAACTCAGTTAAGGTACTATTACAAACACAATCTAAAGGGTCTTTTTTTGTTTGTTTCCTTCCTCCTTTTTCTTCCTCCTCCATTCTTCATATATTAGGTATCATATTCTCTACTCTTTGTCTATCCCTTGATTAACTTTGGGATAGTTAATTTAATTCTGCATTTTTTTAGTAATTCGCTGTTCTATTTTCTTTACTGTGGTTTTATTACCTCTGGTGACATCTATTAAACCATAGGAACACTTCCATCTATAGCAGTCCCTCCAAAATACACTCTAGAGTTGGTTTGTGGGAGGCAAATTCTCTCAGCTTTTGCTTATCTGGGAATTGTTTAATCCCTCCTTCAAATTTAAATGATAATCTTCCCAGATAAAATAATCTTGGTTCAAGGCCCTTCTGCTTCATTGCATTAAATACATGCCACTCTCTTCTGGCCTGTAAGGTTTGTGTTGAGAAGTCTGATGTGAACCTGATGTGTTTTCCTTTGTATGTGGTCTTATTTCTCTCTCTGGCTGCTTTTAATAGTCTGTCCTTATCCTTGATCTTTGCCATTTTAATTACTATATGTCTTGGTGTTGTCTTCCTTGGGTCCCTTGTGTTGGGAGATCTGTGCACCTCCATGGTCTGAGAGACTATCTCCTTCCCAGATTGGGGAAGCTTTCAGCAATGACCTCCTCAAAGACACTTTCTATCCCTTTTTCTCTCTCTTCTTCTTCTGGTACCCCTATAATGCAAATATTGTTCCGTTTGGATTGGTCACACAGTTCTCTCAATAGTGTTTCATTCTTAGAGATCCTTTTTTCTCTCAGTGCCTCAGATTGTTTGTATTCCTCTTCTCTAGTTTCTATTTCATTTATCATGTCCTCCACCATATCCAATCTGCTTTTAATACCGTCCATTGTGTTCTTCAATGATTGGATCTCCAACCGGAATTCATTCCTGAGTTCTTGAATATCTTTCCATACATCCATGAGCATGTTAATGATCTTTATTTTGAACTCCCTTTCAGGGAGAGTCATAAGGTCCATATCATTTAAATCTTTCTCAGGAGTTGTATTCATAATTTTACTCTGGACCAGGTTCCTTCGGCGTTTCATAGTTGTGTATGGCGCCCTCTAGTGTCCAGAAGCTCTACTCTCTGGAGCTGCTCGGTCCCTGAAGCAATGTCCGGGATTGTAGGGGAGTGGTATTGGTGCCTCGGGGGAGGAAAGGGCTGTTTCCTGGTTCCTGACTGCTTTGCCTGTCTCCACTGCCTGTAACAGTGGGTTGAGCACACAGGTATAAGCCTCTGTGCTTGCGTTTTTAGTTGCTGTAGACAGATCTTCCCTCTGGCTCGCCTAACACCAGGGAAGGGTTTCCTGGTTTGCAAGCCTGGTGGGGCTGGCCAGGAGAAAGGGGCACTAGTCTGCCTGTCACAGAAGGGGTTCTTGGAGCTCTGTACGCAGCCAGGGAGCTGGCACACCTGAAGATTGCTGGGCAGAGTGCACCCGGACAATTTTGTCTACCTGTCCTTTCTCCTGAGCAGTTAGCTCTGTGCAATCTTTGCCCCTTTATCAGCCCTCTTTCTAAGGGCTTCTTTGTTACGAAGTCTCTCAGACTGCCCACCTTTCTTTTGTCCCAGAGCAGCTGGGTATGGATCCCTGCTTTCCACAAGCAGGTGTTATCTTTGTCTCTCCAGGAATTCTGCCTGTCTTAGCTTTCCAACCCCCTAATTATGAGAGTATCATGCAAGTCCCATGAAATGTAGGTTTGTGCCCCCAGAGCAGATCTCCAGAGTTAGGTATTCAGCAGTCCCAGTTCTCCACTCCCTCTCTGCTCTGTTACTCTTCATTCTGACAGTGAGCTGGGGTGGGGGAAGGGCTTGTATTCTGCAGGACCACAGCTTTAGTATGTTACACTTTTCCGTGAGGGTCGCTCTTGTCTCCAGGTGTATGCAGTTTGTTGCCATCCTCTTTTCCGTTGCTCTTTCAAGGGTAGTTGTAGTAGCTTTATTTTCATATTATATGGGGTTTTAGGAGGAAGCCTCTGTTTCACCTCTCATGCCACCATCTTTAATCCAATCTCAATCCCTTAACAATTTTGATAGGTGGTGAATGACATGTGACACAGGAAAAGCAAAATCTTGGTGGCATTTTTGCTCAATCAAGTTATTCTCACAAACGAAAGGAGCTCAGATTCAACATCTTAACCAAGTAATAGAGTAAAAAGAGAATGGGCTTTGAGAAAGCAAAGCCCAGGCTTTGGAGTTGAAACCCAAATCTAGTATTCCATAGCTGAGCAGACTTGAACATTTACACGTTGACCACCTGTCAAATGGGGATCATAATACCTGTCTCCAAGGATGGTCATTGACATGAATGAAATAATGAATGTGAAATGGTTTGTAAGTCTCTCGGTGCTGCATGAAATAAAGCACTATTGTTAAACTCTTAAAGCAAGATGTAGATTTTGCAGTTGCTATATGTATGAATGGGGAAATTTCTCAAGCATTTTTCCAGAATGCCACAGAGAATAAGTTCTCCCAAAGGTCACAGTGGATTTGTCTGGGGATAAAGCAATACAGATAGTGAGCAACTGTGTCTAAAGACTCTGATACACTATCACTAACAATATTTTTAATTTTATCACCTCTTTCTTGTGCCTGTTACATAATAGGGATTTAATAGTTTTCTATTTCATGTACTCTTATCTTGAGCAGAGATATACACAGATGGCACGAAGGCCTAAAGATTCATCAGGTCATTTTCATAACTTGCCTCTCTTGTTAGTTTCTCTTCAGGATAAATGGCCTTGTGAGGTAGGTACAAGGTAAATTTTGAGATAATGAGTAAGATCAGTGGGCTGGGCTTAATGACAATCTGACATGAAGGAAACTGGAGATGAGAGCAGTGGGACGAAATGGGGTTATCTGGGGGAGTCTACCAACAATCAGTACAAAGCAAAACAGAAGCTACTGCCTCTTTAGCGCACTGGGAGGAGCTGGAAATGGCTAATAAAATGAGGAACAAATTACCATAGGCTTTAGAAAATTGAAACATGTATAGGTCCCTAATGACAAACTGGAAAAGAAATAAAATAAAGAACTGGGATGTGGTAGCCTTGCTCTCTCAGTGCATGTCACTACCAGAGTCACTTAGCAAAGTTCAAAGTTGTGAAGACCTAGAGACATTATTTGTGTCCAGCTATTAGGGCTAAACAGCAATGAAGATGCAGCTCCTACCAATATCCCATTCACTGTGAAGATGCCAGTGGTATTATATAGCGAGAGGAGAATAGGAAGGCCTGGCTACACTATGTGGCTCTGGGAAAGTTACTTAAATGCTCTGTGCCTCAGTTTCTCATCAGGAATATGAGAAGAATATCAGTAATTCTCTCTTCAGATTCTTATAAAAATTAAATGAACTGATCCATGTAAAACTCTTAGAATGATACCTGGTGTATGTAAGTATTAAATCCAGTATGAAAGAAAAAGAAAAAAGAATGTAGCTCCCAATGATTGTCATCATGTGATTGGGCCTGAAAGTGAAGTTCTCTTTGCTGGATTTCGAATCAATGCTGAATTTGTCCTATGATTGTGGGAAGGGACTATTCATCAGAGAACTTTTTTTCATGATGAACAATGAGAATGCTGGTGAATGTATTGCCTAAGACAATTATTGGAGATAGATGTTAAAGAAATACTTATCTGGACAATCTGTTTGAAATATAATCTCATTCCTATCAAATGCTTATTTCTCTTGAGTTGAAAGCTGCCTAATAAGGTTCTTTTTTTTATCAGTGAAAAAACCTTTTTTTACTGTACCTGAAATGAAATACTGTCCTTAGGTTAGAGCATGCATTTTTCTTTGCAACAAGCCTTATTTTGGAAATTAACACACTCTGAAACTAAGAAGTGTAGTAAATAGTATACACATGTTTTAATTCAACTGGACAAATTGTTAGGTCTTTCAGAAAATATGCCAAGTGTAAATGCTGGTTACATCTTTTAATTTCTCTTACAAGTACATTAGTGTTACTCCTTCTAAGGGAAGAATAAGAAAGACTGACAAAATCACAAAATTTTCATCACAGATATTAATACAAGTTATTCAGAGCAAAAAAAGCTTTATGATATACACCAACTGATGTCTTTTACATATGTATTTCTATTGATAAATTTCATCATAACTTGATCAATCAAGGAAGATATAACAATATTTGAATACTTATTTTGTAAAATGCTCAGTTACAAATATTTAGGGACTGAGAGAAATTTGATTCCAGAAATTAATTAATATTCAAAATGAGATGGTAGTATTTCTAAAATTTAAAAAGGAAGTCCAAGGGGTACTGACTTTAGCAGAAATTTTTCAAAATCTTTAGCAACCAGAAAATACTATTCCTTCTTTGTTACTACACATTCCTTTGATAATTTGCTTAGGTTATAGGAGAGAGTGAAAATTAGATTTTTGATAGCACTTCTTATTTATTTTTGGATTATAATGTGTTATATTATAAATTCCACAAAAGAAGAATTTGTGTAAGTCATATCATGTGATTATAATGAAATAAAAGCAAAACATAATAGCTAAGGTTTAACCAAAAAACAAACAAAAGAAAGAAATATAGGAAATACAGGAGAGTGGATTAAAATTTTAATCTGAACTTTACATGATTTACATGGAGTAAATATAAAAAAAAATAGGAGACATATAATACCCATTATTAGAATAAGCAAAGGAATCTTGAGAAAGAAGAACAAAGTTTAGAGGCATCACATTCCCTGATTTAAAACTATATCACAAAGCTATTATAATCAAAACAATATGGTATTGGCATAAAAACAGACAAATAGATCATGGAATAGAGAGCCCAGAAATAAACCCATACATACATGGCCAATTAACTTTCGACAAATGAGGTAAAAACATAAAATGTGAAAAGGACACTCTCTTCAATGAATGGTGCTGGGAAAACTGGATAATCACATGCACAAGAATGAAACTGGATCCTTATTTCACACCATACACAAAAATCAACTCAAAATGGATTAAAGCCTTGAATTTAAGACCCGAAACCATAAACCTCCTAGAAGAAAACATTAGGACTAAATTACTAGACATTGATCTTAACAATGATTTTTTGGACTCAAAACCAAGAGCTAAAAAAAAAAAGCAAAAATAAGCAAGTGGGATTATTTTAAACTAAAAACCTTGTGAAAAGCAAAGGAAACAATCAGCAAAATGAAATAACATATATAATGGGAGAAGATATTTGCAAATCACACATCCAATAAGGAGTTAATGTCCAAAATATACAAGGAAGTCATACAACTCATTAGCTTAAAAAACTAAGCTGATTAAAAAATAGGCAAAGAATCTGAATAGACATTTTTCCAAAGACAACCTACAAATGGCCAACAGGTACATGAAAAGGTGCTCAACATCTCTTGTTATTAAGGAAATGAAAATCAAAACCACAATGAAACATTACCTCATGCCTGTTAGGATGTCTTTTATGAAAAAAACAAGAATTAATAATAAATACTCATGAGGATGTAGAGAAAAGGGAATCCTTGTGCACTGTTGGTGAGAGTGTAAACCACTACAGCCACTATGGAAAACAGTATAGTTTCCTCAAGAAATTAAAAACAGACCTACCATATGATCCAGCAATCCCGCTTCTGAATATATAACCTAAGGAAACAAAACCACTACCTTGAATGATATCCGTACTCCCCATGATCATTGCTGCATTACTCACAATAAGCAAGGTATGGCAACAAAACATGAATGTATAATGAGTGGATATGTAATGGAAAATCATTTGGTCTTAAAAAAAGAAGGAAAGCTTGCCATTTGCAATAACATGGATGGAATTTGAGGGCATTATACTAATTGAGAAAAACAAAGATAAATACTGCATGGCATCAATTATATGTGAAATCTAAAAAACAAAAATTCAAACTCATGGAAAAAAGAGAGTAGAATGTATATCAAATAACTACATTGTACACTTTAAATATATTATATTTTATTTGTCAATTATACCTCAATAAAGTGAGAAACATTCCATGTGCACCTTAATAAAAACTAGAATACTCTTTAAAAATATAAATGACAAATGAAAGGATATAATAAAAAATATACCCCAAATCTTAGTTTCTGTAAGAATTAAGTATATAATAAAAATATATAATGTATATAATACAAATGATTTAAAATCACAAGAAATGGATGGGTCTCTAACATATTATTATGGAGCCAATTTTTTAAATTCTTATTTTTAAGAATCATGTCTATAAATATATATTTATATATTAGTATATAATATAAATTTGATAAATTTGGTATCATATGCCAAAACAAATTCTAAATGCATTAAAAAATGTATGTAAAAATCAAAACATAAATAAAAGGACATAAATATAAAAATAGGTTAATGTTTATATGAGCTCCAGTTGGAAAAACATTTCTGAGCATACATGCAAGACAGAAATCACAAATAAAAAGATTAAGTTGAGCTATATAAAACCCAAAATGTAAATGTATGTGTCTTATTTTTTTCTACTTATTTTTAGAATTAGTAGCTATTATTAATAGTTTAAAAAATCATGTAGAACTGATTAAAGGCAAAAAGTAAACTTGGAAAGAATCTGAAAAACAAACCAAACAAACAAAACAGAAATAGACTCAAACACAGAGAACTGATGGTTGGTTACCATGGCAGGGTGGGAGTGGTGGATGAAATAGGCAAAGGGATTAAAGAGGTACAAACTGCAAATTATAAAATAATTTAGTTATAGGGATAGAAGTATAGCATAGGTAATATAGCTCATTATATTGTAATATCTTTGTATGGTGACAGATGGTAACTACATTTATCATGGTGAGCATTTAGTAATATATATAATTGATGAATCACTAAGTTGTTTACCTGAAAGAAACAGTAACACAGAACTGGTTCCTCTAAAAATCTGATCTCTTAATGAAACTCTTGTCTTCTAGCACTGTTGTATACAATGAGGATTTTTTTGTATTGTTTTCTTACATTTTAATGCATAAAATTTAATGTAGACAAGTGAACTCAAGTCTGCCAACTTGACATAATCCATTCACCCTTAATATTTTATGATCCTTTCCATGTATACTAGAACTTTCAAATCTACTGCAGTCTGCTCACAACTCTTTCTAAAACAAATTACTCACTGCAGAGGCCCTCAAGACAAAGCCACTGGTGGACATGATTTTTTGCCCAGTTACCCATCATCTCCCGGCCATGCCACAGCCAATTAGACCACAGGTACCCTTGATACATTGGTTGCCAATCTATACAATAGGTAATGAATTAAGATACATGTTGATATTAAAAGATGAGGTGGCTCAGGAAAATTTCTTGCTCTGAAATTTAAACTTACGAATGAAATTTAAAAGGAATAAAGGAAAAGATAATTTACGTAGTTATAGGAGAAAATCACAGCGTAAAGCACATGAGTAAAGCTGAGACGGAGTATGCCAGAATTGGCCTGTTGCAAGCTAAACCTGATATTGAAGTTGTTCAGCACTTAGAACACAGGATAAGCCCAGAGAGAAGCAGGGAACTGATGAGTGAGACACACAAGCTCCAAGAGAAACTGGAGTCCTTGCCAGCTTTTGAATTCCTGTCCTGGTCCACAGTGTAACACCATGTTGCAGTAAATTAAATGAATGCATTAGTTTTCTAGTGATGAACAACATATTGCCACAAACTTAGCAGCTTGAAACTTTGGATAGGATTGTATGGTTTTTGTGGGTCAGGAGTCTGAGTCTAGCTTAACTACAACCTCTCGTCAGGTTCTCAAAAGGCTACAATCAAGGTTACAATTGTAATGACCAAGGTTATAATAAAAAAGGTTGCATCTCATTCTAAAGCTGGGAGTCCTCTTTCCATTCAGGTTGTTGGGACAATTAAGTTCCTTGAAGCTGGAGAACTGACATTCTTATTTTTTTGCTGGCTATAGGCCAGGAGCCACTCACAGTTCCTAGAGACTTCAGGTTTCCCTGCCACATGGTCTACACTCTATAGGCAGCTTACAACATGGGCATTTGATTCTTTATGACCAGCAAGAAAACTTCTTGCTCTAGTCTACTAAGGTGGAGGTTTATATAATGGGAGACATCCCATCGTTTTTACCACATTATATTGGTTAGTAGCAAGTCACAGGTCCTGTCTGCACTCAGAGGGAGGGAATCATTCAAGGGTGTGATCTATTGGAGGCTAACTTATGGTGTGTCTGCAACAGTGAGTGGTGCGCAAGCACTCAAAGGTGGCTATGGAGCATGTTACCTCAAACTTTGTGAATGAGGCAGTCTTAACAAGTAGATATGACACTCATAAATGCTCTCTTTTGTTACTTGCTTTCTATCAACATCTATCCGTTTTTAACAGATATAAGAAATCTTGTTCTTTCATTAACATAATTTCTCTCCTAGTGGAATGCTAGTTGGCAATAACTATAGGTCTGAACCTCAGAAGGTTAGGTGAAATTACCTCAGCAGATATGCGCTATGTTTATCCACTATTCATCACTTTTGTTCTTTTTTTTTATCAGGCCTCAGATACTGTATTGCTACTTAATAAGTTGAATTTATGCTTCTTGAATCACCAATGTATAATATCACCTTTATCCCTTACCTGATGTTATCAAACATATAAAATAAAGGGGGAATGCTTGAGCAAATATGAAGCTACTGAGAGAGATTAAATGGTTTCAGAATCTAAAATACAAACAAGCAGCTGCTGTTCTGCAGAAACATTTTGTTGGTTTTTCTAAATGAAGCATTTCTACTTATTAATTTAGACTAAGTAAAAGGCATAGTAACTAATTGCAACAGCCTTGATTTTACTTTCACAAAAGTAACAACAATTCTATAGAAAATGAATATGAAGCTTAAATCATGTAAAATGGCCATTTTAGCATACTTCCTCAAAAGGCAGTTCTTTCATTATTTTTGAAAGTTTGAATTAAATGCAACCTCTAAATCTGAAGCAATGAATAAAATACGCATCTTCTATCAAATTGCAGTACTATTAAGAAAAGGAGGAAGATGACTTTTAAATATCAAACGAATGGAACCTACTTATTTGTGTATTTATTTATAAAAAGGAAACTAATAAAGCAAAACACATAACCACTTATTTACTTAAAAAGATCAATTATCCTCATCCAAACAAGCTCAGAAAATATTATTTTAAAGTGTTTCTCTTTCTGCAAGAAAATACATTGTGCAACCTTAAATGCAAGCACTACCACATATCTATCACCCTAAAAAGTTAGTGGCTACCTCTCTGAAAAAGTTAAGTCAAGATTAGGTTGACACAACTTCTATGTTGTGTGCACTCTGCTTGTTGATACACCCTGAAGGAGGTAGGGGCACAAAAATGGAAGGATGGACTCATTGCTCTCAAGTAGTTTACAATCTAGGTAAGAACTCAGGTCATCAACAACGAAAATGGAATTATCGATGTGAAGATGAAACAATGACTTAAAAATACAAATATAAGAATGGTGACAAGGCAGTTCATGACTGATATTTGAATGAGTACAGAAAATGACTTCAGGATTTAAATGAGGGAGAAGTCATTGGGAGGAATGGGTAGTAGATGGAGTAGAGCACCAATCAGGTAGTTGGTAGTTTTCCATTTCTAGTTCTGTTACCAGCTAGTTTTATGACTACAGAAATCCATTTTATTTCAATTGCTTCATTCATAAAATGAAATCTATGGCTGTCATAGATGGTATATAAGGTCTTTTTCAACTCTGAAAGTCTATGCTCTTACCATGGCTATCAAAAGCTTAATAAAAGAAGATGATGAGAAGGTAGTTGAGCTAGGTCTTGTTGAATGTGACTTGACCAGACGAGAGGCATCATGAGGATATTCCTTGGAAGGGAAACTGCCTATGCCGAGAGTAGAGACAGGTACTCTAAGGTATAATCAGTGAGTATTCATCGGTATGGAATCAGCATTTTTTCCTGGTTTTCCTGATTGTGAAGACACATCTTAGGTTATTTTTTTCTTTACCTGTAATAAAACTCTTTATATGATACATAGGCTTTATTTCCCCAACAACAACCAAGGTTACAA
Source organism: Phataginus tricuspis (assembly GCA_029783875.1). Taxonomy (NCBI): domain Eukaryota; kingdom Metazoa; phylum Chordata; class Mammalia; order Pholidota; family Manidae; genus Phataginus; species Phataginus tricuspis. The sequence goes on along the minus strand of JAQQAC010016209.1, from coordinate 119,048,408 downwards.
CATTGGAAAATGAACCAGAATAGACTTCCAGCAATATCACTTTAAATGAATTGTGGATTCCTTAAAGTAAGACACACACAAAAAATCCCAGAAGCTCTGTCTTAACAATGGATCTCAGTTCAGATCTACTAATTTGCAGTTTTTCTATTTGAAGGTTAAAATGAGGAAAGAAAAATGCAAAACCTAGACTGATCAGAATCTTTCTCTATTCAGCAGAGGTGACAGGTCCTAGTCTTTATTAAATTTGTCATTTGATGAATTAAATATAATTATAATGAACTCACTTGGGATTTGATTATAATCTGTGGAGTTTCTCTTTCCAAGTATATAGCTTCCTCTTAACTCTTAAATGTAAATGTGTAACCTTCCTCTAAAAGACTAGAAAGTCACATTCCTCTGAGAATTTTACAGAATTGTTATTTGAAAGGATCTTGAAGACAGCACAAAGACTCTCACTAAATCTGACAACTGCACTCAGAAGCAGGTATGTGGCCCCAATTAGTATTATTTTCTCATAGTTTGGCAGTTAAAGACCCAGATCCATCCTAAAGGACTCAAGGGACTGCCAAATGGTCCTCCATCTTTTGTCTTTTCTTCATGCTCCTACTGGTCAAGTGAAACCATGCATTCACTTCTCACTCACTAGAAGCTGGTTCTTAGCCAATAAATGTGAAAAGTGGCCAGTGAAGATGTGGCTCTGTCATCTTACCAAATGATTTGTTAATCTTAGCCCTTAGGTAATGTGAAAAATAAAAACTGAATATATTTCTGAATGGCTGAATGGATATATGAACAAAGAGTTGATATCAATCCTTCAATGTTACAAGATATTTAGAGGAGACCTGTCTTATTTGTTCATTCATTCACTCATTCATTCATTTCAATTTTGGCTTATCACTTCAAATGTGTGTATATCTATCAGACAATCTATGAAAATATTCTGAAACTTTATTTTCTTGAAACTTCTTTTTATGAATCTAGGCCCATTAGAGGAGTGATTTTCTTCACTCTCTGAATTTTAAGTTAAAGAATCATTCTGTACATTTATCATGCCACAAGAATATGCTAAGCCTTGTGTTAGGTAATAGGAAGAGTACAAAGGGTGTAAGGTCTAGTGTCTGCCTCAAAAAAACTCAATGTACTGTGGGAAGCAGACCACTTTTTAAACATGTAATCATAAAGTATGATAAAAAAAAACTCTATGTGAAGTATGTCCAAATTGCTACAGGAACCCACTGGATGGAGTATTCTTACGTTACTAGAGAAGGTAAGCAAGGCTACCTCTCTGTATCAGTCCTGAAGGCCCAATTCATATTGTATCCTATGTGTTATGGAGTACTACAAAGTGTCAGTATTTGAAGGAAATACCTACAAAGGTTTTCATGAGGAGGTGGCATATAAATTGATCTTTGAAGAAATGGTAGAAATTTGTCACCCAGAGAATTAGAGAAAGGGCATTCTCAGCAAAGACTACAATGTATTCAGACTTGAATGTGTGAAAGAACATGGCACATCTGTTGAATGACAACTGAGTTGTTTGGAGATGTCCCCAAAGATGAGAATGGTGATGTTCCAGGAAGGGAGAAAAGCACAGAAGCAGCATGATGAGAAAGAACATGGCACATCAGAACGTGGTAAGAAGTTTGTGCGGCTATAAAGTTATATGTGTGAGGTATGACACAGCAGTCTTTCAGTCTTCGAAGGTTTAATGAGAAGAGGAAGGGTCTTGTGTGTCATGCTAAGAACCTGGTTTAAAATTTATCTGTTGGCAAAAGAGGAACCATTAAAAGAATTTCTAGGAATGGATGATTTGGGCAAATTTTGGTGTTAAATCACCCTGTTGGTTGCACAGAGAATGAATAAGTGGGACAAAGAAGAGAAAGGACTGTAGGACTGTGTGGATATCAGGGGTGTACATGAGTATTAGAATCAAATGAACTGTCCCCACGGTGTTTCCTTATACAAACCATTTATTCAGAAACTTCAGATTCCTCATGTACAAAGTGGAGCATATATTAATAATTATCTTGCATGTCTTATATGATAATTAAGTGGAATAACATTTATTAGGCCCAAGAATGAAGAAAAATGGATGGATTGGATAGGTGGTTATCAATAAGGAGTACATATATATAATGATCAAATATATATATATATATAATGAATTCAACAGTGTTTGACAGCAACAGTGAGAGATATCTATGTGAAGTAGTCATGGGGCAATAGGGAGAACATATATTACTCTAATGTAAATACAGATACGGTCCCTCAAATATTATACAAATTGACAATTGTATCAACTTTCAGTCTATTTAATTCTTACTAGATTATATTTGAGTAACATTTAGCTAATAGTATTTTCATAGTACTAAGATAGATGTCCATAAAATGTCACTGCCCTAGAGAGAAATAATTGCAACGCCAATCATCCCTCTGGCACTGTGGGTGCCTTTGGGCTAGATTCTGCCTGAGTTTTCAGAAGTTTTACAGCCCTGTCCTGGAATCCGTGATCTTCCAAGCATGCAATGGATCAGTAAGCAGCTCCAGTGTCACTGAGAATCTGTCAGATAGCAGGTTGGGGAATGATCCCCTGCCCTCGGCAGGTGACCCTGGTTTCGTAGACTGCTGACCTCATTCCTAACTTGCCACACCCCCAGCCTGGGGAAATGCAGATTTAAAGTAAAGATCCAAAGTCACAGAGCCAAGCTCCTCATTGCCAAGCCCAGGTTTACACCTTGGTTTGACAGAACACAGCATCAGTGTTTGCTTTATTCATTGGAGATACAACCTCTCTTCAAATTTGAGTTATGCATGGGCAGTGCAGAATGGAAAGGAAGTTCATTTGTGCAATCGTTTCCTCAATATTTCCTGTAAGGAAGAAACCTAAATCTATAGTTCATGGTAAAATGTCATCATAGAACACTTTAAGAAACATATTGAAAATAACTCCATAGAAAGAATCAAATAAATGTGTAGCTGTATTCTGCTGCCTGATTTCCTACATCTCTGTTCCCCTCATCTTGTCTCCCAACTTTCCTAGTTGACAAGCTATAGGGTGTGAAGCAAAATTATTCAGAACATCTTTTATAGAGAGTGGGGGGTTATCTATACCACTCTACATCAGTGGCTCTTCTGTCTGCTCCATTGTAAAACCACATCATCTGTAAAAGAAACAATATCTCACCTTGACGCACAGCCAAATCTTCAGAGCAGAGACTATGTTGTTCTGCTCCTGTATCCTTTATGACCAATGCATGAAAATCTATGGTAACTTGGCTAAACAATGACCCAGCAGGTGAATGAAGTGACTCTCAAACTAAATAAGGGAGGAATGGGAAAATATTAGAAGAAGAAAAAGCACCGTACTGAGAAAAGACTGATGAGCAATCTGGTTATGCCAGTGTTTAACACTGGACCATCTCTGCTTTATGGGCAGACATTTTATTCTTTTCAGTCTAAACCGACATTATGCCTTTTCATACCTGTCACACACTCAACCACTCAATATTCATATCTCTATGTTTTACTGCTCTCCATGCTCAGCACAGTCTGTATTAAGTACCCAATAAATATCTGTTGAATAGAAGAAAGTACATGCCTCCTTCTGTAGACATATCTTTCATATATACTCTAAAATTGTACTCCTAATACTATAAATTCCACTTCCTGGGTCAGTGACATGGACCAGCCAATCTTTGACTTTGTCCCTGACAAAGGCAGTAAGAGACATATTGTAGAAAGACCCATGGCCTCCATTAACTTGTTTAGGTACTTTAAAACTCTTCATATTTTTAGATAATGTCCCCTCCTGGGTCAGATTTCTCAAAGATGTGCTTCCTGCTGTGTAAAAGAGAACTTCAGTATGAGTTTATTTTATTGATTGTTAACAGTATGTGCTTTAATGTTCTGGCCACTGTCAGCTTCAAAGCTCAATCAACATACATTGCTTTTCTCTTGTTTTTCTTAAACACCCAGTGTCATTAATGTGGCTATGAAAAAAATCTACTTAAATATGCAAAACTTGACTCTTCAGTGAATATGTTTACTAATACAAAGGGGATCTTGGATTTTACAAAGTACTGAGTAACAGCTTGAAACAAATCAAAACAGAGGCCATAAAGAAATCCCCTTCAACCCTCATTACTCTAGTATGAGCTAATGAAAATAGCTGCTGTTAATATTTGCTCTAATTTAAAAGAGAAACAGATGAAACCAAACATAAAAGTGACCTGTGCCTATAAGATGGGAAGAGCTTACATAATTGGAAATCCCCAGCTGTTCAGTATCATTAGACGAAACTTTTGTATACTGGATATGCATAACTCCTAGGTAGACACAGGTTTTCATGGAAAAGCAAAACTGTAAAATATTAGAATAGTAATTAACTCTTTATCAGTTGACCTGATGCATATTTGAACATCATTGTCACTTGCGGAAACACTTGAGTGACTCTAAATAGTACCAGCCCATCAGCCCTAGCAGCCAGGCTGATTAGCATTCTCTAGCTGCAATGTTTAATGAAAGTTAGCCCAGATATGAAAAAATAAAACACAATCAAGTTTTGGACACCTTGTTCAGATGTTATAAAATAATTATACCATCTAAATAGGTAAGAAATTATTTCCTCATTGTAAAGGTGACAAAAGTAGTGATTACCAATTGAAATCCTATGTGAAAAACAGATTATGATGTTAGCTTTCAAAACATCTTGGGGAATATTGGAAGAGATGTCAATATTGGCAGAAACCACTGCATATCTCTTTTATGGCTCTGCATAAGAATCTTTTGAAGTGGTTTTAAAAGAATGTTATTTGGACATTTTGTTTCCTTTGATAAAGAAAACAGATTCACAGTTAAGGATAAAGACTTGAAAATGGTATAAATTAAAATGTGCCTTCTGAATGTCTGTTCCTGAAGGAGCTCATGGTAAAAATCACATACTAATCTTCAAGAATATTTTTAAAACCAAAACGGAACAGTCAAAATTTCATCTTTTGCATAATATATAAGTACTTTAGACAGGTTAAACAATACTCATGCATTAGGATATGAAGGAAAATAATTTACTGCCTGGAACTTGCTAGATCCTCACTGTTAAGATGCCCTACTGTGTGACTAGACAATGACTCTTATGACCTAGTAGAATTCTTCAGATACAACAGATAGTCTTTAAATGATTAGTGTATGAAGAAACTAAAAATTCATGTGAGAGGCTTCTACCTCATGCCCTCAGGAATCTGTGGGAGTCATTTTCTTAGGCTCCGCAGTCTGACCGATGCCACTAGCATAGCTTGTATGTCATGGAAATGCTCGTATGCGGGTGTTGGTAGTGCTGTGACCACTCTGTGAAAAAGCTAAGCCATATTGTTCTTTCTCAGCCAATGAATCTAATCAAAGAGAACTACATAACAGAAATCCTCCAAAAATCTCTTCAGTTACAAGATTTCTCATATTTCCCTTAGGATTATTCTTAATACGAACATCAGCCCAAGGAAGAGAAGCCAATTCCCACAAAACTCAGAACATTCTTCCTTACTTTGTAATTCCTTTAGTTTCCTTTCTGTGTGTCTCTTTGATGTTCCAGAGCCCAATTCCTGCTGGGGGTGGAAATGGGGGTGCTATTTTGACTCACAGAAATATAAAATATCACACATGGAAATTCTATTAGTGATTGTACATATTTATGTTTGGTCTTCAGGGGACTGCAGTGGAATGCTTCCTGTGTCAGAAAATACCCGACTTAAGAACTGAAGATTCTAAAATACCACCAAACATTTATTGACATGTTCATTTATTCCACTGAACATTTTAAGTGATAGAGAACTTAAAAAACCCAGAAGCATCCACTCCATCTGAAGAGGATACTGAGTATTGGAAAGTATTTTTCATGTTGAGAAGCCATTTTTCTATATAGAAACAAACATAACACACTAAGTTCTGAACAGTAAAAAGCAGAAGAGGACACTTACTGCCTTGCTTTGAATAACATATCCGTAAACAGATCTTAAGAGTCTAACATCATGTTGCTGAACCACATTGAACTACCAACTAAGAGACATAATCTGGTCATGTACTTCTGAGACACTATAGATGAGGTTTTGAATACATACTCAGGACCGTACGCTACTACTGTGATGATCCAAGGGGGACAGCATTTGGCAAAAGCTATTGCACAGTCTGGTGAAGCTGAATCATGACATGGGGAGGCTGAACTCATCTGAAGGCATACTTTTCTGTAAATATATAGTTTGAAATGCTTTCTATCGATAACTAATCTAATCTCCAGTATGATCTCATGTGGTAGGTAGAAAAATTATTATTTTGATTTTTAGATGAGGAAACTGAGGCACAGAGACATTTAGTAATTCTATAGCATCATTCATCAAGGAAGTGCTAGGGCCCATAATCTTCACCATACATGATATGCTGCCTCCAGTGGTATTCTGGAAAATGTTCAAAATAGGCCTCTTTTAGGCAGAGTAGCAGGGTGGTTGATTTGTAGCATTTGTCAGTTTCCATGGTGTTTTTCAAACTACCAACGTGATGTTAACCAGGTCACAAAATTCCAAAAAATGTAGCAATCAGCTCTCACAGATAGGAGCAGACCTCAGTACAATCATGTATGTCTCCCAAAAGTGAACACCTTGAAGGACATGTCTTTCCCAGTCAAAAATCTAGTCCTTCAATCTTCCAAGACCCAGAATTAAGATAGAATTTTTTCCAAAAGCAATTTAAGCTACGCAGCTATAATTTTGTCCACATTGATGATGATACTTTATATATTCCAATTTAATCATATTACAAAATAGCATTTTTGTGTTATGTTTTCAGATCCAAATACAGACCAATGTATTTCTCAAAAACAAAAAACAAAAAACAAAAAAAAAATGCAGTATTTGCTTTCCAGGAAAAGACAGTCTCTTCAATAAATGGTGTAGAGAAAACTGGACAGGCACATGAAAAAGAATAAAACTAGACCTCTATCTTACACCATATACAAAAATTAACTCAAAATGTACTAAAGACTTAATATAAGAACTGCAGTCATAAAATTACTGGAAGAAAACATAAGAGGAAAGGTTCTTTAAATCGGTCTTGGAAATTGTTGTTTGGATTTGACACCAAAAGAAAAGGCAACAAAAGCAAAAATAAACAAGTGGGATGAGATTCAACTAAAAAGCTTCTGCACAGCAAAGAATACTATTAACAAAATGAAAAGGCAACCATGAAATGGGAGAAAATATTTGCAATTCATACCTCTGATAAGGGGTTTATATCCAAAAGTATACAAAAAAATTAATAACTCAATAGCAAAAACACAACCTGATTAAAAAATGAGCAGAGATAAATAGAACATTATCTTCAAAGAAGACATATAAATGGCCAACAGGTATATAAAAAGGTGCTCAACATCACTAATAGTCAGGGAAATAAAGATCAAAACCACACTGTATTATTACCTCACACCTGTTAGAACGGCTATCATAAAAATGGTAAGTGATGACAAGGGTTGACAAGGCTGTGCAGAAAAGGGAACCCTTATGCACTCCTGGTGGGAATGTAAATCAGTTCAGCCAGTATAGAAAACAGCACAGAGTTTCCTCAAAAAATTCAAAAGAAAACTGAAATATGAATCAGCAATTCCACTTCTGGGTATATATCCACAGGAAATGAAAACAGAATCTCAAAGAGTTACCTTCACACCCATGTTCACTGCAGCATTATTCACAATAAACAAGAAATGTACACAACCTAAGTGCCTGTCAAAGGATGAATGGATAAAGAAAATATGCTATGTATATACAGTGGAATATTATTTGGTTATGAGAAAGAAGGAAATCCTGCTGTCTGTGAAAACATGGATGGAACTTGAGGGCATTATGCCAAGTGAGTAAGTCAGACAGAGACAAATACCATATGATATCACTTGTATGTGGAATCTGAAAAAGCCAAACTCATAGAAATAGAGATTAAAATGATGGTTATCAGGAGCTGGGGGGTGGAAAATGGTTGGTCAAAGAGTACAAACTTCTGGTTGTAAGATGAGTAAGTTCTGGTGATCTAATGTACAGCATGGTGATTATAGTCAGTACTAGGTAATACTATATTATATACTTGAAAGTTGCTACAACAGTAGATCTTAAATGTTTTCACCACGAAAAAGAAACAATAATTATGTGATGTGATGGATGTGTTAGCTCATACTATGGTGGTAATCATTTTACTATATATGAGTATATCAAATCACCACATTGCACACTTTAGACTTATACAATATGACAACTATACCTTATTAAACCTGGAAAAAATAGTATCTGCCTTCCAATGAAAATGTAACTCTCTTTCATAATGATAAAGTAAATCCATCTCAATATTTAAAATGATAGCCGCAAATCCCTCCACTCTCTAGCCATCAGGATTCCAAGATCTCTTATCACTTAATCTCAGTCTAGATATAATGTCACCAATTCCAATGAGTTTGGAAAGTCCCTGTGAAGTGCAAGAGCAGGATGATATACCTTTATATCATATGATAAAAGGATTGTATGTTCATTGGGCTCCACTGCCTCATACAATATCTGCAAGAGTGTTGGCACTCAGCATGTGTTAGTTATGAAGAAACTAATAGGTTGATTTATTCCATCATTCCAATAATCCCACAAAAATTAGATTAAAACTCATTGCTAAGAAACAGGAAATAATGTCTCTTGTCATGAAGCTGGAAATCAATTACAATATGTAATTAAGTGGACCACACTTCATAAAGAAGTATATATAGAGAGAATAGAATATATCTATGTGTTTATTCATGTGTATGTATGTGCATGTGCATGTGTGTGTGTGTGTGTGTGTGTGTGTGTGTGTGTGTGTGTGTATCTCGAAGGGAAAATCTGATAGATGTCCAACATTGCTTAAATTATTAGTTTAGCAGAGGCAGCCACTTGATGAAGTTAATTAGTTGCTATACTGTTGTCATTAAAATTAATTGACAGGACTTTGAAATGGATGTTCTCAGCATCCTGTTTTGGCAGTTACAGCACTGATTCTGCCTCCTGGACATAGCTGTAGCCACATTTGATCTTTACCAACCATAAGGCTCTCACGGTATCAGATGCTTCTGCCTAGACTCATTCTGTCATGGTAGGACAGTTAATATTTCACACTACAGTGTTAGCTGCACTTCAGGGACAACCCATTTGAGAAAAGGGTACTGCAAATCTTCATAGAATATGACATATGGGAAATGGTCCAGTATTATTTATGTAAATGACCACTGCAGATCTAAGATGCACTTCTTAGCTGTTTCCTCATGATTCACGTATGCTTTCACTACAATTCCTGGCCCTGTAGATGTCCTTTAATTATGTAATTCTATAGCCAAATCTTGTGCTTGTGTGACAAGAACCTACATATATACACTTTCTAGGATTTTTTAAGATTAATTATGTACATTGCTCTTACTATAAGTGATTTACATTATAACGGAAATGAACCATTCAGAAATATGTTGCAGAAAAAATAATTTTCCAGAGATTATCAGTCACTTGATATAGCTACCCCTTGATCAAACGTTTTCATTGAAAACTGAGTTTGATTCAAGAGAAGAAAATACAGATTATGAATCAGACTAGGAACTAAAGATGTTAATTCTGCTCCTATTTCTGTAATCGACCTGCTTTGTAACCCTCATCTTCTCTATTTCCCTTCCACAATGTTCCCTTTATCTCTTCCCTAGAGTTTATGCAGTAGTTTCCCTTTCAGTTGCCTAAACTCCAGTCTTTACACCCAACTGATGATACACACCACCATCAAATTTACCTTTTATAAAGTACAATTATTATCATATCTTCTATCCACAAAAGTCAGTGGTTCCCAACCAACTACAGAATGCTACTAAAAAATCTTAATTTGGTATTCAAGGTCACAATTAGCATAGTCTCAACCTATTTTTGCCTTACATTGGACAATCATCTAATTTATACTCAAAGACAAAATCCCATAAATATATTGACTGTGCGGTCCTCTTTACCTGCCTTGCTCGGGTATCTTTACTTAGCTGAGTGAACTTATAGCACTGTGAAAAAAGTAAATTAATTAAACTGTCAGAGTCTCAATTTCCTCAGCTCTAAAATGGAGATATCAATTCAATCCTTGTAGGATAACTGTAAAATCAGCCAAAATACATATAAATGATCAGATACAGTCAATCTTCAATAAAGTTACAATTTACATGACCCCTTCCATAGTGTAAGCTCTGGAGACAGATTCACATGGCTCTATCACTTCTGAGGTGTGTACCTTTGGGACAGTTACTAAACGTCTCTGAGTCTCATTTTTCTCGTCTGAAAAACAGGAAAGTAGCAGTACTTCTCAAAGGAGTGCTGCACTGAATAATTCATTTGGAAACGTTCCATGCTACATAAAAGCTCTAATTTATTAATGCTCACAACTATCACTGTCCTTTGCTTCCAATTCCTGCTCATATGTCTTTCTGCAGGATGCCATTCCTCACCTGCAAATTCCAAAGTAACTTTCTTTGCTTTTGGTGTTGCTTTCTTGGGTGCAGTCTTTCTGTTGTGTAATCTTGTAAAATGTTTCTTATCCCTTTACACCACAGATGGTCTGTAGACTAGTCCCCCCAAGCCCAACATAACTGTTTCCCTACAGTATGCTACATATCCACTAGAGTAGACAAAATTATTTCTTTATTTATTCATTTTTGCTTTCATTAATGTACAATTTCATGAGCAATATTATGGTTACTAGACTCCCCCTACTATGAAGTCGCCACCACATACCCCATTACAATCACAGTCCATCAGCATAGTAAGATACTATAGAATCACTACTTGTCTTCTGTGTTGTACAGCCCTCCGCGAGACCCCCCCTACATTATATGTGCTAATAGTAATGCCCCATTTTCCCCCTTGTCCCACCCTTCCCACACAAGCTCTCCAGTCCCTTTCCCTTTGGTAACTGTTAGTCCATTCTTGGGTTCTGTGAGTCTGCTGCTGTTTTCTTCCTTCAGTTTTTTCTTTGTTCTTATACTCCACAGATGACTAAAATCATTTGATACTTGTCTTTCTCTGCCTGGCTTTTTTCACTGAGCATAAAACCCTCTAGCTCCATCCATGATGTTGCAAATGGTAGGATTTCTTTTCTTCTTATGACTGAATAATAGTCCATTGTGCATATGTACCACATCTTCTTTATACATTCATCTACTGATGGACACTTAGGTTGCTTCCATTTCTTGGATACTGTAAATACTGCTGCGATTAACATAGGGGGGCATATGTATTTTTCAAACTGGGCTGCTGCATTCTTAGGGTAAATTCCTAGGAGTGGGATTCCTGGGTGAAATGGTATTTCTATTTTGAGTTTTTTGAGGAACCTCCATATTACTTTCCACAATGGTTGAACTAATTTGCATTCCCACCAGCAGTGTAGGAGGGTTCCCCTTCCTCCACATCCTAGACATTTGTTGTCTTTTAGATGGTGGCCATCTTAACTGGTGTGAGGTGATATCCCATTGTGGTTTTAATTTGCATTTCTCGGATGACTAGCGATATGGAGCATCTTTTCATGTGCCTGTTGGCCATCTGAATTTCTTCTTTGAAGAAGTGTCTGTTCAGTTCCTTTGCCCATTTTTTAATTGGATTATTTGTTTTTTGTTTGTTGAGGTGCATGAGCTCTTTATATAATTTGGACGTCAACTCCTTATCAGATATGTCATTTATGAATATATTCTCCCATACTGTAGGATGCCATTTTGTTCTACTAATGGTATCCTTTGCTGTACAAAACCTTTTTAGTTTGATATAGCCCCACTTGTTCATTTTTGCTTTTGTTCCCTTGCCCAGGGACATATGTTCATGAAGAAGTTGCTCATATGTACATCTAAGAGAATTTTGCCTATGTTTTTTTCTAAGAGTTTTATGGTTTCATGACTTACATTCCGGTGTTTGATCCATTTTGAGTTTACTTTTGTGTATGGGGATAGACAATAATCTAGTTTCATTCTCTTACATGTAGCTGTCCAGTTTTGCCACCACCAGCTGTTGAAGATGTCATTTCCCCATTGTATAACCATGGCTCCTTTATCATATATTAATTGACCATATATGCTTGCGTTTATATCTGGGCTCTCAAGTGTGTTCCATTGGTCTATGGGTCTTTTCTTGTGCCAGTACCAAATTATCTTGATTCTGTGGCTTTGTAGTTAAGCTTGAAGTCAGCAAGAGTAATTCCCCCTGCTTTATTCTTCCTTCTCAGGATTGCTTTGGCTATTTGGGGCCCTTTGTGGTTCCATATGAATTTTAGAATGATTTGCTCTAGTTCATTGAAGAATGTTGTTGGTATTTTGGTTGGTATTGCATTAAATCTATAGATTGCTTTAGGCAGGATGGCCATTTTGACAATATTAATTATTCCTAACCATGAGCACGAGATTTGTTTCCATTTATTGGTATCTTCTTTAATTTCTCCCATGATTGTCTTCTGGTTTTCAGAGTATGTCTTTCACTTCCTTTCTTAGGTTTATTCCTAGATATTTTATTCTTTTGGATGCAATTGTGAATGGAATTGTTTCCCTGATTTCTCTTTCTGTTACTTCACTGTTAGTGTATAGGAATGCAATAGATTTCTGTGTATTAATTTTGTATCCTGCAACTTTACTGATTCAGATACTAGATCTAATAGTTCTGGAGTGGATTCTTTAGGGTTTTTTATGTACAATATCATGTCATCTGCAAACAAGGACAGTTTGAGTTCTTCCTTGCCTATCTGGATTCCTTTTATTTCTTTGTGTTATCTGATTGCCGTGGCTAGGACCTCTAGAACTATGTTGAATAAAAGTGGGGAGAGTAGGCATCCTTGTCTTGTGCCTGATCCTATTCTTTGTTCAAGGCCCTTCTGCTTCACTGAATTAACTATATTATGCTACTCCCTTCTGGCCTGTAAGGTTTCTGTTGAGAAATATGATGATAACCTGATGTGTTTTCCTTTGCATGTGATTTTTTTTTCTCTCTGGCTGCTTTTAATATCCTTTCCTTGTCTTTGATCTTTGCCATTTTAATTATTATATGTCCTGATGTTGTCTTCCTTGGGTCCCTTGTGTTGTGAGATATGTGCATCTTGATGGCTTGAGAGACTATTTTCTTCTCCAGATTGGAGAAGTATTCAGCAATTACCTCCTCAATATACTTTCTATCACTTTTTCTCTCTCTTCTTCTTCTGGTACCCCTATAATGCTAATATTTTTCTGTTTGTATTGGTCACACAGTTCTCTCAATATTCTTTCATTCTTAGATATTCTTTTTTCTCTCTGTGCCTCAACTTCTTTGTATTCCTCTTCTCTAATTTCTATTCCATTTACTGTGTCTTCTACTACATCTAATCTGCTTTTAAATCTCTCCATTGTATGTTTCATTTCAGATATGGAATTTCTTAATGAGTGAATCTCTGTCTTGAATTCGTTCCTGAGTTCTTGAATTTTTTTCTGTACCTCCATAAGCATGTTTATGATTTTTATTTGAACTCTCTTTTAGGAAGATTGATGAGTTCAGTTTCATTTGACCCTTTTTCAGGGGTTTGTGAGATTTTGGTCTGTACCAGGTTCTTTTGACATTTCATATTTCTGTGTGGTGCCCTCTATTGCCCAGAAGCTCCAGTCTCTGCAGCTTCTCAGCCTCTAGAGTGAGGTTGGGGGTCGTAGGGGAGCGGAGCTGGTGCCTGGGGGGAGAAAAGATCTGTTTCTTGACCTCCATCTGCCCTGCCTGTCTCCAGTATCACAGCCAGTGGGCTGAGCACACAGGTGTAAGCCTCTGTGCTTGGCATCTCTAACTGTTGTAGGTGAGGCCTCTCTCTGGCTGGCCTGATGCCAGAGCATTGAGTGCTGGTTTGCGAGCCAATGCTGTCTAGCCAGGGGTAAGCCTCAGCAGGCTGCATATCACAGTGGGGGGCCTCGGAGCTGAGTAGGCAGCCAGGGGTTTGAGGCACCTGAAGCTCCCCAAAGTTCCCAACCAGCTGGGCAGAGCACACCCAGACAACCTAGTCCCCCTATCCCTTCTCCCGCGCAGCAAGCTCTGTGCAAACCCCGTGTCTTCAGCTGCACTCTTGCTGTTAGGAAGCCTCTCAGACTGCCTGACTTTCCCTTGTCTCACAGCGGCTGGGTGTGGATCCCATCCACAAACAGCCAGAATCTGTCTCTCAAGCACTCTGCCTGTCCCAGCTCCCCATCCTTCAGAGCACCACACAATGTAGATTTTTTCTCACAAAGCAGATCTCCAGGGCTAGGTGTTCAGCAGTCCCAGGCTTCCACCCCCTCCCCCACTCTGTTTCTCTTACTCTCGCCAGTGAGCTTTGGTGGTGGAAGGGCTCGGGTCCCGCCGGATCAAGGCTTTCATATATTACCCTGTTTTGTGAGGTCTGTTTGTTTGTGAGGTCTATATGCAGTCTGGTGCAGCCTTCTTTCCTGTTATTGTTTTAGGGTTAGTTGTATTAACTATATTTTCACCTTATCTGTGGTTTTGGGAGGAATTCTCTGTCTCACCTCTCACTCCACCATCTTGAATTCTAGACAAAATTTATTTTAATGCAGAAAGATAGAAGAAGAAAAAGAAGAAAGAAAAAGAAAGAAGAAAGAAAGAAATAAAGAAGAAAGAAAGAAAGAAAGAAAGAAAGAAAGAAAGAAAGAAAGAAAGAAAGAAAGAAAGAAAGAAAGAAAGAAAGAAAGAGAAAGAAAGAAAGAAAGAAAGAAAGAAAGAAAGAAAGAAAGAAAGAAAGAAGAAAGAG
>JAQQAC010016209.1:119007334-119017740 GCA_029783875.1 Phataginus tricuspis | reverse complement strand
AAAATAAAATAAAATAAAATAAAATAAAATAAAATAAAATAAAATAAAATAAAATGGAAGGTTTTCTAGCATGGAAAATGCTGTGTTTGTTGCAGAACTAACATTCTCTATCCCTACAGATATTCATATTATTTAGGTAAAGTTTTATTAAAATATCCATGTTTTGTGTTGATTTTGATTCAGTCAGTATTTATTGGGCATTTTCAGTTAGCCAGGCTGTGTTCAAACAGTTTATTCATGCACTATCTCTGTTAAAAAATTCCATAAACCTGCAAAATAGACAAGGCTAATTTTGTAATATAATAAATAAACGGAGATTTTGAGGTTAGTTAAGTTGCTCAATGTCATATTGCTAGTAAGTTGTAGAAACATGAAGAATGCTCCCTTTTCGAGATCCCATGGACAAGGTATTGCTACTTTACCACAACAGTCCATATAGGTTTGCATTTAGAAGTAAATAACAATAAAATGTGTCCTTTCTGTATATGTGATTGCCGTTATTTCTAATTTGACAAAGTTACAAGGTTAGCCACATTCAAACCTCAAAAATTCTGGAAGGCTTTCTTCTTTTAACAGGAATAAATTTCTGTAGCCTACAGAAATGTAAAAAATTGAATAGCATAATGGAAATGTAATAATATATTCAAATTTCGGCAGTAGGCTGGAAATAATTAGAATTGTTATCGCTATTGGGGAATTATAGAGCTCTCTTTCAAGCATAATATATCTACCTGAAAATCACTCTCAGAAGCTATACCTTCATCCTAAGTCAGCTCAGCTTTAGCTCCATGAGAAAATATAGCTGAGATTGTACCAGAATCAAATGAAGTTCGAGGGGTAACTGGATAAAAAAGAGGCACAAGATAAATAACTTCTCCACTCCCACACATTTGCTACTGTTCATAATAAGTAATATTTATTGGGATCTACTAAATGCTAGACATTGTGCTAGATATTTACAATGGGTGTTTGAATCTAATTTTCATAATTTTAAAAACAGCTGTTTCCATCATCCTTATGATCACCTTCATCCCTGTGATTATTAGTTTTATGTGCCAACTTAGCTAGGTTATTGTACCCATTTAGTCAACCACAAGTCTAGGTGTTGCTATGAAAATATTTTTTAGATGTGGTTATCATGTAAAATCATTTAACTTTAAGTAAAGGAGATCAGCTTGATAAGGTGGGTGGGCCTCATCCAATCAGCCTTAAGAACAAAAACAAGTCTCCCTGAAGAAGAAATTCTGCCTCCAGACTACAGCATCAGCTTCTGCCCAAGAGTTACCAGACCAATGGCCTGCCCGCTCTATGGATTTAAGACTTCCCAACCCCCACAATCATATAAGCCAGCTCCTTGAAGTGAATCTCTTAGGATGTGTGTGTGTGTCTATCTTACTACTTTTATTTCTCTGAAGAACCCTGACTGATACAATCTCCATCTTAAAAATGAGACAACTGGGCTTCAGATGTTAGGTGATATGCCTTAAACTGCATGACCCATTCATGAGGAAGCCCGGAAAGGAACTCACGTTTTCTGACTTTTAAGTTCTGTCTACTTTCTGCATATCTTTCCTAATATTTTCCTTTATTTCTCTTTCTACTTTCTTTAGCATTCATTCTGCTTTGCAGCTCTAGAACGGTGCTCACACATATGGTTAGATGTGTGAAGGCTGCTAGGGGAAGTTGGAGGTCTCATTTACCTAAGCACAGAAACTGATTTGCTGACACATGGTGCGGGGCCAAGTAAATGTCTCCCAGACACAGTTTGCTTACAGGGAAGCGTTTGGCTTAAAGAGGACGCTGAAGGAGTGGCTGCTGACAGTCAGTCCTGCAGATCGCAGAGCTAGTGTATGGATTCCCAAAGTACTACCAACGTTTATTACCGCTTCCTTGTGACAGGTATTGTGTGAAGACTAACCACAGCACAGGTTAGGAAAAGGGCATGATTAGACTGTCACATTCTGGAGGCAAATTAGCGCCATCTCAAAGGGATGGCTTTACAGACAGGAGAGAGGGATTTAAATCACACTTCTGCCCTTGCTATCTCAGTTTTGTTGAGGAAATCACTCCATCTTCATGATACTTAATGTATACATCTGTGATTTGGAGATTATCACAACAGCTACTTCATGATACTGTTGTACAGATAAAGTAGATAAAAAAGGTTTTGTTAGCTAAAGCATTATACAAACTAGAATCATAATTATCAATAGTTAAGCATATCTTCCTTCTTGCTGTATTCACAGCACTGGACTGTACATTGTAAGTAATGCAAAGAAAGCATGGTAACTTTCCCCTGGCCCTGGAAGGCATTCTTGTTTTATAGAATGCAAGATAAATGCATCAGCCATTGAGAACTATAACCAGATGTATATTTGTGCCTATGAGCTCTTTTCTTCAAAACATTCACAACATGTAAGATGGCATCCTATTTGAAACCTAACTGTGACAGTGGTACAGCAGCTGAATATACAAAGGATGAGTGACATTTTGGTACAGTTTGTCTCTGCTAGGACTTTGTTACATCCTATGCCGATGTAATGATATGGCCTATCCTCTTACCAGCCACTGTTCTGTGTCATATGGCCCCAAATTATATTTTTCCCCCAGCCCACCATTTTACAAGCTCAGAGATATGAATAATGATTTAATGTATTTTATGTACAAAACACTACATATCAAATTATTACAGTGTATCAGACATGGTGCTAGTCATTGACAAATATATTCTCTAATTTTATCCTTACAATAACCTCTAAAGTTGTAACAGAGAAGATGATAATTCACATGTTACAGATAAGGCATCTAGGGTACAGAAAGCTGAACAGACTTGTTCAATTATACAATTGAATCCTAGAATTGAATACACATCTTTCTGATGCCATAACTTGTGCTCTTTCCACTATGTGGATTATGGGCCTGGTACTGTGGTAGCTTAGACTCAAACTTCCAGAGAGGAAAAAAGTTCTTAAAGAATACCTAATCAAGGCTTTCATTTTATAGATGAGCAAACTGAAGTTTCAAGATGAGAAAGTATTTTCTTCAGGTCTCATGGAAAGTAAGTAACCACTTCATACCAGAACAATACAGTGTATAATTGGACACACAGACTTAATCAATGCTTTGACAATTATTGGGGCTCACTAGAATTTGGTCATGTGATGAGTAATTGCTAAAAACAGAAGTTCGGCAATAAGAGCTATAGAAGTAGCTCTGGATTTGGAGCCTAAGATCGGTGGACCTGGATCAGCAGAGCACTGTTTAACTGTAATGCATTATAGTTAGTACTGGAAAAAATGAATTCTGAGTCCCTGAGCCACACTGAATAGTTTCAAAATCAGACGCACTATTTCATTCATTTATTTATTCACTCATCCACTCATTCAAGAACTGTGGATTGCCAGGTATGCATCTGAAAACATTATACATGCTCTAGAAATACCAGTGAATAAAACATAAAAATCTCTGTCTGTGTGGAGCTTAAATTCCAGTGGAGAGGACAACTGAATAAACAATAAACGTAAGTAAATTATAGCACATAAGTAAATCATATAGATCACTAGAAAATAAATGCTATGGAGAAAAAGTAGAGCAGGTTAAGCATCATGAGTATAAGGAAATAAGGTGTAACTTTGAATAGGGTGATCGGGTGGGCTTCATGCAGAAGTCGACATGTGAACAGAAGCTTGAAGGCAGGGAGGCAGTAAACCCAGGCATACACTAGAGAGAAGAACACTACAGACAGAGCAGACACCAAGCGGGAAGGCTATGAGGTCAGACAATGGCTGGCATATTTGAGAATCAGTGAGAAGAGCAATTTGCCTGGAACAAAGGGGAGGAAGGGAAGAGTGAAAGGCGATGAGCACAAAGAAGTAATGGGGTGCAGATGGAAGATAAATGAAGGGCAGTGTAAGGACACTGGGGTTTACTCTGAAAAAAGTGGGGAGTCCCTGAAGGATTTTGAACAAAGGAATGGTAGGATCTGGCTTACATTTAAGCAAGATCACTCTGGTTGCTGTGTTTGGTAAAGTAAAGGGAGATAACTGGTGGAAACAAGGATATCAGTTAAGAGGCTATTTCAATCATGCAGGAAAAAGACAATGGTAGCCTGAATCAGAGTGGTAGCTATGGAACTGGTATAATTCTAGGTAAGTTTTGAATATAGAGCTGAGAGGATTTTTCTGACAGACTGAATGTGGGCTGTATGAGAAGAGGAATGAATTGATGGACATTGAAGATTTAGATCCAAGCAAAGAGAATGACGTTGCCATTCATTGAGCTCGGGAAGTCTGTGGGTATAAGCAGTTTTGAAAAGAAAACCAGGAAGCTTATTTTGGGAAGATCAAGTCTGAGATATTTATTCATCATCCACGTGGAGACACAGGCACAGATTTGGATCTAGTTGTGTGAAGCTAAAGGGAGAGGTATGGCCTGAAGATACACATTTGAGAATCAGGGGTATACAGATGGTATTTAAAGCTGTGAAATTGGTTATGATCACCTAAAGAGAGTGTAGATGAGAAGTGGTCCAAGAAATGGGTCCTGGAGTACTCCAACATTAAAAGGTTAGGTGATGAAAGGAACCCAGTAAGGGAGATTAAAATGCAAGGACAGTCAAGTAGGAGTAAAACCAGGAGACTGTGATGTTATGGACACTGAGTGAAAAACGCATTTCCAGGAGTATGTAGTTATCCATTGTGTCAGATACAAAGATTAAACCAAGTAAGATAAGCAGTAAGAAAGGAACACTGGCTTTAGCAATGTAGAACTCATTAGTGACCTTGACAGTTAGCAGTGTCAGTAAAGTTGCAGGTAATACCTAACTACATTGGTTTTAGGAAAGAGTAGATACAGAAGAATTGCAGTCCATCCGTGAGTACAGACAGCTCTTCTAAGGTGTTTCACTCTAAAGAGTGTCAGACAACTGGGGCAATAGCTAAAAAAATAGAAGGGTAAAGTGTTTTTGGCTTTTTGTTTGTTTGGCTGTCTGGAGGATGAAAGAAATAATAGCATGTTTTCTGCTATTGATAATGATCCAGTAGAGAGGGCAAATAATACACAGGAAAAAAGCTGGGAATTGCTGGAGTTGGTATACTTGAGGAGGTGATGGGACGGGATTTCTCAGTGGAGAGGCTGACCTCTGGAGCAGTCTATCCATAGAAATCATATGCAATAGTAACAGTAATGGGATGTGGATGTGTAGATATGGTGGAGGAAATACATGCAGTTTGAAGAGTCATGTAACCTCTCGTTGGTGCTTAATTTTATGTGTTAACTTGGCTGGGACAAGGAGTGCCCTCACAGTTGGTAAAACATTATTTTCTGGTATGTCTGTGAAGGTGTTTCTGAAAGAAATTAGCATTTGAGTCAGTAGACTGAGTAAAGATCACCCTGACCAATGAGGACGGGCATCATCCAATCCCATGAAGGTCTGAGTAGAACAAAAAGGTAGAGGAAGAGAGAATTCATTCTTAAGCCAAGACATCTGTTTTCTCCTGCCCTCAGACATTGGCGCTCCTGGTTCTCAGTCGTTTGACTCATACCTGCACTTAGATCATCAGTCCCCTGGTTCTCAGGCTTTCAGACTCAGACTGAACTTTACCACTGCCTTTTCTGAGTCTCCAGCTTACAGATTGCAAATGGCAGACTGTGGAACTTCTTAGCTCCCATGACTGCAGAAGTCAGTTCCTATAATAAATCTCGTCTCTCTCTCTCTCTCTCTCTTCTCTCTTTCACTCTCTCTCTATACATATATATCCTATTTCCCTATAGATATCTATATCTGTATCTACCCTATTTCTCTAAAGAACCCTAACATACTCTCTAAGCCAAATTTTCCTACTCTGTAAAATGAAGGGAGTAATGGTATATGTCTATCAAAATTGGTGTTAGGACTAACTAAAGAAACTATTGCATGTAAAATTCTTAGTATGCTGCCTGGTACACAGAAAGCACTCTTTAAATGTTAGTTACTACTTTTTAATAGTGTAGTTTCTGGAATCAGATAGCCATTGGATGCATTATCTGACCTCACCTGGTCTTATTTTAATCATCTGTAAAATAGGAATAGTAACAATTCTTACCTCATGGGGAAAATGAGATAAGGCATACACAGAGCATAGCACAGTACCTATGCTGGCATTACTGAAGAGCTCCCTCTATGCCTAGAACAAAATGCATGCTCTAGCAATGATGGCTTAGAGAGAGACAGAGAAAGACATAGAGTAGAAGGCACACAATTTGACTCCACTAACTTACTCCCTGAGCTTAGGCAAATCAATAAACTTTTCTAAAATGAAGGCAGTGTCCATTTTGCCCACTCTTTGTTGTAATTCTTGGAATTTCCTAGATAATATAGTGAAACACAAGACTGAACCAAATGCTGTGTAATAATACGAGTGTTGAATTATAACAGTGCCTATGTATGGATAGCTCTAACATTACAACTCATGTACAATATCCCAGGATAATAAAATAATATAACATAATCAGTTTGTAAAAGGAGGATGGGGAGAGGGACTATGTTAAGAAATTCTGGCTAAGGAAGGAAGTCTATTGCTCCTCTGCAGAGCATCTAAAAGAGCATGTGTGGGTGATAAATAAATGTAATATAAACTCTCCTTCTCCACAAAAAAATTTGTAAACTCTCAGTGCTGACAATTTCAATTACATCTAGGCATTCATTTGGGTAGCTCTTGTGTGCCAGGTCCCCATTTTAGGTTCTACAATGCAGACTTCCAGGTAAAAGAGATTTAAAAAAATCAAAACTCTAATTCAGTACAGTAAGTGTGATAAGATAAGAACAAAGAAAGGGGATAGAGAACACATCAGCAGCCTCAACTATATTCATTCTTTCTACAGTCTATATTTCTGAGAACAGTGTTGTTTCTTGAATGAACTCTTTTGATTGATCCTAGATTTGAGCTCCTTTTGGGCAAAGCCTGTTCCTTTTTGTTCTTTGTTTCTAGTGCCTGGCATAGAGTAGATTCTCAGGGTCTACCTCAAGAAAGGAGGAAAAGAGGGAGGGAAGGAGGGGAGAAAGGAGGGAGAGTTGATTACAGAGAAAAGGTATGGGACTGTTTTGAGGTAAATGAAAGAGCCTGCTTATTTTATGCAGTTTATTCTCAGTAACAGGCCACAAATAGGCTATTTTCAGAACTGCTTTGTGAATTTTAGGCTACATTTTTGCAAAATGGCTTGGTTTGGCTGAACAACTGTGGCTTCTGTACATATGCAAATAGGGACACATATGAACAGCAACTTTTTATTGTAATAACAATTCAAAGTGACACACCAGCATCTGGATGGAAATTTCTCCAGCTGCACAGATCACTCTTTATTGGAAGCAAAATAATCATTTCAGCCATAGGCCTGGGACTGACGAGCGGATAGAGCTTATTTGGTGGAACACCATTGGATCAGCTAATGACCATCCCTCTGAATCTATGAGCAAGGAAGAGAAAATTTTTATGTGAACACAGTGTAGTGGAAAAAGAATGCTCTTTACACCAAACAGACCTGGTACTGAGCCCTGGGTTTGCCATTTACATCTGGGTCACCTTGGGCAAATTATATAATCTTTTTGAGCCCCAGATTCCTCATCCGGAAGCTCAGAAGAATAATGATACTTATCTCATGGGATTATTGAGTACTGATTAAAATAGTGTATGAAGTGAGATTAGCAACTGGCCCAGTCCAAATGTAGCCAGGGCAGTATAAGTGGTGGCTGCTATTCCTTGTAGGCTTAAAAAGGAAGATGCTCAAACAGGGTGGACTGTAAGTTACATGAAGATAAAGCTGTGTTTGGATAACTATAATATCACAACACAGCATGGGGAATTGATAAATACAAGTTGAATATCTGATACTGTTAAAACTTGTTGCCTTAGGAACATGCTACCATGTTTTCAATGACTATTTCCAATGTGATACATAATTTAATTCTCTTTGAAAGATAACAGTGCACAGTGGCTAAGATCCCAGACTTCAGAGCTGCATTGGTAGTGCCTGAACTAGCAGAGAATTTGACCTTGGCTGTGGCATTTACTAGCTGAGTGACCTTGAGCAACATCCTTAATCTCTCTACCCATCTCCTCATCCCTTCAGTTTAAATATATGAACTTGCTCTTTTTGTAGGTCGAAAATAGTCAAATGGCTGCAATTTCCTGTGGTTCACCTTAATAAAAAATGGGGATAATAGTATTTTCCTCATAAAGTTTTGAAGATTAAATGTGTTAATATATATGAAGTACTGAGGAAGATACCAGGCATATAAAGAAAAATATATATGCCATTTATATTTTTGCTATCGTTTTAATTATTCCTTGACAAAAACTGAGTAGCTCTTTTAAGTTCTAGATCCAAAAAGAAGATGCAGGTAGAAAGCACAATAAGCCATCAAGGCATTCCTATGTAGCAGTTTTAATGCACAGCTACTCAGGTGTGTGCTGAGGCCTTTTCAAGTGTGCTGAGATACTGATTTTCTCAGTCCTGAAGGCTGCCAGGCCTGGAGTGAGGAGGCTTGGGTCCTCAAGTTGGCCATCTCTGGGTATAATTGTTAGAAAAAGCCTAAAACCCAGATGGGATTTATTCCCACTAGGAGGTTTAAATGTTTTAACAGTATTCACAAAGGGCCACGTGGTGAACAATATGCCACAAAGTTGCTCAGGCTGGAAGCAGGGATGGGGGTGGGAATTGATAAGGAACAGGCTGTGCCTATTTGGGAAAAGAAAAACAAAAGTTTTAAACCTGCCAATAAAATTCAGACAAATGTAAGGGAAAGCCTAATGTGGATATAACTTGCTCAGGCGATGTCCAGGAAAGAATGTGAACCCTGTAGTACTCAGCCAATGAAGAACCAGGGGAGGGATTCGCGTGCTAGGGAGTAAATTACTTGCAGCAACTGCCCCAGGTGTGCCTGCTACCAGGTACCCGATCTTGCAAGACTGTCATTAAAGCCTCACTCCACTGTTCCCTTTGTCTCCATGACCACTTATTGAGTTTGGACCAGTGAGTGTGTTTCTTACATGATCAATCTCCTCACTTTACTACAGTGTTAGCATTCCTTATAAATGTTTTCTCTCTGTGGCATGAGGTAAAAGGGTTGGGAACCTTTCATTTGAGGCATGAGCCTTGGACTCTGGCTTACCTGGCTGTGAATCAGCTGTCTGCCCAGGGCAGGGCACATAATTTGTGGGACCTGCTGCAAAATAAAAATGAGGGGCATCCAGGCTTTCGGGAATATGGCGTCGTGAATGGACCAGCAGAAAAATTCCTCCCAACATTATATTTATCCACGAAAATACAGCAAATACAACTATCCCTAAAAGAGAGACCAGAATACACAGGAAAGTGCACAGCGTACAGCTACACCTGTGAGAACTTGGCAGCCGGTGAGGCGGACGGGACACGGGGTGGAGACCCGAGGGGACTGAGCGCTCCCCCCCCCCAGAGCTCCGGCGGCCAGACACTCTGGACAGAGGACTCGGCACCCGGCGAGGTGGGACGGAAACACGATCCAGCGAGACCAGAGCACCCCTGCACCCCAGCACTCCGGCGGGAGTCCCGGCAAGGCGGGTAAGGTACGGAGCCGCGAGCGGACCGAGAGCTCCACTCCCCCAGCGCTCCAGCGGGAGGAGACGATTCAGAGCTGGGAGGCAGTGGAAGTCTACGCCGGGAGCGCCCCTCCACCCCAGCACTCCGGCGGGAGTCCCGGCAAGGCGGGTAAGGTACGGAGCCGCGAGCGGACCGAGCGCCCCTCCCCCCCAGGGCTCCAGCGGGAGGAGAGGATTCAGAGCCGGGAGGGAGTGGAAGTCTGCACCGGGAGCGCCGACACACGGCCTGCGGTGTAGCGGAGATAGGAGAGACAGAGGGCACAGGGTCCCAGCCCGGAACGTGCAAGTTCCCGCGGCAGGCTCCGGGAAGGAAAAAGAAAGGAGAAAAAAGGGAAGAAAAGCGCGTGCTCTACCTCAGCGGTCTTAAAGAGACAGGAGCTCAGTAGAGGGGCCAGATAGCCCCGCAAACTGAGCCCAGAACGCTGGGAGTCCTGGGGAGCTTTGGACCCCGTGGCTGGCGACTGGGGAAGAGTGCCCACCATTGAGACCCCCACGGAGATCAACAGCTTACCATTCGTTCCCAACCCAGCCAGAACTATACAGGGGCTCTGGAATAGTGGAGCAACAGCGCCACCTACAGCACTCGCGCGGAACCCACACCGGGTGGCTTTTTTTTTGTTTGTTTGTTTTTTCTCCCCTTTCTTTTCCTTTTTTTCTTTCCCTCTCTTTCACCAGGCTCCCATTCATTCTCACCCGGCCACAGTTTTAAAGGGCCGTGTGGAGCGACGTGGCCGCGGCTCTGGAGTAGTGGAGCAATAGCGCCACCTACAGCATTCACACAGAAACCAACCC
>JAQQAC010016209.1:118909848-119001577 GCA_029783875.1 Phataginus tricuspis | reverse complement strand
GGGTGGGAAGGGAGGGATAAGAGGGTAAAAGGGGCATTACGATTGGCAGACATAGGGTAGGGGGGCACGGGGGGACTGTACAGCTCAGAGAAGACAAGTAGTGATTCTCATCTCACTACACTGATGGACAGTGACTGTAATAGGGTTGGTGGGGGGGACCTGATGAAGCGGGTAGTTTAATCATCACAATATTGCCCATGTAATTTTAGGTTAATGATACTAAAATAAAATAAATTGTTAAAAAAAAGAAAAAAAAATGAGGGGCATCCAGGAAAAATGTGTCATTAAAGGTGCTAAAACACAAAGCTTTCTCCTTTCCTCTGTAATCGCTTCCTGATTTGTCATGGTATTCTTTTATGCTATTTAGTATCATTCTAAGTAAAGAAAAATGGAAATTTTAAATTCTTAGCATGAATTTAACCATTCATCTTTGTATTGTGCAATGCCTATTTTAAATAAAAATATACGAAAATTTAACTTGCATGTGGAATCATAAAAAATGCACAATCATTATTCATAGCTCATACACGTGTATGTATTTTGGTCTTACCAGAACAGTGGCAACAGTTCCCAGAGCTAACTCAACAACTTTTATTTAAGTTCTTAACACACACATTGCACCCACACTCTCTAGCTTTGGCTTATGATGACTACAGAATGACTGGAAGGAAAAGGAACTGTGGGTTGCTTTGTCCTTCCCTTCCCTTCCATGTCATCGTGTTCAGCGCAGATGGTTGGCTAGTACTGAGAACAAGTAAGAGTAAAAGAGAACATGATAGGGTTATTTAGTTGCTTGCATTTCTTAGAATACCAATGCCTTCTTTTTGCATTGGGAACAAGACAAAGAATGTGCAGCTTCCCAGGGATGTCAGCACAAGACCGACTCACAGACATAACATGCTTATCTTATAATCACTTTGAGTTTTATTCATCTCCCATGCATCATGAGTTGACCAGAATTCTGAATGCCTGGGGCATCCCAAATGCTGTATGCAAGCAGAGGGGCAAAGAATAACTGCGGATAAACATATTGTGTGCATCTCCTCTGGTCACAATCGTGCCCCATCACCCCTTCTGACTCCACTTAGAAAACACAAGTGCACACATAAAATTATTAAGAACTCCAAGATGCTGACAGTGGAGCACTAAATCTGGCATGGGTCCTGAGAACTAGGTTAGCTGTTATGGAAGACACATGGTGGACATCAAAAAGCTAAGTGCAAAGGTAAAAAGCAAGGAGCAGCAGATGATCCACAAAGTGCACATCTCATATTCACACTCCATTGTCCAGTTAAGACTTACCTACATATCATGAGTTCAAAAATAAAACTATTAAGTATTTCACAATGTTAACAGCTGGGCATTAAATCAAGTGTCAGGCCCTTCTGAGTCCTGAGCTCTGGCGACTGCACTGATCACATGTCCAGGAAGCAGGCCCTGGCTCACCATGAGATAACCATATGAACGTGACAAGACAACTTTTCTGGCTGTGCCTCAGTTTTCTAATTTTAAATACATGGGTAATTTCCTACCTCATAGCCTTCTTGTGAAGATTAAAAGAAATAGTGTATCTGACACAGTGCCTACTACATCATAACAATGATGATGACAATAATAACAATAACTACATTTACCAAATGCTTATTATATTTTCATCATTATGAACATTACTGGAAAGGTTTTATGGGGAGGTCACACCCAAATTACATTGGGAACAATAATGCCAACTTCCAAGGAACCATCAAGTTCAAGGGCAGCATCCTCTTAGCCTTTTTACCCCAAATTCAATGCCAAATGTTAAAAGATATGTCAAAACCATACAGAAAAATTGGGATAGGATGAATAGGTAGAACACAGGGGAGCTTTAGGGCAGGGAAGCTACTCTATTTGACATCATAATGGTGGGTACATGACACTTGCCAAAACCCACAGAGCTGTACAATACATACAAACTATTGATATGGGTGAATAATGTATCACTACTGGTTCATCAAGTTTAACAGGTGCACTACACTAATGCAAGATGTTAATGATAGTAGAAACTGTGGACAGGGGACGACAGTGTATGTGGGAACTCTGTACTTTCTGCTTAATTTTCCTGTAAACCTAAAACTGTTCTAAAAATAAAATCTGTTAATAAAACCCAGAAATACTGTAAAAATATTCTGACTATGAGTTGTTTCTGGGGAGGCAAGAAGGTACACCCCTCCCCCCTCCACACTGCTGAAAATAAGCTTGCCCTCTGAGAATTATGCAAAGGCCAGGACAAGTATTGACTGACATCATTAGCAATCGGTTGTGAAGGCTGGGCTAGATCTAGTTCTTCAGTGGTATTTTGAACAATGATCTCTACAAGTGTTTTTAAAAATAAAGGATTAGAATCTAGGATTATTCTTCCTGTTTTTGTTTGTTTAGTTTTGTTTTTATTCCATGCTGTAATTAATCCAGCATGAGTATAATTATTCTCTAAGATTACAAACCCCTGAGAGGGCATAGGTTATGTCTTCTCTTGGCTTTAAAAAATTGACAAGAAATATGGTAGTAACGGCAGCTTTCATGCATATAGCTTCCTATAGTTTATGCAGCACTTTGGTGTATATTTATCTGCTCAGCCACTTGTTCTACACTCAGAAACTAAAGCCCCAGGCCAAGTTATTATTTTTTTTTTACAAAACCACCATGTCATAAGTAAGACAGTATGCCAGAAACTACCAGTTGCCTGGCCAATGACCATTTTCCACTTCTTCTCAGTAACAGAATCCCAATTTTATTCGGGGCACCAAATACCATATTTCAAGCTTCTCTTACAGCTATGGTGACCATGTGACCAAGATCTTTCCAATGAGATAAAAGCAAAAGTGGATGGGCACAACATCCAGAAAGAATCTTTAAAAGGGGAACGGATGGCCAAGACCAACCCTTTTGCCTCCGTTCCACTTCCTGCTTGGAACACAGATGTGATGACTGGTGCTCCAGTAGCTATGAAGTATATTTTTGAAACACACAAAAAGAAATCTTTGAATTTATTCTTGGAGCTACAGTGAGATTACACTGATTGGCAATCCATTTATTTTTCTCATTTTCTTATGAAAAATATATTCTTTAGTGTTAGATCGCCCAATTATTTTCTAACTCTTTAACTAGAAAAGGAATTATAATTCTCACTAGAATGCTTCAATAAATATTTCAGAAAAAACAAGTGATATTCATTATTCTTCAAATGTTTTTGCTGTGGTAGATTTCTGAAGACAAATGTACTTGTTATGCAGCATTTCCATTCACAAGATAATGCTTATTCTCTTTGATTCAATTATTCCACATGATGATAATCTCTAATCTACCCATTTAAAGAGATATCCACCGGTAACACACACACACACACACACACACACACACACACACACAGCGGGAATGATAATTCATACTCGGTTCTGAGGGAACTACGACTGATCAGTGAGAAGTCACAAACTTTCATAGCACTAGAACTGGCAGTGATGGTAAATGGTCTTTTTAATTTGCTAAGTATTGGTGCCTCAATATCCAGGGGTTTGAACAGTCCCTTAGGAAATAGCCAATTCAAAATTCAACCCCCTAAAAGGACTTTCCTCTCTTTCTCCTCCTGCCCAAATGGTATCTAAGTAAAAGGGAAATAACTTGTGCACCCCCTCACTGAGGTATGTGGGGATATGTCACTCCCCTGAACACCCCAAGGAGGCCATGGTGACACAGGAGTGCTGACTCGTGCTCATCTGTCCAACCACCTCTTGCTACTCATGGTACATTCACATTCCTTGTACACTGAGTTGGACATGACACAGAACCAAATCTGCATTTCCTGAGGATGTAAGCCTCCTCTGGCAGGCTGCCAACTTTGGCATTACTGAGTTCTATTACTCCTATCTGGGTATTTCTACAGTGATGCCCAATCCACCCTGCTTTGAGCTTCCATATTGAGAAGGGGACATAAGAACATGTTTACAACATTTTTACATGATCTAAATTTTTCTTCTATTTCCTATGCTCTACAAGGGCTGGGAAGAAAGGGGTATCTTGAGCTTCGCTACACTTGGCTTATAACAGAAATCTTGGTGTTCAGATCAGCCAGGCTTGGTACTTGTTAAGGAGATTGGCAGTAATGGGAAACCAAAATCAGAAAATACTAAGGATGAAAATATGTTGGTTTCATAAGTCATTATATTATATTACACAAATGTACATATTTTAAAACCTACAGAGATCTAGTATGCACACATAAACTCATGAAACTTATAAAAGTTTTCCAACCTTAACATAGTGACACTCATAGGTAAAACATTTTGTCAAAGTCATTTTAAAGGAGGGGCATAGAGCAGAAGGTCTCAAGTTAGACAGGTAATAGATGACAACTAGAGCAAGATGGTTTACAAAAGAGGAGCAAGACAAGAGAGCTGGAGTTAGAGCCAGCTAAAGAAGCAGAAGAGAAATGCAATAAAAATAAGAAAAGCAAGTAACACATGCAGTTTTCATAATTTATAAAGTATCACATACGGGTTCACATGTTCTGCTATGAGTAGTCCTGAATGAAAATGTTAGAGATATGGCCTGTAATTCCTGAACTGTATAATTAAAAATGCTTAAGGACATGTGCTTCTAATGGGGAAAAGATGTTATACCATAGTTCAAATACATGGGGTGCATTTCAGAAATCAAGATGACTTTAATTTGACAGTACCTAATTACTCATTTAATTCACTGATACGGCACTCACTTGGACAGAAAATTAACATTGTTACTTCAATTTTACAAAATTGCTAATATACTGGTATAGCATGAATGGTATATTGGTTGGTTGGCCTGTTTCCAAAATAAGTAAGTTTAAGTTCTGAAATAAATGATATCCCAGATCACAAACTATTTCCTCACTTGGGCATTATTCAGCTGAAATTAGCATAAGCAGTCTTTCTTCAAAACAGATGTTCTTAGCTCTTAATAGCACATTAGTGTATCTTTCTCATTCTCTCATGGAAAATTGCAACCCTATTATGAATGATTTCAGGCACTATACAGTAACGACATTATAGCTGTAAATGACCTCGCCATCGGATTCATCAGGTACTGTCACCATGGAATAAAGCTGATCTACAGAATAGCTCACTTAACTCGGGGTTAGCTCCCCAGCAACCTCAACTACTGAGCAAACAAAGCCTCTTCAAAAATCAAAATGCCACAAGGATTTGGTAATGAGAACATTTGGTAAAGAAAGTTTAATGTTATTAGTGGCAGCACATCGGGTGTTAGGAGATAGGACAGGTGACAGCATGTGAGAATAGAATTAAAGATAAAACAAATCAAAAATAGACAAGTACTTCACTATGTAATTTGGGACATATCCCTCTACATACATCTTTGTGCCAATCTCTGTTTCTTAAGAATGGAATTCTTTTAAGAAAACATATGAATAACTGTAAAGACTATGATGCATGTTGCAGGGCTGTACCTCTCCACCATGGCAGCCAAAGCTGTGCGAAGGCTTGACGTTGGCGGTGAGCACTCTGGAGTCCTCCGCGATGCCTCTGGGCCCAGTGTCAGTCACGCCTGGGAAGGCAAGGGCCTCAGCAGGTGGTGCGGCTGGGGCCGCTGGCATATAGTTGTGGGGACTTGAGGCAGGGCGGGGGCTGGCTGTCCCCGGCATGCATGTGAACCTAGGGAACATAGCCGTCCCCATGAACCCTGACAGCTGTGGCCGTGGTCTTCAGGTGTGTGCTCCACAGTGGGAGCAGGGGCATGCAGGAGGGTCTGGGGCCAGCAGCAGGTGGAGGTGGAGGTGGTGGGAAGCACTAGTTTGGTGTTGACCACGTTGGATCCTGGGACCGCATCACTCACAGAGCTCTGGCTGCAGCAACTCCAGTGCATGGGGAAGTGACGCAGGTGGTGGTTCACGCATCTGGAATGAGAGAAGGTGAAAACTGCGGTGGCCTAAGCAATGACAGTGGTGGGGATCTGCAGTGGTGGCGATGGCCGGTGGTTCCTTGGTGTGGAAAGCTTCTGTAGTCTTCTGCAGAACAGGCTGCTGGGGTCTGTGATGGGGACCACCACAGGGCCCTCACTGGTGACATGTGCAGCAAGTGTATGGCAGCTGCGACGGCTGTTGATGTCTTCAGTGGAGAAGGCTGCTGGGGTCCTATGCAAAGGCAGCACTGGGAACCGTGGTGGCCCCTGCTCCATGGCTGGTACTGGAAGGTCCCACTGTTCTTTGTTCATAGCAGTCTGCAGACGTCTCAGCTACGCCAATCCCCCTAGCAACGCAAGTCTTTCAGGCAGGCCCCCTAAAGGCTGAGGGAGCTGGTCACTAACCCTGATCCGGGAGAACTTGCAGCTCAGGAGATCCCTCTCACACTGAGCCATGGGATGATACAGACAAAAGGAACCTGTTCTTCTTGCCCTTTATGTGTAGGATTTTACTTCACTGTGTTCCTGCAGCTTCTTACCTGGCCTCTGGAGCTCTCTCAGAACTATTTCAGTTCATAGAGAGCTATCTGGTTGGTGTTTTTCTAGTGGGATGAAGGCTGGGATCATGTCCTACTCTGCCATCTTGCTGACATCACTCCTGCACCCTGACTCTTCTATATTCTTTCTTCCTCTATTTAAGGGACACCTACTTATAACCCTGGCACTGAATCTCATTTTTTTGTCCTCCATACACATGATACGCCCATCTCTCTTTATTCGCATTTCTTAGTACTTTTTCCATAACATTTGGGAGAGTTCACTCAAGTTTTATGCTGCTGTTGTGATGTGTTCTTTCATATACAACAATAATATATTATACCCAGCAGTAATAGTAGTATAACTCCATTTTGGTTCCCAGACCCAATTCTAATGTGTGTGAGATGGGGTCTTCCCACACATAATGTGAGACCCTAGAATTAGCATAAGAGAAGCCATTTTAACAAAATCTAACTGTGTGAACCTAAGTGAAAGACAGATCAGGGCTGACTCTGTTCTTTGTGCCTAATCTCTCAGTGAGGCCTAAACTGGGCCAGAAGAAACCTTGAAAAGTCCCCTGAGCACAAGAAGGCAAGAAGGTCTCATCTCAAGGCCGGCCATCTGTGCCCAATGCTCCAGGCGTACGAGATGTACGTGCCTTAAGAACACGGACAAATGGCCACTAGGGCCTGTGGACCCCCACCCTAGATAGTTCCCCTAGCAACACTCCTGCTACATCATCATGGTCAGGCCAGCCGAACTTAACCAATAACAATTGTTTAACTTCCAAAATCCCCAATCAGCTTATGCCAAGTTAGAATCCCCTCTTCCTGAACTTGTAATGCATAAAAACCCCTGCCTAACCTGGGCTCAGGGCTCTCACTCCTGAACCGCTGTGTCGGTAATAGGTGAGTGTCCGAGCTCGAGCTTGTAATTAAAGACCCTTGTATGCTTGCATCGGACTCGGCTCCTTAGTGGTCTCTCGGGGACTCGCGACTTGGGCACAACAATAACACCAAGCAATTCTCGAGCACCAGCAGGGTGTTGGAGAACTCAAATCAATTCTGATGCTATCTGCCCGGAGACAGCACCAGATTCCCCAGGTTAAGGACTCCATCCTACAAAACTGCCCCCTCCCCTGTCTCCAGGCACTGGTCACATGCCCTGGGCAGTTACCTGTGTTTCTGACCTCCTGGCTAAAGATGGGAGGTTCCCAAGACCTTCCCCTTAGGTTCCATTAATTTGGAAGAGTGGCTCACAGAACTCAAGAAAATACTTACATTTACCAGTTTAATAAAAGATACCATAAAGAATACAAGTTAACAGCCAGATGAAGAGAGACATAGGGCAAGGTCCCAAATAAAGGATCTTCTTTCCTCGTGGAGCTTGGGGTCTGGCTCCATGGCACATGGGAACGTCCTGGTTCCCCAAGCACAGAAGTTCTCTCTCACTGAGTGGCAGGGTCCAAGAGAGCCATAAGCTCTTCTCAGGGGTTGTTGTGAGGGCTTCGTTGCTAAGTCATAGTTGACTAAATCATTGGCCTTTGGCTGATTCAACCTCCAGCCCCTGCCCTTGGGTGATGGGTCCAAAAGTATCTCATTAACATGACAAGACACCCATTTCACCTTTAAGGCTGCAGTGTTTTCAGGAACTGTGGATGAAGACCAAATACACATGGGAAATATATATTTGTTCATATGAATGACCAAATGTGTATTTCTTATGAGTCATTATATCACAGCTGTCATAGATTTTTATTTTCTAGTATTATCCCTCCCTTCTTGAGCTTCTGAAGGGCATTTGGATGTCACTGGAAAAAACTAAGCTTCCCCAGTACCAAAGACTTCTAATTAGCAAATACTTCAGAAAGTTTCAACATTTGTTAGGGTAAAAGACAAAAGACTCAATGACAGAGCTGGCCGTTAGCAGTCGACAGATTCCTGAAGAGGGGGGCTAGGGTGTATGTACAGAAATCACAGGAGGACAATCCGTCTTGTGCAGAATGCCGAAGTCTTTATTTAGGGGCTTATATTTATACAACAGCAAAGAAGAGGCAAGTAGCTTAAAGGTTAAATTCTCAGGCCATTGGCAACACAACAAAAGCACTTCCTTATCATACAAAAAGTTGCTTTTCCCAAACAAGCTCCCCGTTCCATGAGTCAAGGAGCTGTCACTCTGCTCCAAAGCCTTCACGTCTCCAAAGCAACTTGCACAAGGACAAGAGTTACAGAATAAACAAGTTCTCTTTACAATATGGAGAAAGTTCACAAAATGGCTTCACTTATGTCAAGCAATAATCAAACACGGCTCCCCACAACTCAAGGAAATAGATCCAATAATTTTTGTGATACTATTATAGTTTCCTTAAAAATACATCCACTGTGATTGAATGAATGTTTCTGTTAACACTTTTGGATGAAAATACTTTTTATTTATGGAGAGGAGTGTTTTATTATATATTAATTCTTATATATGTCTATTACAATAATTACCACATATGTCTATTCTATAATGGCCAGACAATCTTTTCAAATGTTGTATTTTCATATTGCATAAAAGCCAGTATTTCTCAAAATGTGTGCTCTGCAGCATGCATCAGAATACCATTTGTGCTTAAGAAAAATGCATATTCCTGGGTCTCATCCTATGTCTACTTATTCTAATTCTCTGGGAGTGAAATCCAGGAATAAGCATTTAAAGTAAGCTTTGAGGTTGACTTCAGTGCACACTAAAAGATAACCCCTCAAGCTCTCTAACTCTCTGCCTTCACCTCCTCCTATAGCCTCTTTCTCCACACAACTGGAGCTATTGACCCCATATATATGACTGGTCATACTGAAGTAGGGCAGGGACATGGGACAAGCATCATGATGAACTGCTCCTGCCTACAATGAAAAATGCTGAGATATAAACAGTAGAGTAAGAACAGGAGGGACTCCATCTTAAGGCTAAGATTCCATTTTAAAAACCAGAGAGTTGAGAAGTAAGATTCCTAACATATTCTCTGGTAATCAGACAATAGCCCAACAGCCTATCTTAAGGCAGGGCAGGAAGTCTTTAACTGATATGTCCTCACTGTTTGAGGGTAACCACTATCTTGGAGAAGAACTGGATAAATAAATTCCTTGTGGTGGGTTTATTTAGCAGAATTAGATGGAGGACTGATAATAAAGGAAAGGAGACTTGGTGTCTCTCACCAGAGATAAGCACCTTGAGACCACAAGTCAAGCCCACGCCCAATAAGCCCCCCTCTGCCCTTTGCCCCATTCTTGACAGAATCCCCAAACTTTCAGCATGCCTCCCCTCTCTGAGGACACCCTCACTTTCCTTTCTTTAAGTGCATACTTTCAAATAAAGCTTTCTCACTGCTCAAATTATTGTGGTTTGTCTCTTTGCTTTTCCATTTTATTTCCAAGTCTTCACTTTGTCTCTGCTTTACTCCTAATAAGTAGGAAGGGGCTGCTAAGAGCTCAGAGTTGGGCACGTTTTCATCACC
Organism: Phataginus tricuspis; assembly: GCA_029783875.1. NCBI lineage: Eukaryota > Metazoa > Chordata > Mammalia > Pholidota > Manidae > Phataginus > Phataginus tricuspis. Next base: position 118,991,616 of record JAQQAC010016209.1, on the reverse strand, counting down.
TGGGTGACCTGGACAAAACTGCAGCTGTGTGACCTGCTCTTAGTAGCCTACCTGAAAATTTCCTTTCTTTGGGAAGTTCTCAGAACATAACCTCACTCCATCCTGTGCTCCGTGGCTCCCCGAAATCCTGCAGCGGTAGGGGCTTGTCCCCATGCTGTGCTGATCCAAGTGGACACAGGATGCCAGATGACCCTGGTTTCAGGAGTTGGCAAGGGAATCTGCCCTAAGCTGAAAACTTTCCCTCTGCACTTTCCTGTTCTCTGCTGCCTCCACGGCAGCTGCCATTCCCTGCTGTTCTTGCTTTAATGAATCGCTTCTTACTTACACTCTTCTGACCTGCTTGAGAACTCTTTTTCATTCAGAGTCAAGAACCCTCCCACGTCCAGGTTGAGGTTTCTCCTCATACTTCACCTAGTGCACAGGGAGAGACCTCCCCAGACACAGTTGCCCACAACACTATCTGTGACTCTGGGACCAATCTTGTTCTTAGTCTTGGAGAATTTAAAGAGCTCTCATCCCATGTTCAGGTGACAAAATATCAAGACACCTTGCTCTGACCTTTACTAATTACCTAAGCAATTCATGACAGAGGCTTCATTCCCTGGCTCAGTGGAAACCTTGCTTGCTGCTGCAGCATAGCATAAAAACTCAGTGGTATATTTATTTAAAATCAATCAACTCTGTGAGGTCAAAGTCAAAACAAAATTGGGGGGTGGGATTTAATTATGCATTTGGTCACACTGTGGGTAAAATTGCAATATTTCCAGAATCGCTAGCCTGGCCTTAGTACATCTCCATATCAATAGATGTTTCCAAGAGGTGGAGAGAAGTAGTCCATCTCCATATCAATAGGTGATTACAAGGGGAAGCGTGGGCATATCTGGACCAGAGAGGTTGGGTGGGGTCCCTTTTTGCAGCAGGTTGCGAGAGATACCAGCGAGCAGAAGTGGACGACTGATTGTAAGCAATAAACGGGTTTCTCCCACTTTATTTCTCCCTTTGACTGATTTCAGCTTCAAAGGTAATTTGCCCTGGGCTGGGAACTTATTTTTCCCCTGGAGTTACATACACACCAAGCAAAATCAGACAAGCAAGAGGAAGTAAGAGCAAGAGATTGATCCCTCTTCTTCACAGGCAGAAGACAAGGACACACAATCTGAGTATTGGGCTGAGCTGCTCCTGAAAAGCTCATAGTGCTCTCGAATCCTGGGGAAATAGAGACCTCAATTATGCCACCAAAGCAGAAGTTACCAGTGAAGGAATGGACAGAGAATATTATGATTTCTGTTCTGTAGTGACACTGTCACCACAAAACTTTAGCCTCACTATTCAAAGTACAGTCCACAGACCAGCAACATGGACATCACCTGGGAGCTTGTTAGAAATGTGGAACCTCAGGCCATACCTCCTGAATCAGAATTTCAGCTTTAGTTAGGTCCCCTGGGGATTTACTGTTCATTACATTTAAAGAGCACAGCTCTAGGAAACTGCTTGCTCTAGAAAAGCCAGGATTTCTAAAATGTATTCCATCGTCTGGCAGAAAACTAAGCTTTCAGAGCTTGCTCTCCACACCTGGGCTGTAAGACAGATTAGTAAGGTGGCAGTGACTGGGAGTCTTACTGCAGAGCTGCGTGCACTGCAGTCTGGAAAAAAAAAAGCAATTCGAATTGGCTCAAGGCCAGGTTCTGTCATTTACTGGCTCTGCGATGCTCAGAAGTCACTCAACCTCTATGAATATCAGTTTCTTCACCTACAAATGAGACTTTCACAGACTACCAAGTGAGACAACCTACATGTGGGTGCACTGTAGGTTCTTATATAATTATTTTGTATTATGTGGATGGTTCCCAAAACTGTTTTCCTGATCTGAACTCCCTGCTCAAGTTTAAATTCCAAATTCACACTGTAATGGTAGACTTAGTGGGAGTCAATTTATAGGGTATGGGAAAGAAAACCAATCAAGCTATCAAGCCAAGAGACCAACTGAGAACCAGGTTCAGAGTAACACCCTGGAATCAGAAAGAACTGAAGAAAAGGGACAAGCACACAGGAGTTCAGAGTCATGTTTCCACAGAAGAATAAACAAAAGCTGTTAAATCAAAATTAAAAAGAACAAGGCTAATCACACTCAAGAGAGACACACAGCATGCCATCATAATGCTCAGTAAATAGCTGCTATACAACGAACTGAATGTGTGGATATGTCTATGAGAAAATACCACTCTTACAGCTGATAGATTTCAAATAGGATGAATCAGAGATGGAAATCATTTAAATATATGATTGAACAGCCATAAATATCTTACTATACTTAATTATCTCTTCCATAAACTTAGTTAACCATAAACCTGGTTAACAGGTTAATCTAAGGGTTATAAATGTTGTGTAAGCATAAGAATTATCTGCAAGGCTTTGGAAACTACAGAAGCATTTATCATTTCAATGCAGAATACTGAGCACAGGGATGCAGGATCCAAAAACAGAGCAAGTATAGAGAGACAAAGAGAAGAGAAAGGCTTTCTTGACTTGAGAAGACTGACCAAGATTTGAATGAAGGACATTAATATTTAAAGAAAAAATGCAAGGATGATATTAGGCTCTGTAATGGAAAGAGAATTTTCAACAACCTGCATGCAAGCAGAGGTCACTGAGAAGTTGATGCAAGTAATTTCCCAGCGTGATGTAATGAATGTGATAGCAAGCAATGGAAAAAGCTGTACTTGATTTTGATGGCATCAAAAGGATATACTGAAATTGACAACTACTGCACAGGACTCTAGGCAACAGGGGAAAGTATACAATTAACTAAATAACAATGAGATGGTAAACTAAAAATGTGGGTTTTATTCCACAAATCTTGATTTATTTGAAACGTGACTACATAGGTATTTGTTTTCTAATGAGTCAACCAATGACTCCCACACTATAACATGATTTCAAGTATTCATACCAGAAACTTCCGACATCTTCTTTAACATAAGAGACTTTATCATACCAAGACTATGGTTTAGTTTCCTGTCTCTCTCTAAAGACTCTTACTTCTTCTGAAACAGCATAAGTTCCAAGGACCAGAAGTTTCTAGAGAGAAGCAATATTGGCACATGTGGTCAGCTTGTTAAACAGAATTGTTAAAAATTATATTTATATGTCTATTGTCATACACTATCAGGAATCGGGAATGGGAATTACAATTGTTTTATGGTGAGTATAAACCATATCTGACGTATTTATGTAACTGGGCTATTAGGAAGAGGAAGACGTTCAAAATGTGAACTCATTCTCCACTTGAGTCCTGATAATCAGTCACTTCAAGTCATCACTGCTGTCAGACTAATGTCAGAACTCATAAAAGGTAGTATCAGCCTACTTAGCATATTCCTAGAGCAAACTGGAGAACCTTCAGAATAAATTAATGACTACAACTCTTGAATAATAATCTTTTCTTTGAATATGGAAAGAACCATTCAGACCTTGGTTTCACAAAACTAGCAAACTATAATGCATTATTTAGTTCCAGGGGGTCCTCTCCTCCATATAATTCATCCATCACAGCATGAAATGAAACGTGATCTAAGGGTTATAACATGGCATAAATTAGTGTAAGATATTTCAAGGAAAATGATAAAACCAAGGATAAACACCAATACTATCTACCAGAGGTCATCTAAACCTTCTTATATAAACCCATTCCAGATGGTTAAGTCTCTCTTGGGTAGTTCTAGACCAAGTGAGATTCCTTTTTCAATCCTAGAATTAACTCATGACCATGTCCTCCCCAAATCCCAAGCACAGGCCCAGGTTTTGAGATTCATGGACACTGTACCCCTTCAGCCTCATTATGCAAAGAAAGAATCTACAGAGGTCAATATGAAAATACGATCTTGTATTCAAAAAGGCACCTGACAAGCTCTGTCATGAAAGCCTGAAGGCCAAGATGAAAACATATGAACTAAGAACAGGACTTTAAGTACATAGGTATCTGAACGACTGTACTTAAGGTGTGCAATTTAACAACAGCTATCAATATGGAGAAGAGTCTACAGTGCCAGGATGCAAGGTTCTGTTGGAAGACTTTTTTTCTTTGATGATTTTTCTTAATCAGTTAGATGAAGACCTAGAAGACATATTTGACAAATCTGTGGATGATTTGAAAATAGAAAAATACTGACTACTAGAATACTTTAAAAAACTAACAGAATGAAACGATGAACTGAAATCTAATATGGTGAGACTAATGTCACAGAACCTGGTATATTACACATGATGAGGCCTGGTACTTGGAATTAAGAACAACTTCACAGCTGAAGGATGAAGGACAAATTAAGTAGTAGCAATAGCTCTTGAAAAAAATCCTCAGGAATTATGTAAACAGAGACCTCAGCAGAACACAGCAATGTAATACAAGTCCCTCCCACCAAAAAGTCCCCTAAGGCATTAACTGAAATATAGTATCTGTCTGGTAAAAGAGATGAGTTCCCTTACTATATAACGGATCAAACAAGTCTATAAATATAGCAATAACCTATTTGAGAGAAAGAGACAGAGACAGAGGGAGACAGACAGAGAGAAAGACTACTACAGAATGTTATAGGAATCACAAGAATCCTGCCCTGTTGCATGTTTCAAAGGAAAACCTTGCAATGAGATCTGACTAAAGGGTATACGGCCAGTGTATGAGCAGGACAGGGCCCAGTGCTGTCCTGCTCCAGGTAACTAAAACCCTTAACCAGGGTTTCCTCAAGCACAACTTTACACAAACCCTCAACCACCATCCACTTAGCTCCAAAGCTCGCTTCCCAACCTCTCCTCCTAGTGCCCTAAAGCATCTTATTCAAGAAGCACACTTTCCTTTTCATTTAGGTGTCATCCCTCTTTGAGTCTTAGAGATGGGGCGAGATAGGGAGCTGCAGGCCAGGATCCTCAGAAAGCCTAAGTCTCAGGAGAGAGCCGCAGCTGCCAGGCCACCCTAAAGATGTGCTCAGCTCAGACCTGGAGCACTGAGTTCTCCTCCATCCTCTACCCTATTCTCCAAGGATATAAATTTGTGTAAACAAATAGGGGTCTTGCAATGGAGATAAACACAGCTGGTGGCAGAGAGACAACCCTTGACACCCTTTTAAAATGGAAATTCTGTCCTTCTTGGCATTGATTGCCATGACAGAAGAGGGTGGTGTAAGAAGCATCATTGCTTTGGGGTTAGACAGGTCTGCATTTGAGTCCTGTTGCTTCCTCTTACTAGCTGTGGATATGTGGGCAAATTACTTAACTGCCCTGAGCCTTGGTTTTCTCAACTAAAAACATGGCAAGGGTGTCAGGAAGTAATAAAATTACTGTCAGTACTCTTTGGTAAACAGGAGTAGAGGGGAGACACTGCCTCTATATTCCATTACAACAAAGAATAAATAGAGATTAAGTTCACAACGTCATGCTTAATACAAGCTACACTTCAACATGCACAGATCTTTACTTCAAAAGAAACAATGAGTTCACACAAGAAATCAAATAATTAAACAGCCCTACCTGCATGTTCAACTACGCAGCCCATGTTGGGAGCTGGGTGTCTCTCTGTGGTCCTCTCTCTCCAAGATCACAGAGTTCCAAGGTGACATTTCAGAAACAGAATTGAGCAGTATCTTGTTAAACTACATTGTACCTATCAAAAACTCTTCTGTTGCTGATCCCCATGGTGCTCCTTACAGGTTTCTGTGTGAAAATGCTGTTTTATATTGTTGATATGGCTTAATAGCACTTGTATTTATGTGTTTTCTAGCACTGTGTAGTCCCAGGGTGTGTATGTATGTGCCTATATGTGTACATACACACATTTTCAGGTAACTCAATAAATCCTTCAGTGTAAACTGAACCAGAGAGATAGGCACATTAACACAGCATGGTATATTTCTAAAATAATCCTTGAATTCCACTTAGTTTGACAGGAAAGCATTTTTTTCTGTAACTATTTGGATAATCGTTCATTTACTCAGAGAGGTCAAAGCAGTGGAATACTTCTATCTCTTCACACTCGCCTTGTAACTCCAAGCTCACAAGCCAAGCCTTGTGTTAATGCCTCCCACCCTCTCTACCCAAGAGCAAGATGCTTCGTGAAGCACATTAAATCCAGAGGACATTACAGTGCTTGCCAGTTCTTGGGGTAATACATTTTAGAGTTCTTTGGCAACTTAGAAATAACAAGGATTAAAAACTTTGGTGGCCACTTTCTTTCAATGAAGCACTTTTAGGCATTTGATGTTTCTCAAAAACGATGGCAAAATTTCATCTACAGGCGACATTTAAGCAAAATTTGTCCCTTGATAGTTTTCCAATGATATTTTACACTTCAAAGATGAAGATCTGGACAGAAGCATTTTTTGCATCATTATCTATTCATGGAGAAAGCTGGCATTGCCTTCGATGAGCTACTGCACCTTGTATTAGTATACATCTGTACCAGCCTACCTGCATAAGCCCTCCAGAATAGCACCATAAACACAAATGGTAACATCAGCAATGCAAATTTATGGAAATATCTGAAATGATGATGAATTCATACAAAGCAATCCTAAAATGATTGAGATGCAGGTAGGTTTCAAATTAAACATTAGGGACTCTGCTTCTGCCACAATAATCCAAGGCATATACTGATGCAGATGGCTGTGTTTGATGGCATATAATTGTTTCATACTCATCAGAGGTGGTTACAGTGTTTATCACAAGAGCCAAATACACAGAAATGTTGCAAACTGTAGGCATCAAAGGAGATGAAGTTTGGATTCACTTTCTGAATGTGGGCCTTAGAATCGGGAATAGAGTTTCATTCAACATTTTACGGTCAAATTTGGTAATCACAAGTTTTAGCTACTATTCTACGAAAGACACAGGTCTCTGTAAAGTGACTTGGGGACCAGTATTTAGGGTCCTTGGTTGATAATGATCATTATTTGGGATACAAATGTCTCCAAACTTTTTAGCTAGTGGATAATCCCAAGTGTCCTCACTCAGGGCTATCCATTTGTCCAGTTTTGCGTGGTTTTAAGTTGGGAGAGCTAGTCTGGTACCAGTTACATCATCACAGCCATAAACAGAAATCTATTTTAGCCAGAGTTTGGAAGACCTTTTTTTTACAAAACATGTTCTTTGTCTACTTCTTTTCTTTAAGAGAACTAATAAAAATAGAAGGTTCTAAATTTCAGTAGCAGGAGAAAAACAGAATTTCTTTTTCCAGCTCATAATACTTGCTGTTTACTGAAAAAGGTAAAATATATTTATGTTACTTCAGAGTTAAGAAATCTCAATGATTCCCTCATAAGCTGGCTCTTCATGCTGTCTGATGCTCAGATTTTTCTATACTTTTTCTGGATAGGAGTCATAAAAACTGAGATCTCTTCCAGGAAATCACTTAGGAATAAGCAAAATAGCTTCAAAAATTCTCCGGAAAGAAACAATATAAAGAATATTTTTATATTGTTACCAAGCTCTCCTATTAATATTAGACATATATTAGCTTCTGGGCTCAACAATACTGTTAAAAATGAAGTTGTTCTCATCTTATATCAAATCATAAAGTTCCTTAGTGCATATTTCTTCTAGACAGTTCTGCAGGTCTACCATCTAATAGCACAGAGAACAACTAGAAAATGAGATACTGAACAGTCTAGCTTAACTTCTAAAAAGCACACAAAGAGTGAGAAAGGGCTTGTCATCTTCATTTCTTCGTTTGTTGGGTATTGAACTTCAATAACAACAGTTCAAGTTGATTTTATGATATATAAAATTGGAAATAATTGGAGTACCAACTTAGGATGTAGCATTAAAAATGGTATTCTGTGTCCTGATTGAGTTTTACAAACACTCATTTGGCCAGAAAAGATCACCTCTTCATTGCTATGTTAGAAAAAGCTTTTCCAGTGCTCCATCAGGCCAACCTCAAGTCACTGGTTATCCACACTGGCATTCTGTGATGTTTTCATAGCATATAGCATAGTAGGGGTCACTGTGCTGCATTGCAGTGGATAAGAAACATGGTACTCATTCTGAATGGTGAAATACCATTCAGAGCATGATGCAGCCAAATGATAGGAAGATAAGTGGAAGGCTGGAACTTGGGCAACTTCCCCTGACAACTGGGAAATGATTGCATCTTGGTGACAGTTCCCATGTTGGCATATATCTGTACTGGCATGATTTGATGCTCTGATGATGGGTAATAAAGATAATTGTTAGAATTTTCATTGAGAACTAATCTAACTACCTTGCCTTTTATTATGTTATTTACATTCATTTTGTCCTTTAATCACAGCTACCACCTTGAAAGTATGTGCCACCTAATGCTCATATAACATATGAGGAAAATTGAGCCTCAAAGAGGTTATATGGCTTGACAAAATTCACACATGTTCTAAGAAACAGATACAAAACAAACTCAGGACTGTCTGACTCCAAATACTGCACTTCTAAGAATTTGATTATATTATCTCACTTATTTTTGCATAGTAGTATTTAGTCATTTATATAAGATTCTCATATATTTTGCCTTATATTCCCCTTTTAATTTTCATATCAAATCTCTGAGGCTTGAAGCAGAGCCAGAAAATCAACCAAGGTTTATGAAATGACAGTTCAAGTGGTCTTCCCAGTAATTCACATTGTTCCCTAATATGAACCACTCTAGGCTTTTATTCTTACCCATAAACTTCTACCATGCTTCATTCTAACATATTTTCCCAGAGCAAATCAACAGAATTGAACTCCTAGAATTTAGGGTTAAGGAGGTGCACTCTTTCCTCAATATGCTCTTCAGACATAATTTTAACTTAAATATAGATTTGTTAATACTCACAATGAAATGTAAAACCCACATTAAGACATGTTGCCCTCATCCATCAAGTGTTTGATTAACTCAAGTATTCATTCAGATAGACTTTTATTCAGCATATATGTTCTGATCACCACTTTTACCCCTAATATTCTGGTAGGTACTGGAGCAAAGTTCATCTACTTGTAAGACCAAGAAGAAAGCATAAAGTTTCAGGGTGCAATGTGAGACAAAATAAAAGTGTATACTGAGTGCATCCGGAGTATAAAGGAAGTGGTGACTAAATCTGATGGTGGGTAAGAATTTAGAGAATCCAAGGTTTCACAGAGGAGGTGATATTTGAATTAAACTTTAAAAAGTGAATTGAATTCCAACAGGCGAAGGGGGAGGATGAGCTTTACAGGTAAAGGAAATAATATTATCAGACTTAAAAATGAAAAGCCATAGTATGTTGGAAGCATGGAGACCAATTAGCAGACTACTTCAGGTATCCGAATGGGAAAGAGTGAAAGCCTGAGTTATCAATGTGTTAGTGGAAGATTTGAGAGATGCTGAAACAGTAAAATCAGCAGTAACTACGATATACTGAATGAGGGCAAAGAAAGAGGATTCTGGGGTGATTTACAATTTTCTAGTTTTGGTGACTGGGCATATTTAGTTCTATTCAATGCAGTGATCAATGTCAACTAGGGCCTGTGATCAGTTAAATAAATTAGGGTACCCCTACTATGTATTGTATGTTGTACAGGTTTGTCCCCTGACTGGGAAGAGTTACTACACCTGAACATTATGGGACACAATTTGTAGCATCCTAAGATTCTGGAATTGGGATGAATACAAAGACTCATGAGCCTTTTTGTCTTCCTTGGTTGAACAGAGGATGTGAATGATGTATGCAGGTCGGTGCATCAGAATGAATGTGGAATGATGAAAGTACTGTGCCAATCCTGAGCCAATTTTACTTCATATCCATTCCTTCCTTACCTTCTGCCCGCTCAATTTTGTGTGGCAGGGTAGAAGGGGGTGACCTCTGCAGTCTGCTTCCCAGTCTCCACTGACAGCTGACTTTCAGCAGCATTCAGCCTATTCAAGGCACTGACAGAAGATTGGAGGGCAGAAGAGGGGAGAAACCAGAGCACTTACTACTCTGTCTCTGCTTCAAATAACGTATTAAATAGCAGTTGCCTCTCCTCTGTGGTTTTAGCTCCTCCTGTAATTCTAGTTTTAGCCACGTTAATGGTGTCTCTTCCCTTTGTCCTCCAGCCTTGGGCTGTGGGGACTTCAGATATTGCTAATCTTGGCTGACCTCACTGTCCACTCTGACCTCTCAGTTCTTCCATTACCTGTGGAAACAATTCCTTGCGTTCAAGTGTTTGTTTTAAATGTGCATGTGTTTTCCGTATTTCTGGGTTAGAATTGTACTGATACAAATAGTCAATAATGTCAAACGCTGCAGGGTGATTAGAAAGGAAGATAACTAAGAAGAAACCAGTGGGTTTTACAATTAGGTCTTAGGTGACCTTTCAGAAAGCAGTTTGAGGAGAAAGTCAGATTGCTTTGATATTAGAAATTGATAGCTGAATTGCTGAAAGTAACAAATAGAAGCAGCTTTTCCAAGAAGTTTAGCACTAAAGAGGGTTGTAGTATTCTGACAGACTGGCAGACTCACAGGAATATTTTATACTGAGTTTTGTTATGTTATGTTTTATGTTATTTTGAAAGTCAGTTAGATATTTGGAACACTAATTACTCATTCAGGATTGCCCAGTCCCTTAGAATCATAGATCCACTGGGCTCAGAGCAGCTTTGCATGATCATTTGCTCCAGTGTGTTACCTCCAAAATGGACCAGACTCAGAACATCTCCAAGGAAAACGCAATTTCTAAAATTTCCTTAGGATTTGTATCAAAAGTAGAAGGCATCTGTCAAGAAAGCAATACAACTTCAGGATGTGTTAATAGAAGTGTATTGTCCACGTTAAGGTAGGTCATAATAAGGACGTAATACTGTACAGATGGGATAATACTTGATGGTGTGTTCCATCCTGAACATTTCTTCAGGAGATATTAATACATTTGAGAGTATCTTAAGGAGGACAAACTAGATGCCTTTCCACATGAACGTGAGTTATTGTAATGAAATGGAGGAGTTTGGACTGAAGTGAAGATTTCAGGTGCTCAGGAGAGAAAGGATGTGGAATGATGTCATTCTAGAATTGAAGGTTTGTTACATGGAAAAAGTGTAGGGAATTTATTATCATCTAACAAGTACCTTCTAGGTGTCCAATACTTTGCTAAGCACTTTAATTCTCATAGAACCTTCTTGAGGTAATAACCACCTCTACTTTATAGATGAATAAATTTAAAGCTCAGAGTGATCAAGAAACTTATTGAAATATCTCACAGCTGTTAAGGGGACCAGAAGAACATGAACTCAGAAGAACACATATTCCTTCTACTATTCTTCTATATAATAAAGATTAAACAGATGAGTTGAGTTGGTATCAAATGGAAACTCAGGACCTCTCCTTTTCAGCTAACTCCTTTCTCAATGCAGCTGCAGGAAAAGAGTGTCTAAGAAAACCATTAGGCCAAACCTCATTCCACCCCTGAAGGGAAGACACCTGTAGTGGGAGAAGTAAATGATCATGGTTAGAAATTGAACTGGACTAGGACAAAAGGTTTCTTGTATTCCTGTCATTTTTGATAGCTTTGTATTCCTCCCACCTAGGGAACTGGTTGGTGTGTACAAGGCTCCCTGCCACTGTTCCACCCTACTCCAATAAAGCAAGGAGACAAGGACAACAGTCACATTGCCTTTGCCCTTGAGCAAAATGAGTCCTCATGACACAATTGCACCCAACCACCTCCAAAAGCTTACTGAACCCCCTCTTTCATGCCCAAACTCCCACTATACCCCTTTTTCCCTCTACCATATCATACCAATACTTGATACTAGAGTTAACTCTCTTATGTCAGGCAACCTTAGAGTTCTACTTTCTGCTTTCTGAATTTATAAGTTGCTAGTTATATATGTAAGTGAAAATATATTCCTTTTCCTTCTAAGTCAATAGATGAATTGCAATAATGGCTGTCTTGTCAATGAGTGTCAGCTCCTGGCAAGTTCACTATGGATATTCAATGTGACCAAAGAAATGACAGTAGAACGTTCTTGGGGTGAAAGGGTTATACCCAACTTTATTTCCATGGTGGCAGGTCAGTCACTAAAATCCTGTTCACTCAGAGCAAGTCTGCTTGCAGCAAGCCAGTCTCTGCCTCTGGGCTCCTCTGCCTGCACAGCTGTCCTCTGGGCCTCTGTCCTCGGCACTGCCACCACTCCAGCCTCTGCTCTGCTCTCCACAGCTTTGCAGCCATGCCACCGTGTCGCCCAGAGCGCTGGGCAGCGCTCTTTATATAGAGTCAATAGCAACGTATTGCCCACACATGTGTAGTGAGCTAGCCGACCAGGGCCAGGTGAGAATCCTGGCCACAGGAACCTTCACTTTATCCACATAGGGCCTTTCAGAGAAAATATCTTAGCCTATGGTAGCTTACACACAGTGAGCTCTCAGGAAATGTATACTGAATTGACATTAATGGATCGAATGCCTGGAATCCAGGCACACTGTCAGGATGCAGGGTCAGATGAACCCTAGACTGGCATCCTATTTCAATGTTTAACAACACTCTTTGTCAGAAAATTTTCCTAGTATTTTGCCTAAATCCCTCATGATGCAATTTACACTCCATTCTCCTTGTTCTGTCCTAAGAGAAGATTGAGACCAGCTGGTGAGCATTCGCTGTGTAATAGCTCTTTATACACTTAAAGACCATTATTAAATCCCCTCTTGGTCTTCTATTTTCCAAGCTGAACAATCCCAGTTTCATTAACCTTTCTTCATAGCCCTTATTTCCCAATGATTTAATCATCTTGATAATCGTACTCTGAACCCTCTCCACGTTCCACAAATCTTTTCATCCATGAAGCTCCAAAGTGGATAAGTTTTTACAAAGGGTCAAGACAATTCTAAATGTCATGACAAAATTCTTTCATAATCTTGGGTCATATGGATACTTGTCATTTGGGGATTTTCCAATTGTTAGCTATTCATGAGCAACCCTGAGCAATCTGGTACATTACTCAGCCAATAATTTAAAGTCATTGGCCCTGCAGGGATTCTTGCCTACAGGATCCTAGGCAGCAAATGAATCTATCTGGCTCCATAGGACCCTCAGCTCAGCTAGGCTAGGTTGTTCTTCACTTATTTTTGTATATGCAGTAACTCAAGTGTGGTGTCAAAAAATTTTTGGTAGAAAATCTCCATTCAAAATGTATGCTATGATAATATTGACAAAATTCATAATTTGAGAATACTACAAATTTGACTTAGATATCTAATATTCATCTGCAAATATAAGTATATGGCTCATTCAATGACTTGTTTTGCGACTTACTATTAGTTCTACACCATGATATTATTTATTTATTCAGTCCTTCAATAAATGTTTCTAGAGTCTGATTGGTCTCTTCTCACCAACTTCAATGCCACCGTTTTGGTCTCAGCCACATCAACTGTAACCTGTATTATTGCAATTGCCTCCCACCCATCTCCCTGCCTCCATCCATGTCCTTCTGGAGTATTTTTTCAACAGAGCAGCCGGGGTGATCCTACTGAAACGTAAGTCAGATCATGGCATTCAAAGCTCCCCAGTGGTGCCCCATTTTTTCATAGTTTATCTAACAACAAGGGCAAATGTATCCTATTATTCTGTCCTTCTATTACCTCTTTCACGTCAAATCTAACTACCAAAATTTCTTCTTCCCTGGCACCACTACAACCACATTAACCTTTCCAGTTATTCAAACCTGCTAGACACACCTTGGCCTCAGTACTTAAGCCCTTTCTACCTCTACCTAGAATATTCTTTCTCCCAGTTACTCACATTGTTCACTCCCTAATCTCTTTATTCAAATGATACCTTTTCAGTGACCCATGCTCTGATCATTCCATTTAAGACTGAAACCTACAACCAGCAATTTCAATCCCTTGTATTCTGTTCTACCTTTTGTCCACATCATGTATCTCCTTGTAACAATATATAAGCCTTGTAACAATAACATAAGCCACTCTTCATGTTCAATGTCCATTTCCCCTCCCTTGGAATTGACTCTCTGCTCTTGGTACCACCAGTGCCTAGAACAGTATCTGGCACTTGTTAGGTTTTTTTTTTAATGAATGAATGAGTGATTGAATGAATATTTATTATTTGCCAGTCATTGACCAATGGCTTTAAACACACACGCACACACACACACACACACACACACACACACACACACACACACACACACTTTTTTTACCCTTAGAGGATATGTGAATTGAGAGTATAAATTTAATTAAAGAATATTCATTACATGTTTACTATCTAAAACCATGTGCTAGCTGTTTTGCAGGTAAAGAAAAGTCTGAGACCTGTCTTTTGAGAATCTAGGTCTGTAAAATATTATACAGAAAACAAATCCATAATGGCAGGTGACAGGCTTGAGGATTGCTTAGGGGACAGTCATTATTTTCTGAAGTTGATGCCACAAAGGATAAATTTATCTGTCAAACATTTGGCCTTTGGTACACCTGGCAGAAAGAAAATACTCAACTTGATGACATACCCACAGGATTCTAAAACATATTGCTGTACTGCTTTCCCTATAAATAGGACCAATTTCTACCTCTAACAGTGTATATGTGCATCATTTTCAGCGCAACTTCACCGTTCATGGATCTAAGTTGTCTTTTTATTTGTTATAGCTAATTTGATAGGTGAAAATGATACTCTGTGGTTGTTTTCATCTCTCTTTCTTGTTTCATTCACAAGGATGGAATTTCTGTATGTTTGCTCATTATATGCATTTTCTTCTCTGTGCAATTCTAAGAGACTTAACCATACTACTACACTGGGGAATCTCTCACCTAAAAAAACAAGGCCTGAGGCTGATTCTTCTAAATTCCTGTATATTCCAAGCCACTGGTCTGAAATTCAGTCAGAGGTGAGGACAGACATGCCAACCTCAAAAGCAAGGAGTCATGACTATTTTCCTTTTTAATGATTCAACTCACACTAGTTCTTCTTTCATATTTATAATGCACATTGCAAATCAAGCTTTCTTTACTCAGGAGATGTCCAATAGCAAACCACCCAGCCACTCTCCTTTAGGCCCCTGCAAGCATCACTCCTGCAGCACTTCCACCCTCTGCTGGCCTGCAAAGCAACACTCATGTCAGGATTCTGGAGCTGCATGCTTTTGGCCTTGCAGGTCAATAATCATCAGATCATTAAGGCTGAACAGTATATCAAATCACCCCTTCCAAAGGTGTGAACAGTAATGAAATCATGCTAGGAGGAGCCAGATTGCTGCAATTAATGACCAACTATTTTTAAACCCACAAGGAAATCTCTGCCATATAACTGTGTTCCTAAAATAATTCAAATAAAGAACAAAATAATTGATTTGAGACTAAATCATTTAGATTGCTTTCACTGTGGCAAGTTTTCAAGCATATTTCAACTAAAATACCTCTACATTTTGCATCAACATGTTTTCATTCATCATGATGGAATTAACATTCAAATGATCCCCTTGTGCCAACTTTATCCACAGCTACATACAGATTAAGACCTTACTTGAGAGACAGAATTTGCCTTGCCTGCCACCACAGCTGAGCAAGTACTAGAACCTCAATCTTGGTCAGGGATACAAGAGTTGTATTATGTATATATCTCCTTGGCTCCTTGAGGGCCATACCTCTGCCACTTCCACCCCCTCCCATATGAGGTTCTAGTACTTGCTCAGCAATTACATGTGCAACATTATGTCCCCACCACATACCCCATTACAGTCAGCAAGTGTATATAATAAATGGAAAATCACATGTCCACGGAATTACATTCCATTTCACAAACTTAGGGTTGCCTCTATTTTGCCACTGAAATAAAGTTTTATTTACTCTTGTCCCTGCACAATGTATTGGCCACTACCCATTCAATGCCTGACTCATTTTCCAGTCACTCTGACATAATCCTCTATATTATTAGGAAGTTCAGTCTCACTCCTCACCTCTTTCCCCATGTGTAGGCTCTAGATGTGCCACCAACCAGGGCCATGACTTCCCTACGTGGTGTCACATCATGACACAGTTACTACCCAGACTGGCTTACACCACGCTTTTCCCTTCCTTTAAAAGCACCTCTAATAAAATAGCATTTCCTCCCTGACTCTGTTTGCCTTCCAAGGCACTAAAAAATAATCACAGTAACTGTGCTAAGAAAAGACACACAGAAAGATGCATATTTTGGCAAGAGCTTTGGAGAATATGGCAGTGCTTCTCATAGTCCGCCCCCTTGTTTTATTCAGAGGACTAAGTGTACTGAAGGTCCTCACAGTCATGCAGGGCAGCAAGGGCAGCAGCAGTGAGCGGTGCCGTGGGGAGTGCAGTTAGGGGGGAGGGTCTCTGCAGGTCCCTCACAAAGTAACTGGCACCGCAGAGCTACTGCCTCTGCTGCAGACAAATGGCCTCACTTCACTTTACCTAGGATCAAACTAAGTATCTGGTGCCCAGCTAAGGGTATTTGTCTTCTAATCATGAAATGTGAAAATCCTCCCTGTCCCTTCTGGTGCCCTGGTTATAGCCTATAGTTGTGAAGCAGCCTTGTATGCTGCATTAATTCATAATCTTTCTTATGTCCTCTTTCTTCAGAAATCTGGATCTGTGTCTAGCCTACATGGGAATAGGTCTGGGCAGTTCTCCGGGTTTTTCACTATTCAAAGCAGGTACGTGGTGCTCAGCTGTGCTCCAGAGGATTAGAATGCCTGAAGAGGCTTTCCCAGAGAATTCACCTATTAGTTCTGCTGGGGTGCCAGAGCCCCATCAGGGAGAACATAGTCTGGGAAAGAAGGTCCTCCAGCAGCAACAGTCAGGAATTTTATCAATATCCCCAAATTCCCAAAGCAAAGGGGGCTATTTCAAGCCTGAAGTAATGGGGCTGAATAAGGCAAAGAAATGCATGGTGTTGGGGAGTGGCACTGGGAGAGTAATGGGACATTGACGAAAATAATCTCCATCCCAAATGGGTTTTTTGGGAGGCATTTAACAAATTATTCTCTTTGCAGTATATGCTTTGATGGGACTTGGGAACAAAATATGGGTCAGGCACAGAAACATACTGTGCTCACTCCTTATGGCTAACATTCTGCTGTGGGAATTATACCCCATGACATGGAATTAGGACCTGGTTTCTGAATACACAACACCACAACCTTTCTTGAAAGTTGTTCCATGTTTTGGCAGGGAAGGTGATTTTTTTTTGGTGTGTGCAACTGTGTGTGTGTGTGTGTGTATGAGAAAGAGAGAGAGACAAAAACAGAGACAGAGAGAAACAGAGATATAGAGACAGATAGAGACAGACATTGAGAGAAAACATTGAGCTGACTTTTCTTTTTTTACATTATTTTCTGAACCCACAGGAAGTAGTTCAACAGTGGGACTAAGTACCTTTATGCCATCTTGAATACTTAATCATTCTAGAAAAGTAGAGAAATTGGATGACATCAACAAACAGAAAATATTTATTCAGAACTGAGAAAACAGGGAAATATAAAACTCTGGTCAAATGTGCCAGCAGGTCTCCCTCCCATTAGGATTTAGGCCATATGGTCAAAGCAAACTTTTAGACCTTTTGAACAGTTGAGGAATCTTGGGGGATAGGGTTGGTTAGGCTTGTACAGACATATTAAATAGAAAAAACAGGATGTACAAGCATATAGTTATAATTAGAGATATGTTACACTATGCATATGACAAGAGGCTGTAGAAATAGGCAGAATGCAGAAAAATGTTAACAGAATTTGAAGTAAAATGTTAAGGTATACATTTATTTCCCTTCTCAAATATCCAAATTCTTGAACACACTCTGGAAATAATACAAATACCCAATATAAAAGGAGCAAAAAGTGAAAGGTGAGTGAGTAGTGAGGAAGGGGGCATTTAAAAAAGGGTACACAGATGTTAGGTCAGTTGGCAGCTTTCTAGTCTCCATGTCCATATAAACCATCACAGCAATTCAGGGACTGAAGGTGTGTTACCATCCCCTCAAGTCGCCCTTACTTCCTCAAGACACACCTAGTGCAGCCTGCATCAGGACTGCCTGATTCCATACTTTGAAAGGCAGCATATAGTGGAGGGCTGAGTCTTGCATGCACAGTTACACTTCTTTCTGAACACTGAGCCTGTTTTAAAACAGCCCTTCTGTATGATCTCAGAAAAATTGGCTAGCTTGGGTTTACACTAAGGGGCTGTTGGTTCAGCAATGCGTGTCAGCAGTCTAATGACGGAGCTTTCTGGTGTACCATAATGTATACAGCAAACACATGTTCCTCTGTCTTTGTTCAGGGTTAAAAGCCTTGTTTTGAAAAGTGATGTTTACTCCAAGTCAACGACCCTTTTTATGAGTCTCGATAGTCATTTTCTGCTTTGCCTTTGGACTCTGGTGTGTGTTAGATGAACAGCCATGCATATTTCCTCCCTAAACTGATGAAGAGAAATTCCTTACTTACTGGAATATGCTAATCTTTAAACCGTATGTCCTTATATTGGAAGGAAAAAGATTATTCCAGTTCCTACAGTCACAGACGCGATTTGAGTCACAGGAGGGCAATGACTCTAGACTTTATTTTTTCTGTCTCTCGTTATGGTTAGGGATACCTGAGGAGGAAGGTAACCCTGTAGTGCAAGCAGTGACACAGCTGTGGCTGATCCACTAGATGAAAAAGATCTAGCTGGTTGGGAAAAATAATACAATTAGAGCTGCAAATTAAGTTTGAGAATGAAATCAATCTTTTGATTACTGGATTCAAGTTAAAGGGCATGAGGAAAAGCTTTATAATCTTCTTGGCATGGTTGGCTCTTTCTAGTCAGGCAAGCTGACTGCAAAATAATGTCACACTTCCTTTTATTAAAATGTCAAATTCTATTCAGCTGGAAATTTTCTTAAACGCCAGAGAAGGTTTATATGAACACACCTGACCGACTCTTGGGTTTATATCAATTAAATGAAATTTTGGCAGGTTTAATCACAATTCCTCTGAAAAAGTAGAAACATGGTTTCACCTTTATATTCTCCCATATTTTGCCCACATGATATTAAAAAAACAGCATTTGTTCTGGCTGGAATTCTACTTAATGTTAAGACTTTTTATTAAGATAAGGTGAGTTGGATAAAGGCAGGAAACAGTGAATAAATGAAAGAAAACATAACTTTATAGTATGCAAGCCTGCCAGGGCAGAGAGCTTAAGGGCTCATAGTTGTATTTGCAAAGCATGCAACTGATGGTGATGGCCAATGCTGCAGAACACATCGGTTTGTGTCCGCTTGTTTAATTTTATGAGATGAAACAATTCCAAAGAGCCAACAATGGCATGTCTCAGAAACTGAATCCAAATTTGAAGAAATGTGAGCCTTTGCTAATTCCAGATCTACATCTTAATCAGACACTAGTTATCTTAAATAAGAAGAAATACATACCCTCTCAACCACAAGCAGCAATTTCATGGACAGCCAGTACCCATGAATCATACCCATCATTTTTTCAGAAAAAAATTAATAACGGGTAATTAATCTTATAGAATTTAATCGAAACAGGACTATACCTCTGAATCTCTAATAATTCTTTTTATGATGATGTATAATTACTGGAATTATCCAAGGATAGGTTACTATACCACTTAGTTACTATACCCATACTTAGGTTCATTGAAAAATAAACATCATTATGATGGTCTTACTCATCTCTTCTTTTGGCCTCTATAGTAGACTTATGATTGGACTCATAGCAATTTTTATTCTTATTTAAAGATAGATTTATTGAGATATTTGCAAATCATAACATTCACCTTTTTAGGGTAGATAATTCAGTGAGTGTTAGTATAGTCACAGAGTTATGCAACCATCACCATTATATAATTGCAGTATATGTTAATCACCCTGAGAGAAATCCTATACCCATTAGCAGTCACCTTCTACTTCCTCTTCCCCTAGCCCTGGCCACCAATAATCAACTTTCTGCCTATTATGGGTATTTAATATAAATATATACACATTTTTGTCCTTTTTTTGGTCTGGTTTCTTTTAATTAGCATAAGAGTTTTACTGTTCATGCAGGTTGTAGTATTTATCAGTACAGTGCTTCATTTATTTTGTAGTAATAGTCCATCATATGGACATACAAACATGTGTTTATCCCTTAATCCCCTCATGGATATTTGGGCAGTTTCCACTTTTTGGCTGCTATGAATAATGCTTCTATGAATATTCATGTACAATTTTTCCTGTGGACATATGTTTTCAATTATTGTGGGTATATATTTAGATATAAAATTGCTGAATTATATGAAAATTCTCCAGTTAACTTCTTAGGAAATTTCAAAATGTTTTTCATAGTGGTTACATCATTTTGCATTCTCACTGGCAAAGTATGAATGTTACAAACTTCTCCAAATCCTCACCAACACTTTCTACTGCCTCTCTCTCTCTTCTCTCTTTTTTTTTTAATTTTATCCATCCTAATTGGTCTAAAGTAGTATCTCACTATGGTTCTGATTTGGATTTCAGTAATTGCTTATAATGTTGAGCATCTTTTCATGTGTTGATTGGTCATGTCTGGTTATAAAAAGACTACAACTTCCATCTTGGAAGCTCTTTCTCATTCTGTCTTGAATTACTTGCCTTGGGGGAAACCAGCTGCTATGCCATGTGGCAATCCTGTGAGAAGACAATCCCACATGCAAGGGGCCAAGGCCTGCCAAAAAACACTTAAGTGAGGTTGAAAGTAAATTCTCCTTCCCTCAAGAAGCCTTCAGATGAGACTGCATCCCAGTATACAGCTTGACTGCAACCTCATGAGAGACCATGAACCAGAGGCACTTAAATAAACTACTCCCAGATTCCTAATTCACAGAAAATAGGAGATAATAGCTTGTTGTTTTGAGCCACTAACTTTTGAAGTAATTTGTTTCACAACAATAGAAGCACACAATAACTGCTGCAGATAAGTCTCTTTTTGATTTTCTGTGATAGCAATAGAATTATTTTTCATGAAAGCATGGAATCAATAGCTAGCCAACAAATAAGTCATAAAACCACTTTCTGTTAATTAAAAATGAGAAGAAAAAAGAGGTCATAATTTCTGTATCCATTGTCTACCCACTACCGTATTTTAATGATCCTTTGGACATAACTTTCAGTTTAACCTACCAAATGAAATCAAGAACGTAGAAAAGTCCAGTTTAAGTCCCTGGTGGATGAAGAACATTTAAGCATGCTATAAAACTGGGTTTGTTTGATGCACCAGTAGATATTTTGCTTAGGAATTGCTCTGGAGTGAACTGTGTACCCTGTCAAAAATCAGGGTGCTCTCATGATGGTATCAGTACCTTATAAGAACAGGAAAAGACACCACAGGCCCCTCTCTCTGCTAAGTGAGAATACTACAAGAAGATGTGGCTATCTATAAGCCAGGGACCTTCAGTACTGTGAGAAATAAATTTGTCTATTGTTTAAGCCACCCAGTCCAAAGTACCTTCAGTAAATGGGAATGGAATCATCAATTTTGGCTAATTTTGGACTTATGTGTGTTGCAGCCATTTATGGTTTATTTCCACAAAAGAGAGTCCATGTTTTGACATATGAGAAAATCTAGGGAAAGGGGCCTGACTCAATACCTTCCACAGGAGATGGGGATATCACAGCCAAGAAATGTTGAACAACAACAAAAGGACAAGTGTGACTACATCAAACCAAGAAGGAAACAATCAACAAAGAGAATGCAAAGGCAATTTCTGGAAAGGGAGAAAGTATTTGCAAACCATAAATAAGGTAAGGGATTAATATCCAAAAATATATAGGGAACTCATACAGCTAAATAGCAAAACAACAACAAAAAATAACCTAATTTTAAAATGGGCAGAGAAACAGAACAGACGTTTCTCCAAAGAAGACAAACAAATGGCCAACAGGTCTATGAAAACATGCTCAACATCACTAATCATCAGGGACACAGAAATCACAAACCACAATACACACCTCATACCTGACAAGTGTTGGTGAGAATGTGGAGATATGGGAACCCTTGTACACTGCTGATGGGCATATAAAAGGGGGCAACTGCTATGGAAAATAGAATGGAGGTTCCTCAAAAATTAAAAATAGAACCACCATATGATCCATTAATCCCACTCCTTGATATATAGCCAAAATAATTGAAATCAGTACTGGAAGAGATATTTGTGATCCCATGTTCACTGCAGCATTATTCACAATGGTAAAGATATGGAAAACAATTGAACCATCCATCAGCAGATGAGTGGATACAAAATGTGATGTATACAATTGAATATTATTCAACCTTTGTAAAGAAGGCTGCCATATGCAACAGCACGGGTGAACCTGGAGGACATTATGCTAAGTGAAATAAGCAAGTCACAGAAGGACAAATATTGCATGATTTCACTTACAGGAGACATCTAAAATAGTCAAACTCACAGAAATGGAAAATAGATTGGCCATTGCCAGTAGTTGGAGGGAGTGGAAAATGGGGAGTTGTTGCTCAATGTGTATAAATAAAGTTGTAGTTATGCAAGATGACAAAGTTCCAGAGATCTGTTGTACAACATAGTGTCTATAACTAATAATAGTGTATTATGCATTTCAAAATTGTTAAGAGGATAAATCTTATGTTAAGTGAACTTAACTGCATTAAGCAATATACCATCCGGGCAATTCAAAACTGAGTTAACAGAAATCTACTCAAAAAGAATGATTAAACATTGGAGGAAATGTAGTCACACCAGTACACCCTCCAATAAACCTAAATAAATGAATTACATATTTAAATATAGAAAACAATAAAGAATGTGGAATATTTTCTTATATTTTTTCTGTAGCAGGAAGAATTAAAAAAATTAGAAATCATTAGTCTGCACTGAAAAGTACATGTATTAATATATTGCCTAAAATATTAAATGATTTTCTCTATTTAATTTACTGTCCAACATTATTGAACTGATGGTAAAAGCAAAATACCATTTTAAAGAAAATTTACTGTACTCTAGAGAATATCCATCAAATGCTCATAATATCACTACTTGGCTAATCATGATTGCTTTATTTCATTTAGTTAAAAAGAAAACAGCAAAAGACACAGGGTAATAACCCTTTTAAAAAACTAAACGTCATTTTTAATCCCCATATTTAATCACCCTGACTTTCACTCAAGCAATTAACTCTGGTTACTTATATGTGCCAATAAGTTCCTCTGGAAGGATGCTCAGCAAAATCTTCTAGGAGCTTCTAGCTTCCTCTATCAGCATGCAACTTTAGAACTCATGGCAGGGATAGAGCAGGGAGAAAGGCCCAGGTGAAGGACATTAGCAGTCATTGTTCCCAGAACCCTCTTTCTGATAGATCATGTCCTCCCCACTCCCACTGGTATAAGCATGTTTGTATTTTTTTTCTCTCTGGGCCCAGCTCCTCAGATTTCTATTTAAAGACCTCATGAGATAAAAACTCCAAAACTACCTGGCAAGCTGTAATGTTCTCTATAAAGGCAAGAAGATGATACTTTTATATTTCTTTGATTCTAAGTACATATCTTTCTTACACTTTAATTTTTCTGAATTGAGATGTGCTATCAAGTTAATGTGTATATGTAATGTGGTATTGCTTCTACTTTTGCCCCCAAATTTTTTACTAAATTTTTGGCTTACAACTGATAATATTTTGCAAAGAAATAAATGTCATTTCTTATACTGCCCTTTAGGGTGGTATCACAAAGGTTGGAAAAATGCTAACAAACCCTAGGATTATAGTTTCCAACATGCAATGAAAGATTAGAGTCAGATGCCTTTTAAGAGGATGTAGTGTCCCAGCAGTAGGACTAGTCTTAAATGATGAGAAGAGAAATTTATTAGAATACCCAAGCAATTTATATCTTACTACCATATTCCAGTGTGTACAGAGGGCATAAATCAGGTAGGAATAGATCTCAGAGGTACAGAGATCCAATTTTATTTTATAGATCACTTTTCCTTTTTCATAGGCAGTGAAAGAAAAGGTAATATGTGCTCTCTGTTAGAGACAAAGAGATCGTATAGGATTTTTATTGGCTGGGAAGTTCTTATCCATATCTAAGACAGCCTCAAGCTCTGGTGGTTTCATCCACTTAATCAGTACCACCAAACTGATTTTTAGTGGGAGCTGTGAAGAGATGTGATAGAACCTTCAGTTCTCAGCCTCTCTGGGGAATAAGAGACAAATCTCTTGCTACCAGGAACTGCATGACATTAATTTGCAAGAGATACTAAATTCTTTACCACAGGTCCTTGAGTCAGCTGTTTCAGATCACTAACAAATGCATCGGTTTCCCTTCACTGATGGTGAAAAAACTTATGCAAAAACAACTATCTGGAGAAACGGTTTAAAGTACCTATACACATGCATCCATTCACTCCCCTGACTGAGGGCTATGGCAATATGCCTAGATGACCACAGTACCATGGCACTCTTTTCTGCTGAGCCCTCTTGCATTCTAATGAGCATTCACAGCTCAGCACTCTTAGAAGCCACTGAGTTAAACTTACATAGAATCCCTAAATTAGACCCTATTTTTTGTACCTATGACCAAACCTGATGGATCACTAGAAATTATTGCTACATATTCAGGCTCAACTCCAATTATTGCTACAGATGCCTGCTGTTGTGGCTAGCACATCCACCAAATGCACCTAAATGATAAAATACATATTGTGTCGCTCCAGAGGGGTAGAAGGGTGTTCCCAACCCAGAACAAATGCCCTATGAAACCAGTGAAAATTAAATGAGTCAAGGGAAAGGGTAGGTTGGGATAAAGGCTTTTTATTTCTTACAGTTCGCTCAAATTCACTAGCTAGGCCTGACCCAGTCTGGCTCCTCTGGCCGCCACTCACGCTCTGCCCTCACAGTGCACTACTTCCTCCACTACCCCTTCTGGGCGGAACTCCATTGGCAGGTCCTTGGTGACTGGCAGATTCCAGACCAATTATGTACCAGGAACAGAGGAGAGGAGAGAATGGCCATTTTGTCTCCACCCCTTGCCCTGGAGGCTGCAGGACTGAGGACAGGAAGGAGATTCTGGAAATTCTGCAATTTACCCCACATATTGCATGTAAAATATATGTGAGAGAATGTAAAATGCATGTAGGCATGAAGAGTGCTAAATGTTCTCAAGCAACAGTGATTGTAATCCTTTCTAATGAAAGACAAGTAGAGACTGTTGGCCTTAATTGAACTGTTAATTCCAACTTCTATACCAGTGACTCTTGACCTTGGCTGCATATTTCAATATCCCTGGGATCTTTTTAAAAATACTGAAGTGTCGACCCCACCACAGGCCAACTGAATCTAATTTCTGGGACATGGAACTGAGGCATCTGTATTTTTAAAAGACTTCACATTATTCTGATATATCACTTATGGCAATAAAATGGTCAAGGAACAGGTGGAATTATTAAAAATACTCAAACCAGCTTAGCAGACTTATCAAACATTAATTATTCTACTATTACTTTTTTAATGGAGAATTAAATGGCTAAATATATGGTTGTCATCAGGGCTGAAAGTAAATATTTTAGATATCATAATGAGCAGAAAGTCACAAATTTATGTTCCATCTGTAAGGGGGAAGGGCAGGAATGAGAGTTTGCCAGTATTTTTTTTAATCTGGCAGCATAGAGAAACAAAGTGAAGATAAACAGAACATATTTCCTGACCTTGGATCTAGTGGGGAAAGACAGACACCTAACCAGATAAACTGCACTACCACTTGGTGGGTAATGTACCTGAAGCCCTCTAAGTACTGATGAACAGTGAAAGCAGAGTGATTAACACTGTCACGGGGGAAGGGACACATTAGGGAAGTCTTGAATAACATGAAGTCTTGCAAAATGTGTTTTGCGTGGAAGAGGAGGAGGTAATTCTAGCACAAAGAACAACAAATAAAAAAAAGAATTAAGAGCCAGGGGTGACACCTCAGATATAGCTCAGGGAGCTAGCGCAGAGAGACTAGAGTAGGGCATCAGGTGAGGGTGCATCTGGAGAGGAAGTCAGACTGGGAAAGATCTTGTTTGCCAGACGAAGGAAAAAACACCTAATCTTGTAAGTGACAGAGTAGTGAGAGAGAGCAAACAGAGGTTTGTAAACTGGGGGGTAAACTGATGAGATTCCATTAGGACGATCACTTCAGCAGAACTCTTAAGATGTGATGAGAGAGGAAGCTTCAGCTTACATGCCTACCTAGGTCTCTGCTGCAATAGTTATTGCCCCTTAGAGCAAAGTCACAGGGTTTTTCTACCTGTTTGTGATGGGGAAAAAATGCGAATATAAATGTTAAAATCAATAACATTTCTACGTTATGCTTTCATCACAAAGTACAAAATAATGGTTGGAAAGGCAGGTGTACTTGGTTTCTCGTATTTACAGGACTGCTAGGGGCCTTTCAGGGTTTTACAGAGAGTGAATTTTCAGTCTCTGCAGTACTTCCTAGCGCTGGCTCATCTCCACTAAGCATTCTCAACCCCCTCTCCTGCATTTTTTCTCTCTGGATTGGCAGGAAGCCTAGCACACTAGGAGGTCTTGTTCAAAGACAATGCATTCGGAGGGGCGAAATCTGCAGTGCTCTGTGAAACAGTTCCATCTGCCCCCTGTCGGTAAGGTGGTAATGGTGCTTTGTTGATTTCCACGTCAAGGAAATGCCTTTGCAAAGCTTTCTACACAAGGATGTGAGGAGCCAACTGTGTACATTAGTAAGTCAAATGATGGATTTCAGAACACATGCACTTTGCTGCATTTATGGGAAGTAATTTGGATAATCGTGACAATTATGTAACTAAGTATGCCATCTAAAAAGTACACTAATTTTATAATTGTCAAGCTAACCCCTGGAGACTTAAACACTGAAACCACTTCTAATTACCTTCAAATAGTGGAAGGAATGACATTCTGAGAAAGAAAGCTATCTCATAGTGCCAGTCTCAGCGGCTGATTCTGTACCTAGCAGTGAGGAGTACAAACAATTACACTTTGCAATTAGAATCCATGTGAAGCCCTAAACAAGGTTTTCTTAAATAACACAAGCTCCTGCTATGGATGCTTTTCATATATGAATCATTTCTGTAATGTATGCCTAAGCAGTTATGAATAAAAACTAGTGTCACGACACCCTACAGTGAAAGCATGGCTTAGTATATATAAGCAAATTTGACAGTATTTCATTCCTATATCATTGTCTGATGAAAACCAGAAAAGGATTGCAATAAATTGGTTAAGTGGAAAACAAAACAGTAGCCTATAGTCCACAAACTAGGGGCAGGATGTGTGACCTTTGAAGTGTCTCCCCCTCAGCTTAGATGTGTCCTCTCTGTACAACATGCAAGGTCACTTATAAGGCAGGATCTAACCTCACCCCCATACACCAGTTTTGCAAATGAGAAAGGGTGAAAGGAACTCATCCTGAGTTATCGTGGCTCCAGGAACCCCTGGATGTAGTATATGCAATTTTGTGAACACATGTATTTTTATGTGGAGAAAGCTCTTATCTGATGCTCAAAGAAGTCCTCAACCCCCTAAAATATTAGGAACCCAAGGCTCCCTCCAGTTCTAAATTAGACCTCCAGGTTTAATGTCTGGAAAATCCAAAAAAAAAAAAATCAGCAGAAGACTCCATGTGCAAGGCTTGATATAAGTTGGTTCTATCATTATATATACAATTATTCAAGAATGTAGTCCCAACACACACACACACACACACACCCCTCCTAAATTCATCAGACTTTGCAAATCATTTTCCAGGTCCACAACATGAAGAAAAGTCATCTTATATGTTCCATCCAAATATATCCATGATGAGCTCTAACACAAGCCCACTTTACTAAACATTGAAAAGATAGTGTTGGAAATGATGGCCTGAGTCCCAGTCTCAACTCTGCTTCTATCCACCTGTGTGACCTTGAGCAATGTACTCAGCATGTCTTGGCCTCAGCTTCCTCCTCAGTACATAAGAATAATATGATGATGGCAAAAGTTCCATCCAGGTCTATTCTTGCCTCAAAGTTGTATGGTGCAGTTGTATAGTAGTGTAACAAAGATTCTCTGGCAACCCAGAACAATAAGTGTTATAATATATGGCAGCCTAGTCTCTGACCTACATTTCCTTACAGTCTTCAATGTGCACCCAGGGGAGCTTATAGCTAAAAGACCAAACAAGAATCATGGGTCAAAATCGAGAAATCTTAACATATTTTCTATATAAGTAGACTTAACATATTTCTAAACTCAAACACTTAAACGTTCAAAAACACAGAGTTTTTTAGGGCAGGTGTTCTTTTTTGCCACCATACACTTGAACACAGGTAGGACATCAGACTCATTTATAAAAACACAGCAGAAACCACTTGATACTTAATTAAATGTTGTGCCGATGCAGTTATCTGTGAGTTCAGGCACTGTGTAGATGTTCCTTCTGCCAGTAAGATACATCAGGAAGAATTGCTTATCGGTACCTATTTTCACCAAGGGAAAAATGTAGCGCTCATGAATACACGTTTTCATTTGCAGGTAGTCATGCTAATTTTGCACAAGTGAGGTGCAATGCAAACTTTTTGACAGTTGGTAGTTAATAATGCAAACTCTGTTGACCCTTCAGTAGATAATGAATGTTTCAGAGCCAACCTGGGATGATCTGGCTATTTGCAGACAGATTTGTCACATTGAAAGTGGACTGATTTCTACATGTGTGTGACACTCTTTGCCCTAAACGCTTTGGTATTGGTGTACAGATCTGAGATGGCATTTCTGGACATGTGTACCCCATGTCTTTCCTTAACACTATTATTGTGATCTGAAAACATGATTTTCTGATACTCGTGGTAAATGTCTCCTCCTATGTGGGTTTCTACAGTATTTCCTTCCTGAGCACTCAGTATGTATTTTCAGTATCAATTAGGAATGAAGAAATAAATTTCTATAAACCGTTTTACTTCCTCATTAGATTGCATGAGTGGAATAGTATTATTCATATCTTCAATACCTCACAAAGTGAAATAATTTGATAACAGAATGAAGCTTATGAGTCCGTTTTCAGATGTTGTAGGGCAGGGGGGAAGGCCAGGGCTTAGTCTGAAATTCATCAACTAGGGAGGATGGGAAACGAGATACTGAAGCTATCAGGTCAACAATGTAGCTAGGCTAGACAGACCAAGAGTCTGAGCACTGGGTTCAGGTCAGACCTCCTTATTTGACAATTGTGCCATAGCATTGGGCATTGTGGGACAGATGATGGTACACTGGGACCTAGGGTAAAAGAGAGAGCAGAAGATACAGTACAACAGCCAGGCTACATCTATATCTGTGAGAACTTAGCATCTCACGAAGGGGAAAAGATACAAAGACGTGACCCAGCGGGACCCGAGCACTCCCCCCACTACAGCTCACTGACGGGAGGAAAAGAGTCAGAGTGGGGAGGGAGTGGAACCACAGGACTAATAAATAACCAGACCCAGTAATCTACACTGAGAGCACAGACACACATTGCATGGTGTACTGAGTATTAGAGAAATGGAAGGGCAGGATGCGAGACAGAGACTGCAAGCGGGTCCCCGCAGCCGGCTCCTCTGGGACAAAAGAAAAGCAGGTGCTTTTTAAAAGTCTTAAAGGGACAAGGGCCCAACAGCTGAACAAAATCGTCCCAGCACACTCAGCCCAGCAGGTTGGGAATCTTGAGGAACAACGGGCCACTTAACCTCCTGCCAGGTAAAGCAGCCCCAAAGCCCCTGAATAAGCAGCCTGCCATTCGTTCCCCCTGGCCGGAGCTACAAACAGACCGGCTGACCCGCCACAGCTGTGGAGCAGCTGGAGAGT
This sequence comes from Phataginus tricuspis, assembly GCA_029783875.1. Lineage (NCBI taxonomy): Eukaryota > Metazoa > Chordata > Mammalia > Pholidota > Manidae > Phataginus > Phataginus tricuspis. The sequence continues at coordinate 118,961,805 of JAQQAC010016209.1, read as the reverse complement.
GGACCCATCCACAGCAACCACACAGTCTCCTCCCAGTGCACAGCTAACCAGGACAGGCAGCGGAAACCGGAGCAAGGTCCAGAAGGCATGAAGGAGCGCCATTCTGGCAGGAGAACACACAGGGCATGCCTGCAACCCCCAGCAGTGCTCTAGGCTAGCCTGAAGGCAGCCCTGCCCACAGCAGCTCAGGAGATTATCACAGACACTGATTCCCAGTGTGTGGATAACGCTCACAGACAGCGGAAGCCAGAGCAAGGTCCAGAAGGCACAAAGGAGCCCCGTTTTCGCAGGAGAACACATCCTGCATGATTGCGACCCCAAGCAGTGCTCTAGGTGAGCCCGAGGGGGGCCCTGCCCACGGCAGCTCAAGAGATTATCCCACAGACCTCCCCCCAGTGCGTGGGTAACCGGCACAGGCAGTGGAGAAGGGCAAGGCAATCAACTAGGAGGAAGAGACTTTGTTCTCCCAGCTGACACATGTGCCATCTGCCTGTGACCACGTCTATCACCATGAAAAGGCAGAAGAATCTGGTCCAGTCAAAAATCACTCAGACCACCCCAGAGAAAGGGCCTAGTGGGATAGATATAACCAATTATCCCGAAAAAAAATTCAAAATAAAAGTCATAACCATGCTGATGGACCTACAGAGGAATATCCAAGAGTTAAGGGATTAAGTATGAAACAATCAATAGAAGGATTTAAGAGCAGACTGGACAAGGTGCAAGAGACTGTTAATGGAATAGAAAACAGAAAACAGGAATACAGAGAAGCTGAGGCAGAGAGAGATAAAAGGATCTCTAGGAATGAAAGAATATTAAGAGAACTGTGTGACCAATCCAAACAGAACAATATTCACGTTATAGGGGTACCAGAAGAAGAGAGAAAAAGGGATAGAAAGTGTCTTTGAAGAAATAATTACAGAAAATTTGCCCAAGCTAGGGAAAGAAATAGTCTCTCAGATCATGGAAGCTCACATATCTCCCAACACAAGGGACCCAAGGAGGACAACCCCAAGATATATAATAATAAAAATGGCAAAGACCAAAGACAAGAACAGAGTATTAAAGGCAGCCAGAGAGAGAAAAAAGATTACCTACAAAGGAAAACCCATCTAGCTATCAACAGACTTTTCAGCAGAAACCTTACAGGCCAGAGGAGAATGGCATGATATATTTAATGCAATGAAACAGAAGGGCCTTGAAACAAGAATACTGTATCCAGCAAGAATATCATTTAAACTTGAAGGACAGATTAAACAATTTCCAGACAAGCAAAAATTAAGGGAATTTGTCTCCCACAAAGCACCTCTACAGGGCATTTTAAAGGAACTGCTCTAGATGGAAGCACTCTTATGGCTAAATAGATGTCACCACAGAAAATAAAATCACACCAAAGAAAGCAGACCATCCAAATACTAACTAAAGGCAAAAATAAAATCAACTATCCACAAAAGCAATCAAAGGAAACACAAAAGAGTACAGAATAAAACACCTGATATATAAAAAATGGAGAAGGAAGAATAATAAGGGAGAGAAATAAAAAATCATCAGACTGGGTTTATTATAGCACAATAAGAGAGTTAAGATAGACAGTTATATAATAAAGAAGCTACCCTTGAACTTTCGGTAACCATGAATCCAAAGCCTGAAATGGTAATAAGCACTTATCTATTGATAATCACCCTAAAAGTAAATGGACTGAATGCACTAATCAAAAGACACAGAGTAACAGAATGCATAAAAAAGCAAGACCCATCCATACACTGCTTACAAGAGACTCACCTTAAACCAAAAGATACACACAGACTAAAAGTGAAGGGATGGAAAAAGATATTTCATGCAAATAATAGGGAGAAAAAAGGAGGGGTTGCAGTACTTGTATCAGACAAAATAGACTTCAAAACAAAGAAAGTCACAAGAGATAAGGAAGGACATTACATAATGATAAAGGGGGCAGTCCAACAAGAGGATATAACAATTATAAATATATATGTACCCGACACATGTGAAACAAATACAAACAGAATTAAAGGAGGAAAAAGAAAGCAATGAATTCATTTTAGGAGACTTCAACACACCACTCACTCCAAAGGACAGATCAACTGGACAGAAAATAAGTAAAGACACAGAGGTGCTGAACAACACACTAGAACAGATGGACCTAACAGACATCTACAGAACTCTACACCAAAAAGCAACAGGATACACATTCTTCTCAAGTGCACATGGAACATTTTCCAGAATAGACCACATACTAGGCCACAAAAAGAACCTTAGTAAGTTCAAAAAGATTGAAACTCTACCAAATAACTTCTCAGATCACAAAGGTATAAAACTAGAAATAAATTGTACAAAGAAAACATAAAGGCTCACAAAACATAGAGGCTTAACAACATGCTCCTAAATAATCAATGGATCAATGACCAAATTAAAACAGAGATCAAGCAATATATGGAGACAAAGGACAACAACAGCACAAAGTCCCAACTTCTGTGGGACCCAGCGAAGGCAATTCAAAGAGGAAAGTATATTACAATCCAGGCCTATTTAAATAAGGAAGAACAATCCCAAATGAATAGTCTAAAGTCACAATTATAGAAATTGGAAAAAGAAGAATAAATGAGGCCCAAAGTCAGAAGAAGGAGGGACATAATAAAGATCAGAGAATAAATAAAATTGAGAAGAATAAAACAATCGAAAAGAAAATCAATGTAACCAAGAGCTGGTCCTTTGAGAAAATAAACAAAATAGATAAACCCCTAGCCAGACTTAATAAGAGAAAAAGAGAATCTACACACATTAACAGAATAAGAAATGAGAAAGGAAAAATCACGTCAGACACCACAGAAATAAAAGGAATTATTAGAGAATACTATAAAAATCTATACACTAACAAGCTGGAAACCCTAGAAGAAATGGAGAACTTCCTAAAAAAATACAACCTTCCAAGACTGACTAAGGAAGAAACAGAAAATCTAAACAGACCAATTACCAGCAATGAAATTGAATCAGTAATCAAAAACTACCCAAGAAGAAAACCCCAGACCAGATGGATTCACTGATGAATTTTATCAGGATACAGAGAAGACATAATACCCATTCTCCTTAAAGTTTTCCAAAAAATGGAAGAGGAGAGAATATTTCCAAACTCATTCTATGAAGGCAGAATCACTCTAATACCAAAACCAGGGCAAAGACGCCACTAAAAAAGAAAATTACAGACCAATATCCCTGATGAACATAGATGCAAAAATACTCAACAAAATATTAGCAAACTGAATTAAAAAATACACCAAGGGATCATACACCATGATCAAGGGGGATTCATCCCAGGGATGCAAGGATGGTACAACATTTGAAAATCCATCAACATCATCCACCACATCAACAAAAAGAAGGAAAAAAAACACATGATCATCTCCATAGATGCTGAAAAAGCATTTGACAAAATTCAGCATCCATTCATGATTAAAACTCTCAACAAAATGGGTATAGAGGGAAGTACCTCAACATCATAAAGGCTATATATGACAAACCCACAGCTAACATCATACTTAACATCGAGAAACTAAGCGCTTTCCACCTAAGATCAGGAACAACACAGGGTTGCCCACTCTCCCCACTGTTATTCAACATAGTACTGGAGGTCCTTGCCACAGCAAACAGACAAAACAAAGAAATACAAGGCATCCAGATTGGTAAAGAAGAATTCAAACTGTCACTATTTGCAGATGACATGATATTGTACATAAAAATACATAAAGACTCCACTCCAAAACTACTAGAACTAATATCTGAATTCAGCAAAGTTGCAGGATACAAAATTAATACACAGAAGTCTGTTGCTTTCCTATACACTAACGATGAGCTAACAGAAAGAGAAATCAGGAAAACAATTCCATTCACAATTGCAACAAAAAGAATAAAATACCTAGGAATAAACCTAACCAAGGAAGTGAAAGACCTATGCCCTGAAAACTACAAGACACTCTTAAGAGAAATTAAGGAGGACACTAACAAATGGAAATTCATCCCATGCTCTTGGCTAGGAAGAATAAATATAGTCAAAATGGCTATCCTACCTAAAGTAATCTACAGATTCAATGCAATCCCTATCAAACTACCAACAGCATTCTTCAGTGAACTGGAACAAATATTTCTAAAATTAATATGGAATCACAAAAGACCCTGAATAGCCAAAGCAATCCTGAGAAGGAAGAATAAAGCTGGGGGATCTTGCTTCCCAACTTCAAGCTCTACTACAAAGTCACAGTAATCAAGACAATTTGGTACTGGCACAAGAACAGACCCATAGACCAGTGGAAAATAATAGAGAGCCCAGATATTAACACAAACATATATGGTCAATTAATATACCATAAAGGAGCCATGGATATACAATGGGAAAATGACAGCCTCTTCAACAGCTTTTGTTGGCAAACTGGACAGTAAGAGAATGAAGCTAGATTATTGTCTCTCCCCATACACATAAGTAAACTCAAAGTGGATCAAAGACCTGAATGTAAGTCATGAAAAAATAAAACTCTTAGAAAAACATAGGCAAAAATCTCTTGGACATAAATATGAGCAACTTTTTCATGAACATATCTCCCCGGGCAAGGGAAACAAAAGCAAAAATGAATAAGTGTCACTATATCAAGCTGAAAAGGTTCTGTAGGTATATCAAGCTGAAAACCTTCTGTACAGCATAGGACTCCATCTAAAGAACAAAAAGGCACCCCACAGTATGGGAGAATGTATTCATAAATGACATATCCAATAAAGGATTGACATCCAAAATATATAAAGAGCTCATGCACCTCAACAAACAAAAAGCAAATAATACAATTAAAAAATGGGCAGAAGATCTGAACACACTTCTCCAAAGAAGAAATTCGATGTCCAACACGCACATGAAAAGATGCTCCACATCGCTAATCATCAGAGAAATGCAAATTAAAACCACAATGAGATATCACTTCACACCAGTTAGGATGGTCACCATCCAAAACACAAACAACAACAAATGTTGGCAAGGATGTGGAGAAAGGGGAACCCTCCTACACTGCTGGTGGGAATGCAAATTAGTTCAACCATTGTGGAAAGCATTATGGAGGTTTCTCAAAAAACTCAAAATAGAAATACCATTTGACCCTGGAATTCCACTTCTAGGAATTTACCCTAAGAATGCAGCAGCCCTGTTTGAAAAAGACATATACACCCCTATGTTTATCTCAGCACTATTTACAATAGGCAAGAAATGGAAGCAACCTAAGTGTCCATCAGTAGATGAATGGATAAAGAAGATGTGGTACATACACACAGTGGAATATTATTCAGCCATAAGAAGAAAACAAATCCTGACATTTGCAACAACATGGATGGAGCTAGAGGGCATTATGCTCAGTGAAATAAGCCAGGCGGAAAAAGACAAGTATCAAATGATTTCACTCATATGTGGAGTATAAGAACAAAGAAAAAACTGAAGGAACAAAACAGCAACAGACTCACAGAACCCAAGAATGGACTAACAGTTACCAAAGGGAAAAGGACTGGGGAGGATGGGTGGGAAGGGAGGGACAAGGAGGAAAAGGGGGCATTACGATTAGCAGAGAAAATGTGGGGGCGGGACATGGGGAGGGCTGTACAACACAGAGAAGACAAGTAATGATTCTATAGCATCTCACTACGCTGATGGACAGTGACTGTAATGGAGTATGTGGTGGGGACTTGATGATGGGGGGAGTCTAGTAACCAAAATGTTGCACATGTAATTGCAGATTAATGATAGCAAAATAAAATAAAATAAAAATAAAAAGAAGTCAGCCTATGGAGCCACTGCCACATTTAGAGAGGATTTATGCTCAGTCTTTTCCCACCAAACTGTGGTGAGAAGGCTGCTGCTATCGACCCAAATACAGCTGTACTGATATAGAAACTAAGTTCCCACTAAGGGGACCAGTGGGAGGGCCACTGTTCATCTGACTGTGAAGAGCCAGTGAAGGCAGAGATGTGGTCACTAGTGCCTTGTAACTGAAACCCTTTCTATTTGCATACTGCCTTACAGTTGGTAAGGTATCTTCATCCTGACCTGAGGGGTAAGGGAAGAGCAGCTGTTAAGAAGTTATCTATAGCATTGAACTGTATGTTTTGATGAATAAAAATATTGCAGGTTTTCAAAATCTTCCTGTGCCATTTGATTCAGAGGCTTGTTATTTGACTGGGAACCATATATGGAGCACACTGGAGGTAGAGACGGACATCTTGTAAACATCCTTCATTGCACATAAAGAATCTTTATTGAGCACCTAATGTTTATATGGGACTGTCAATGGGCATTCAGAGATGGAAACAGCTTGGTCTCTACCCTCAGTTAGCTTATGGACAGTGAAGGAAGTAAACTTTTTTTTTCAAAAAGATAACCATTATATAACATAACCAGTAAACTTTTGGCTCAATAAACATTGTTTCCAAAATCAATTAAGTTCATACAGCCATGGCCTAAAAGTCATTTACCTTAGGATAGTGTACTGTCATCATTACAAAGTTCCATGAGGGTTGGTTCTATTCATTTTACTTTTGTTCCATGCCCACATAGTGCCTATATACAAGCTGAACACCGCAGACATTTGAAAACCCATTGTGACTTGCCTTTCCAAGAGAACTCTTTATCAAATGGTGCCTATACTATAATGATGGTATATCACAATGATTAAGTATGCAGGCTGTGGAGTCAAACTGCCTGTAAACTCTTACTCTGCTACTTCCTAGTGATATAACCATGGGCAGGATACTTGATGGCCTTATGTCTCACTTATGTCATGTATAAAATGGGTAATATTAGTATTTACCTATCTCACAGAGTGTTATGAAGATTGAATCAAAACCTAGAAAATGTACATGGTAAAGACCCAATAAATGTCAGCCATTATTACAAATGTATAACATTATACATGAATGTTTATAAGAACCAAAAGGGGATTTGGACCGATGGCAAACTGGGGCTCACTGTGGAAGTGGAACCACACATGAATTTAACCTCAAATCCATTACTAGTGTTATACTGATTAATTTTTAAATTGTGTTAAAAAAACCTCGTACATTTTAGAACAGTTTAGACTATGTATCTCATCTGTTCTATTAGAAATAACAAGACCCTATCAAACCCATGTATATGCCCATAACTTAAATTACTGTTCTAACTCTTCCACAGCAAAACTCAAGGTCACTCACTCTTCCAACTCTCAAAATGCATATATAAAACTGATGTAGCACATAGGAATGTAACTACAGGAATATAGAAATTAAGTTGCTGCCTAGATAGGGTGTATTTAATAATGATGTATTTTGGAAGTGTTCTGGGAATGCAGATTAAAATTGATTGAAAATCACCTTAAAAATATACACCTTTGCATCCTGTCCTTGATAGGCTGACTTGTGGGCCTCAATTATTTTCTCTGGATTACAAAAATGCTAATTTGAATTCTGACATTGCAGCCTGGGAAATGATCTCTCTCCCATGGCAATTATGTTTCCTTGTTTTCTGACTATAGAGGATGACACCTGATCTGGACCATAGTCCTTTGCGAATAAGCATGTTTTTAGTACTGCGGTGAAGCCTCATTAGCTCAAAATTTTAATTTTATAGAGTAATATTTTAGAAAATATATAATAGTTATGTAAGCTCAAAAGCATTTGAGAAATTTCCCCAAGGAGAAAAAAAGGAAACACCAAAAAAAGAAAAAGAAGAGCCACACAAGAACAACAAAAATCAGCTGCCTGGACATGATGCCCACATATGTAAGGGCCAAAATATGATCCATAAACTAAGGTAGTTCCTTTTTTGGAATTATTAACACTATTTATCTACCTGTAATCCTTTACCCTGTAATCTTTACTTCCACTTTCCTCTTTTTCAAGAGAGTATGACTTTCTATCCCAAGCTTGGTGGTTCCCGGCATGATCCTAAACTCTGATTCTGGGACCTTAAATCCAGTTAGTTGCTACCAGTCAGCCAAAACAAAAAATAGGAAATCTTGGTGAGCTCCAATCAATTAATGTACCTACTGATAGTTTCAGTTTTTGCTACCTGATATTTGTAGGGCCCTACACCAAGCATTTCATGACCCTTGGTTTCTATGAGAAGAGCCTATTTCCTTCCATTTGTCCCTTACTCTAGCAGCAGGAGAGCCTTTTGAGAACTTAACCCAGGCAATCACGGATATTTCTACTGGCAACAATAAGAAAAGTGACTGCAGACACATCAGTTTCATTTATAAACCGGCAAGCACTGCTGAAGTTTAACTATTCAACAACTTTTACAACTGCAGTAAACAGCTATTAGGCTTGGGCCTAGAAAAAGAAGCATTCTGGGAAAAGTGAACACTTGCTGCAGTAGGCAGTCTCACTGAAAGAGCTTTTTATGTTAATAAAATACTTTATTTGTATTTAGGGGATTCTATATGTCACAGTTTCATCTTTAGATGAAACCAAGCACCAGTACTGCCTTAGTACTCAGATTCAACTGCATTATTTGTGGTATTTTATGAGCTTTATTCACAAAATATTATATGAGCTTTATTCACAAAATGCTTACATTCTGTACAAAAACTTGCGATTTTACTAAGACAACATAAAATGGAATGTGTTTCTATTGTGTGTATCAGAATGTGGCCCAACAAACACACACAAGGAAAGAAAAAGAGAGAGAGTTGGGAGACAGACACAGGGAGACAGAGAGGGAAATCAAAAAAAACTAACTCTTTTGCTGGTAACACAAAACTGAAATCCAATAAGGATAATTTTTGAGCTCTTGGTAAAGAGGAATAAATGCTGTATTTCATCTCTGAATTTTGTGTGTGGATGGGTAATAAGCCTTCAATTTCAGCTATGTAAGGAAGGTGCTGGGTAAAGTTTTACAATCCAGCTTTATGAAATGCCAATATATTTGCTATAGGAGATTCAGGAAAAAAAGAAAAGAAAGCTTAGACTGCATTATATATGCTGTATTTGCTGCCAGGACATTTTAATGTTATCTTTAAGAGAAATAACAATAATATTTGATAGACAGTGGAGAATGTCCTTAGAAAACCTGAACACCATTAGATTTCACTGAAACTTAAATAATCCAACACCACAGATACATGTAACAGAAGCTACTGTGGTGGGAACTCGGCAGGGGGTATGGAAGAGAAATCCCAATTTTCATTATTACCACCCTTCGTTTTAATTATCAGAATGATTTACTTTTCTAAGAAAATGCCTTTTTGGTGACTAACGCAGACTCTTATGCAGATAATACATTGTGACTCTCAATTTTCCTCCTCTCTAAGTGCTCAGCTACCACCTCCTTGTCCAAAAGGAAAGTGTTCCATTTGCTTCATGGTTGTTCTTCTGTGGTACTTCTAAAATACAAAAAAGGCATCCTTTACTTGGAAATGTTTCAAATTTGAATAGTAGTGCAAAAATTACAACCTTCTGATCTGGGCTGTCTGGAACAAAGTCTCCTAGGCAACTGAGTTAAGTTTAAAAATGTCCAAATCATAATGACAGGAACCACTTATTGATTCATTAACTTCCTTTTTGGGTAGAAGTCAACTGGAAATAGTTATAACAATGGTTATAGTCTACTTAATGTGGAGAAAACTATAGACCCAAAGCTAAATCTGCAACTTATATGCTTCTAAATCATCTGGTCTGAAGCATGACCAGTCCAATTTTCCATTTACTTAATCTAGATTTACTGTTGTGAGAACAAAGGAAGCTTGTCCATATTGTGAGTTCCCAGATGTATATAAGGATCATTTTTCATCTCTACATTTCCAGATTAAGAAGGTCACATTGCTTACATTTCTTCTGGAAACCAACAATGTGCAAACGTCATGTACCAAGTTTTTTTAAAACATCTTTTCTGTAATGGAAATGAAAAAAATCTAATTCATTAAAAGCCAAGGTCACTTGTCACAGACTTCTAATTAGAGGTTAGTATATGACTCTAGAATGTAACAACATGGTGTTAACCATAAATGTCATCAATATGTGATAGAATGTTATTTGAACCACACTGTGAAAATGACTCTATCATACCTCAAGGGCTTCCTTAAAAGACTTTTTTAGAGGGTAGACATATTAAATCAAAACTTCTTCGATTGGAAACTAATGCTCAGAACTGACCCCATGTAAAATTAGTTGTGAGTCATGGGAACATTAATTCTTCTAAAGGCTAAGTTATTTTCAATATTGCATTTACAGACATTAATTCTACTTGAACGTGGAAGTTTTCAAAGATTCTAAACTGACCCCATATATTTATTTCAGTTTGTTAGATTTCAAGAGAGAGAGATTACACCCTAGTAATAAGCCCTGATAATGTATTTTGCATAGTTCATACTTTGCTCCATTCCTAAAATGTTATTTCAACAAACTAAAAACAATACTTTGAGGAGGGATTTATATAATAATTCTTGAGAGCACAAGATTTGGAAGAAGAGATTCTGGGTTTATAGCAAAATTCTGGCTCTGACAATTATAGACTGAGACCATGAGTGTCAGTTAACTTCTGAGTCTTTCCCAACAACATTAACTGGGATAAAATAATTACTTTGTAGGGATGCCTTCAATATCAAAATGATATGAAAGTACTATAAACTCTGAGGCAGATAGCATTTTACTATTTTCATGTTACTTTCACATGTATTGCTTTATTTTGAGCTCAACAATAACATGCAAGTGTGGTGGAGAACAAGAATTACAACCATTTACAGAAGATACTGAGGCTCAGAAAGTTTAAGTGATTTATAGATACACTTAATGAATGCTCTTGAGACTTGAACCAAAATTCTTGCCCTGAACCCAGTGTTTTCTCACTAGACAGTGACACCTGTTGGATCAATGATTTAATGCAATGTCAATGGGATCTCAAGTATTCCTGACTCTATTACATGGAATCACCATTTTAATAAAACATTGCAATTAGTACTAGCCAAATATTATAGTAGAGTTTAATTCAGCCATACCTGTAATGACATAATGACAGGCCTAAAAGACTAGCTTGACTTTTTGGTAGCACCTTTTTCCAAACTTCAATCAAGAGCATCTATATCTTCCAAGTCTACCAAGATTCATCTTTTTTTTTTTTTTTTTACTGTAATCCCTTCCAAAATTGAAAAAGTTATTTTGCTACACTTACCCTAAGTCTCATTCATTACAACTGAATCCTATTCGTCTTTGGCTGGTGCTCAGGCAAGACAGAAAAAACCTACCCACAGAATTTTAGCTGAGAACAGAAATTTGAAAAGTAAAGACCAGAGCTTGCAGAACAGGAGCCACCTGAGGAGTGCTCATTGATGAGGAAGAAGAAATACAAGAGAAGATGCATTCATACAGGTTCTAGGTCACCAAGTTAAATTTTGAAATGTTGATTTACTATTTGAATCACATTTTATCTAACTAGTGACTTTCATTTGACACAATTATTAGACTTGGACATAGGGAATTAATAGACAAATGGCAATAGAATCCTCACCTTATTAATATGAAAGTGTAATCAATAATAAAAGTGCATTCATATTGCTATTATTCAGGTAATTCTAGCATTTCAATTTTTAATTTTGTTCCCAGAGCTTTATAAAATAATCATAAAATCTGTCTCTGAGCTGCATAGCAAAATCTAAAGACAGCTTCATTCAAACACAGAATGCTTCTTGGGCAAAAAAAAAGTAACAACAAACCTACTCCACTCTTCTCAGTCTATTTTCTTTATCAAGATGTGGTTCACAGCTAACTGGTTCCATTCTTGAAGACTTCCACTTTTTACAACACATTTTGAAAAACAGTTTGCTGATGGTGTTTTTAGTTGGCTTAGTACAAAATCCATTCAAAAAATATTTGAAACTGATGGCACAGATCTGGCTATTCCCTTGGTTTGTGCATGGCCACAGGATCTGTAAGTGGTAATAGTACGTGGCTGTATTCATTTCCTATTGCTGCCATAATAACTTACCACAAACGGTGGTTTATAACAATACAAATTTATTATCTGACAATTCTGCAGGTCAGAAGTCCAACATGGGTCTCACTGGACTAAAATAAAAATGTTGGCAGGCTTTCTCACAGCTGTCCACATTCCTTACCTCAAGGAGCCCTTTCTTCCTCTTCAAAGCTAACACTGCACTTCTCTGAACATTATACTGTAGTCAACACCTCCCTCCAAGCACAGAAAGAAAAGAAAAGGTTCTGTACTTTTAAGGACTGATGTAATTAGACTCTGTCATGTAATGAGACCATTTCAAGTTCCTCAACCTTAATTCCATCTTCAAAGTCTTTTTCTTTGTGGTAGTTTTTTTTTTTGCTATGTAAGATAATATATCTACATGTTCTGGGGATTGAGGGATAGGAAACTTTGGGAGCCTTTGATTATTCCTACCACAGTGGTAAAGATAAAATTAGAAGTTAGGACATTTGATGTTGATCAGAGTGCTTGCATCATAGAAGACATTCAGTAACTATGAGATAAATAAATGCAATAAATGAATTTTTAAAAAGCGGTCCTAGGAATCCAAGTGGCACGTTAGGGTTAGGGTAGATGTAATACAGTAATTGGCTTCAAGATGGGCATGACTTTTAGTTACATTTAATTATTCATTAGCTTTTTAGGACGTTCACTTGATTTTTCTTCCCTGAGTTTAAATAATAATATTCAATGTCTGACCAAAGAGTAGGGGATTAACAGAAATTTAAGCCCAAAGCAGTATGTATTTAACCTGAAAGACAAACTACTTTATTGCCAAGGAATAATTTCTCCTCTTCAAGGAAATGAAGTCAAAGAGGCAAAAACAACAAAAACTAATTTTAAAAACCTGATCAATGAAATTAAGGAGGATTTAGAAGAAGACTTAAAAAGGTTTAGGGAAAATGGTTATATTTTCTCAAGTTTTTTTAGATTAATCTTTACAAACATACTGATTAGAATGATATTTTAAAAGGCTCCTGAGAGTCATTCTGTGTAAGGAATGCTAATTACATTCCTTGTTGACTTTTTATGACAGCCTTATTGAGGACTAACTGGCATACAATAAAATGAACATGCTTAAAATATGCAATTTGATAAGTTTGATATATGCATACACCTGCAAACCCATTGCCACAAGCAAAATACTGAACTATCCATCACGACTAAAATTTCCTCATGCTTCTTTGTAATTCCTCCCTCCAATCCTTCCTAAACCCTCTGCTTCACGCAACCACTGAGCTATTTTTAGACATCATAGATTGAATTTCCTAGAATTTCATATATATGGAGCATACAGAATTCACTCTGTATTGTCTGGCTTCTTTCATTCAACATAATTATTTTGAGATTCACCCATGTTGTTGTTTCTATCAGTAATTTCAGTCTTGACAGACTGAAAACAAAAAGCTAAGGAGACATAAATAACATTGGGTAAAGAAGGTAGGATAAGGAAATAACCAGATAGTGTCCAAGAAGCGAAGGATATGGAAGGAAATCTGCTGAAGGGAAGTGGGATGACTCACATCTCTATTGAGATTTATATATGGCTATGTTAGCTGGAAGGACATCTGAAATACTAGATAATGGTGAACAGTGAGAGACAGCAGAATGAATTACAGAATGGAGTGGCCATGGGGAAAAGTTTGGAGGAAACACCTTCTCCCTTCTCTGTATACCACTGGAATTAAATCTGGGGAAATGAGAAGAGGTGGCAGGTCAGATGGGGAAAGGTCTTTAGGTAGTGCTAAATAAAAGCCCCCTTTCTCTTCCCAGCACCATCTCGTCTCAAGATGTTTGCAAAGTGGTGCCTTCCTATGTCTGAGCCACCTCAAGGCTCTTATCAGCTGGCAAAGAACATTGCTGACCAAACAAAGCTGAAGGGCACAGCTCCTCATTGTCCTTTAGAGGTAAACTATAAGGAGGGCAGGGGGCCTGGGGCAAACCACCCTGTTGGCTTCAACATAGCTAAGGTGATAAGCAAACCACCAGAGCCTGTTAAGGAACAGCAATGCCAAGTACCACCTGTGAACCCATGTTCATAGTTGGTGGCAATGGGAGACAACTTCACCCAAGGTCTTACTCTTCTTCCCCATCGGTCCCACCCACAACTCCTACCTGTCCCTGCCCAGCACAAATCCTTTCCTCAGACAGCACTCCTTCTTATGGAAACCCCTTTCCCACACATTCCCCATTCTCCTTCCCCAAACCAATGCTCTTCTGGACTCACCTGTTTCCCTACCAGATGCAGAAGAAAATGATGCTAAAAAGACCCCTTCAAGAGACTGCAGGAAAAAATTATACCCAAATGCCACCCCTTTAAAAAAATCTAATAGAGCAATAAGGTCAATCATATTCATCTGGCACCACAGGCTGAATAAGACATGGCAATGAAAATTGGCAGACCAGGAACAAAAGACATTAGAGAGTCCAGTCATCCCAAGTAATGCCCTGTGCATAGCAAGGCCCAGGACCTGGAACTATTTCTCTGTCTACAGAGGAAAAATGGTCAACTTCATAGGGGACAAATCTTGCACCAATAGGGTGCATTTATGTTGGTTAAAATAAAATCAATGAGATGTGTGAAGATGTGTGTGTGTGTGTATGCACACATGTCTGCAAGTGTTGGGATGGTGGGGAGGGAGAGAAGGAAGGAAAAAGACAAGTGTGTGAGAGGCAAGGGACTTGTGGTCCTGAAGAGTTACAAGCCAGATTTGCAAGTTCACAGCTGACATGAGGAATAAGGGCTGGGTGAGGACTGAGAATTAGAGACCAATTACCCTGCTTAGCACTTTAACCCACAGGAAATGAGGGTAAAGGGCTTGGCATTTCTACATATGTGGAGGAGTGAATCCAGATACCAAAAGGTGTGATGTGAGTGGGGTGACAGTGCCATCTACAAAACAGTCAGAAAAAGAAATTTCCCCCATGCCACATACCTTATAGTGGTGTTCACTGCATGTCGTCCTATGTTGCAAACAAATAAAGTTCTCAGGACCAAAAATCTCTCCCTACTAAAAGCCACTGACAGCATGCCCACATAGTAAAATAATGATATTTGGAGACCAGAAACCCAACCCTAATAAGATCACTTTCTTATGTTTTAATTTCTAACGAAGCCAGGAGTGGAGCAGTGGCCCACCAGGATGGGGTAGTGGGAGTGGTCTTCTCTGGGTGTAGTCAAAAAGGGGAATTCTGGTCACAGAGAATTTTAATAAAAGAATAACCCTGAGTGATAGCTGCTCCTATTTGCACCATCACCTCCATACTCCAGCATTTCTTAATAATGCCAGTAATAAAATACTTTCTCCCATCCCCAAAAAGGATCTTTCATTGTTTTCCAAAGTTGTTTTTGTATTGCTTGTACAAAACATCACTTAAAAAATAATTTTAAAACTACTGAGGTAAAATTGACATACAATAAACTGACATACATAAATCTAGTTTTGATATATGTATACACTCATGAAGCCATCACTTCAGTCAAATAGTGAACATATTCAACACTCGCAGAAGTTTCCTCCTACCCCTTGGTCATCTCTCCTGGGTGCCTCTTCCGCATCCCCATTGCCAAGAAACTACTGATCTGCTTTCTGTCCCTATACATTAATTGAATTCTTAAAAGTTTTATGTAAAGGGAATCATTTAGCATATACACCTTTTTGTATTTCTTAACTCAACATAATGATTTAAAGATTAATCCATTCACTGAGTGTATCAAAAGTTCATTTGTTTTTAAAATAAAGTAGCATTCCATTGTATTCATACAAGTGTGTGTTTATCCATACAGTTTGTGAGGGAAATTTAAGTTGTTTCCATTTTTTGGCATTTGTGTACACTTCTTTGTATGGATGTATGATTTATTTCCTTTTGAAAAAATAGCTAGGTTTAGGATCGCTGATTCATAAGGATGGAAGTTGTATGTTTAACTTTTTAAAAAGAAATTGTCAAATTGCTTTACAATACAAAATTGTAAGATTTTGCATTCTCACCAGCAATGTATGAAATTTCCAGTGTTCCACATCTTTGATAACATTTGATATGCTCTGTCAGCAGTTTCAGACATTTCAATAGGTGCGTAATGGTATCTCATTGGGGCTTTGATTTGCATTTCCCTGATGACTAATAATGTTGAACATCTATTTGTATGATTACCTTGTATCTGAATGTTTTTTTAGGGAAATGTTTTTCAAACCTTTTGCCCATTTTTATTTAGGTATTTGATTACTACTAATTTGAGAGTTCTTTATATATAAAGATTTTTATATAGAGAGGTACAAATGCTTTATCACATATGTAACTTGTAAATATTTAATCCCAGTTTCTACCTTGTGCTTTCTCATTCTTTCAAAGAGAAAACCTTCATTGAATGAAGTCCAATTTATCATTTTTTTTTCATTAGTGGATAATACTTTTTGTTGTATCTAAAAATTTGTTGACCAATCCCAGGTAGCAAAGATTTTCTCCTATACTTTCTTCCAGAAAATTTATAATTCCAGGTTTTTCATTGAGACCTATAATCCATTGTTATTTCTGTATGCAATGTGAGCTATGTGTCAAAATTTCCCTTTTTATGACTCTTTGACCCCTGCATTAGTTAGAGGAAATACAACCCCACATGCGTTATTTAGTTTGCAAGTATTTAAGTACTTTTCAGAGATCTTCCAGTTACTGATTTTTAATGTAATTCTATGAGATCTAAAAAACAATTTTGTGCAACTTGAATCATTTAACATTCACTAAGATCTATTTTACAATTTCTTTGGTAGGTATTATGTGTGCACTTGAAAAGGATGTGTATTCTGCTGTTGACTGAACTGTTCTAGAAGTGTACATTAGATCCATTAGATCCACTCTCTTTTTACTTGTGTTGATTTTAATAAGATATCTGCTGCCTTTTTTAAGTTTGTTCCTCTATTCATAATATGTGCTTTCCTTTTTCTGTCTGCTTTCAATAGTGTAGTTCTATGTCCAGATTCAAGCAATGTCACCATCATTTTCCATGTTATAGTTTTCTTCTTTTTGGTGTGCTTGGTGTTCAAGTTTCTTAGATCCATGTGTTAATATTTCTTTTAAATTTGGAAATTTTTCTGCCATCATTTCTTCAGACATTTTTCTCTGCCACCATGTCTCGAGAGACTCCAGTTATACATATATTCGGCTGTTTAGACATGTTCCACTATTTATGGCTTCTTGGTTCAGTTTTAAAATCTTTTTTATCTTGTTTCATTTTGAATCGTTACTCTTGCTATGAGTTCAAGTCCATTAATCTTTTCCTCTGTAATATCAAACCTTGTGCTAATCCTACCCAGTGTGTTTTCATCTCACACATTGTAATTTTTATCTGTAGAAGTTTGATTTGAGTATATTTTTAATCATCTGTGTCTCTACTTAACTTTTGGAACATATGGAATATAGTTACAATAAATGTTTTAATGTTCTCATCTGTTAATTCTAACATCTGTATCCATCCTAAGTTGATTTTTATTGATAAACATTTTCCTCATAATGGTTCATACTTTCCTGCTTCTTTGAATGTCTGGCAATTTTATACTGGATGCCAGATGCTGTGAATTTTATCTTATTGGGATATATTTTTATATTCCTATAAATATTATTAAGCTCTGTCTTGGTATGCAGTAAAGTTACTTGAAAACAAGTATCTTGCTTTCAGGATTTTCTAGGCTGGACTAACAATGTGTTCAGTCTATGGCTAATTATTCCCCACTACTGAAGCAAAATCCTTCTCTGTAATCAAAAAGTTCCATGAACTTTGAGGTTTTTCAGTTTGGCTGACTGGAACAGGCACTATTTCTGGACCCATGTTAGAATCAGGTAATGATTCGTCTTTTTTTTTTTTCTTATGGTTGTTTTTCTACTCCCCTGAGTCTAGGTTAGTTTCCTCACATGCGTGCTCTGATTCGTAATCTCCTGAACACCTGAGGGAGACTGTTTACAGACCTCTTGAGTGTTTTCTCTGTACAGCCCTCTCCTGTCTGGTATTCTGTTCTGTGAGCCCTACCTACCTTCGTTTTGCCAGACTCTCAATATAATCTACCCAGCTTGTGATTAACTCTGGCTCCTTCTGAGTTTTCTCTCCCTGCACTGGAGGCGGCGAATTTTTACAAAGCAGGAAGGTGGGATGACTTTAGGGCCCATCTTGTTTACTTCCCATCTCTCAGGGAGCCCCATCCTTTATCGCCTGTTGGCCAGTGTCTTGAAAAACATTGTTTAATATATATTTCTGATGTTTTGGTTGTTTCGTAAACCCAGTCCCTGATGTTCACTCTTATTGGTAAGCAGAAATCTCAAATCACAACAGGTGGCATTTTTCTGTGGTTAATACCAATTCTTTTCTACAAATAGTATAAATTATGGGGGCTATTATATGTTAGGAACTGAATCCTCACACCAAGTCCACACAGTAGGCACTACTGTCATTTCCACTATTCAGATGAGGTACCTGAAGTCCAGTGAGGTCAAGTAGCTTGGTCAAAGTCATACACTCAGTAAGTAGAAGTTGACCTAAGTTAGTGTGAAAATAAAGGCTGTGATCTTAACATCTTTGCTATCCTTTCAAGATTGTCAACCTACACATAATTTTTGTGTTATCATTCATGAAAAAATAGTCATGATCATTTTAAGGCATTTAGAACTATGGTTAATTTTTCTCTAGTGCAGACTTTAAACGTGTTTATTAAGCCAAGAATAATTAACACACCAGAGATATTGTATGCCTTGGGTTTAGATAAATACATCTAAATGTCATCTCATCAAGCCCAAATACCAACATTTGTGTGTGCTGCTTCCAACAACACAACCTCTGAAAACTTGTTTTTCTTTAATTGCAAAAGATACAAGATCTGTGGGAGTAACAGAATGCTTAATGTTGAGTGGTGCCAAATGCAGGTAAAACAGCTTGGGAAAAAGCAAGTCCCATTTGAGAGCTGCACTTAGGGCTTGGCAAGAGAGTCGTTTTATTCACAAGTTACCAGAGTCACTATAAAACTTTATTCCTCCAAATAAAGTGGTTTAGATGGAGCTGGCAACTGTCACTAAATAGACTGACTCCAAAGTTCCAGCAATGTGGATGGAATGTAAATAGGGCTAGAGATTTGGAAAAGTAGGTTGCCCGAGGGCTCAGCCAAGACTGGAGAGGTTGCATTGGTAAAGCAAGATTTAGCAGGCAAAGCTGAGGGGTTTGGGCTCAGTGCCCTATTTAGTTATCCTTTGTGTCTGAACAGCCCACTAACTATATGAAAGGAATCAAACCTTTGAGGTGCACCTGGTTTCATCATTTTGTGGCTTAAAGTGGGAAGAAGAGAGAGAACAAAGTGTTTTTCACCCTCTGGGTTATCCTAACATTTCTTGCAGCATGACCTTTCTAAAACATGAGTCTGAACGTGTAGTTTCCCTGACTAAACACTGTCACTGGTCCTTTACCAGGCATACAAGGGCTTCTATGGACTGGCATCTGATCTCTTATCATGAACCCATGCCTCGGACACATTCAACTTTTTGCTGTTCTCTAAATGTGCCATGCTATTTGATGCCAACATACTTGATTTATCTGCTCTATCTCTGTTCGGAAAGACCCTTGACACTTACCTTCCTAGGAAGAGCTTCTTATTCTTCAAATGACAGCTTAGAAGTCTCCTATTTGGTAAAAATGTCTTTGACTTGCTCAAGTAGACACAATCACTTCCTCCTTATTCGAACACTGCACCTCGCCCTTACTTCAATTATTGCATTTATCATACTATATCACATATGTGTATGTATATGCCCACCTCATCTATGACACTGTTATCTCCTGGTGGCAAAGGATATATCCCACCATGTCTGACAGGACCAATGATAGATAAGTAGGTATGTTGGTAAGAAGGAAGAAAGGAAGGAAGACAGAAAGAATGGACAGACTGAGAAAGAATATTCTTGAAAAATTTTTTTGATGTTTTAAAAAATGTTATAATAATATATGTTTAAAAACAGAGGAGTACTAAGTTAACCATCAAGGAAAATATCCTAGAACTTACCCAGAGCATTGAAAAGAAACATCTGTACTATTAGGTTAATGGAAAGACAGCAAAAGTTATTCTAACCCACTCTTCTTTGACTCTGATAATGTTTCTTCATTTTTTGATTTGTTGGCAACCATGATTTTACCTAATTGGCAATATGAAGAAAATTTAATTAAGTAATAGTATATATGGAGTTACTCTTAAAGCCTGAATATGTTTGTATTCTAATGTAATGCAGTCAATAAGAAATTTCTGATAATGAGGTATATGGTAAAGTCTTTATGAAGTTGAGATCACTGTCGTCTTGAGTTCCAAGAAGACACAATAAATTGTCATTGTGAGCTGCAGGCCGTGTGTATTTACTAACATCCTGTGCTAAGAAAAACACGGCAGTACATGCATTATGATTCTAGGATGAATATAAAGTCAAGAAATAAAAACACATGTGGAAGGACCCTTGTTAAAAAGCAACTAGTTAATACCAAACCTTTAACTTAATAGATGGGAAAACTACACCCCAGGGACATTAACTAATCTGCCCAAAACCGTACAGTGAATTGACAGGGAAGTGGAATCAAGAACTCAGGCCTCCCAATTCCCAGTCGAGGATACCTTTTACTACACATGGGATGGTTATCACTGGTATATACAAAAATACTTTCTACATCACACTGTTTCCATAATCAAATGCTTACCAGCATCTGGATTAACATAACCGAGTAGATTGAGCCAGATGCAGAACATTGAGGAGTGGCTGGCACTGGAGTGAACTGGAGACTAAATGCCCCACATAAAGGGGGCAGCCATCAACTGATGGTTTCCTTTCCATTTACCAATCTGAGCCCAGTGTTTCCCGATCCTCTGACTATTCACAAAGAGCCAGAAATCCAGGTAGTTATGTGATATCTCCTGGTGTCAACTAATTATTATTTCTTCATTTAAATACTGATCAGACCATTTTTTGTTCATGGGCAGCTTATACTATCAGTGTGCCTGTGTATAAATATGATACCAGAGAGACACAGTCGACAAGGAGTAGTATTAGCATATAAAATTTCAATTTTTTAGAAGCCCCAAAAATGCAACAGTTACTAAAGTGACCACTGTAAATATTATGACATATTATAGCATATATATTATAGTATGATATAAGATATTTCTCTTTGCAAAAGGTTGCATTAAGAGGTTTCTCTTAGTGAACTCCTCTAGTACATTCAAAATACAATTCTATTTCATGAAGCAATTGCCACGTACACAGCTTTCCAGGAGCATATCTACCACCTAAGTAGGCACATATCTGCACTTTTCAATAAGAGCTTAGATTTGGCATTAGAATTGTCCAGCAAGTCCTAAGTGTGTCTTCTCGCCTTCCTAGCAATAATAAAAAGATCTATATTTCATTTTTTATGTTAACCATAAAACATCTCATATCTTTGAAATTTATATTGTCCTAATACACATTTCTTCAAATGTTAGCTGGAAGTAGAAAAATGTATAAAGTTAGAGGAAATTTAATTTTAGTGTAAATATAATTGGATTATAGAGATCAGTGGTTCTCAAAGTGGGAGTTTCCGTGGCCCTTTCAGGACTCCATGAAGTTAAAACTATTTTCATAATTTATGAAGACATTTTCCTTTTTCACTATTTTTGATGATGCTTCAAAAGTAATGACAGGGAAAATTTTTGAAACCCTAACATAAACCAGTGGCATCAAGCTATACATATTCAGCATTGTATTCTTCACCACCACACTCATGGAAGGAAAAGAAAACTGCCAGTTTCACTTAACTGTCCTGATGAAGCATTCAAAATGATTGCTCTTATTAAATCTTGACCCATGAGTACAAACTTTTTAACATTCTGTATAACAAAATGGGAAGTATACATATAGCACTTCTGCTTAATCACGAGTTATGGTGGCTGGCTCAGGAAAAATGCTTGTATGATTGAGCGGCAAGCTAAAACTACCTATCTGCATTTGTGAATGGAAGACCATTTTCACTTGACAGCTGGGTGACAAACTGCTGTTATTCAGACATCTTTTCAAAAGTTAAAAAAAAAATAAGCGTATTACTTCAAGGAAAACAACTGATAGTATTTGTTACTAAGGATAAAATGTGATCTTTCAAGCAAGAAATAGAATTATGGATAATTTGTAACTGCCCCAATAAGCTTGACAACTGTCCATTCTTAGACACTTCAGAGGAGATTGTTGGTGATATTAATAAATGTGATTTTTTGATACTGCATGATGAAATCCATTAACATATAGATCTGTGTAACATGGTAAACCAGGATTTCCCAAATGACCAATTGATGATGTTACAATTGTGCATTATTAAAAGATCCATGTAAATTTTAAGATAAAGCAATAGATTTTAATATGAGTATATAAAAATTCCTTTGATAGCATGTCAGATTTCATGTTATAAGTACCCCTTGTTGAGTTTTTATATTTCAATATCTAAGAAGAATGTCCACAATTATCTTAAAAGGCTATTTATTAGAATACTCTTCACTTTTCCAACTCCATATCTACATGATGCCAGATTTTCTTCATATACTTCACTCAAAAGAGTATATTGCAAATGATTGAATGCACTTGCTTCAGTAAGAATTTCACTTTTCATAACAAATATTTTTTGTTTTGCAGAATAGAGTTATTCTTCATAAAACATATAATTTATGTTAACATGGATTACACTTTTTATTGTTATTTTTAAATGAATTACTAAATAAATATTTTTAAAATATGTTTTAATGTCAAATATGATAAACCTTGGTAGAGATAGTCCACATAAACAAAAGCTCTGTGGAGTCTCAATAATTTTTTAAAATGTAAAGGGGTTCTGAGACCAAAAAATTTGAGAAACACCGCTGTATATATTAACTTGTTCAATAAATACTCATTGAAAGTCTAATACCACAGTCAAAATGAGGGGATAATATGGTGAGCTGGAAAGACACAGCCCATACTATCATGGAAATGATCAGCTTGATGGGAAAATGGATGAGAAACAAGTAACATATTCAACAATAAATTAATCATAAGTTTTCAAAAGTGCACTGTAAGAAATAAACAGGGTGCACTGTCAGTAACTAAACAAGATCTCTTACCATGCCCTACTTCCATCCCTCCAGTCTCACATCTTTCTCTACGTTGACATTATAGTTTTACAACTATTACTTCTACCTGCCAAGATCTATTATTTTCTATTGGTAATATCACTGTAATTTTTTTTTGAGGCACCACCTTTCCAAAAGTGGACATATGACTCAGTCTTAACAAGAGGACTGAACCACTTTCCTGTCCAAAGTGCTCAGGAAGGGGTGTATGACACAAGTTGAACTAGAGCGTTCTCATGAACTAAGATGAACGATAATAAGGACCATCTCTCCACAAGGTGGAGAGAATGTACCTGAGACCAAAGCTAACACTGAAAATCAGAGGCAATAAATGGAGAAAGAGATGAAGATGTATTTACAAGAGAAAGAAAGGAGAGGGAAAGGGATATTATTCTATTATTCAATATATTATATTAATTGTTTTCTTTCCATTTTTGTGCAAGCCACCACTACTTCCTTATCCCATATTCATCCATTTTCTTTACGAACTACATTCAACATGAAGTACCAGAATACTTGCAAAAAGCACTTATGTATCAATGATCCATAATTAACAAATAGAGATACAAGTTAATCTCTTTCCATTCCTTTCCCTTCCTTTCTCAATGGAATCACCATCTCAAAGTCACTGTTCATATTGCTATTATTATATTTTTACATCATAATTAAGGTATATAACAATTATCAATACATACAGTTTTTGTGTTTTAAAGTTTATATAAATGGAACTACACTGTGTAAATCCATTTGCACCTTGCATTTTTCACTTAGTGTGATGTTATTTTAAAATGTTTTCATTTGATAGAAAGCTTTTCTTTCATTTTAACTGCTCTTAGAATCTCACTGTATGAATTTACAACTTGACTTGATAATGCCAAAACTCTATCCAAAATGGTTGTGACAACTTTGATGCCAACTTACAGTAGATGAGACCATTTGTTTTACTAGTCCCTTATCAATAATTAGTATAATCAGGCTTTCTGATCTTTGCTAATCTAATGCAATGAAATTGTTGAATATTTCATTGTTACTTTAATGTCCACTCTCCTGCTAACTAATGGGTTCACCCATCTTTGTAAATGTTTATTGGCTAAAGTTACCTTCTCTTTGAATCAGCTATTAATGTATTTTGTTCTTCTTTGTTGTTATATAGGAGTTTATCCATTCAACGAATATTCATTGAGTGTCTACTATTTGCCAAGTACCGTTCTAGGTACCAGGGATCTAGCAGTACACAAAACAGACAGAATCTCAGCCCTCATGGAGCTTATATTCTAGTATAGGAGCTATTTAAATATTCCATATACAAATATTATCCATTATTTTATTTCATATATCTTTTCTAAGCCTCCAGCTGGTATTTAACTTTGTAGTATCTTTTGATACACATTTTGAGTGTTAATATAGTCACAATTATCAATAATGTCTTTTATGATTTGTGTTCTTTAGGTTTTACTTAAGGAATTCTTTCTTACCCCCAAGTTTTAAGGTGCATGCTTATATTTCTTGTAATTTATTTTTTCACATATAAATTTAATCCACTGGGGATTTGATTTTATGATATTCTGTAAATTAAGATTTTAATTGTATTTTTTCATGTGCTTACCATCTGTTTCAATACTATGTTTGAATGATAAATTCCATTACCACTGATTTCTAATGTCATTTCTACAGTATATCAAGTCTCTACATATATAGGTGAATGGACTTTTTTTCCCTGGTCCTCCATTCTGTGGTCTCAGTGTCTATCATCATGTCAGGTAGCATAAAGTTCCTCTATTCATAGTTGTTGAATCCAAATGAATTAAAAAATGATCATTCTCTTAATCCTAAAGAAATATTCACGGATGCATGAAAAGATGTATTGTACTAGGATGTTTATCACACAATTTTTAATAACAGAAAAATAAAACTTTTCCATAATGAATATACCCAACAATGAGAGACTGATTAAAAATGGACACTATATTCAGGTGCTGAATTAATGTGCCCCTTTTGAAATCTAACCTGGCAGATACAAACTTATTGACATGGGGATATGTTCACAACTTACTAAAAAACTCAGGTTACAACAAAAAGATCACATTTTATTTAAAAATATATTACAATATACACAGAGTAAAACATTTAAATGATAGATGCTAAACTGGTAAAGGGTGATTATTTCAGTGAAGTGGGATATTTATTTTTTTCCCTTATTTATAGTTCCTCAAAATTCAAAATATTTTCCTAGGTAAATTTTTAAATAATTCCATTAATTTCAGCTTCCTTATCATAACCTAAAGGATGGATGTACTACTTAATATTTAATTAACTTCGCTGGGGAAGTCAGTATAGTGGAAAGAACATTTGCTTTGAGACCATAGAGACTCTAGTTCAAATTTTGTTGCCAGTATTTTCTGATCACGTGTTCACATGCTGTCCCTGAGCCTTAGTTTCTGCAGTTACAAACTGGAATAATTCATGAAACTAATGTGTGGAATACATTCAGTAGTGTATTTAAGCAGAGGCCACGGTGCCTAGCATATTAAAAAATGGTAGATGTTGTTAATGATATACAGTATTCAGGAGGACATGATGCTGTGAAAGACAAGGCATCTCACAGAATGGAAAGGGCACCATAGCATAGAAATCTCTTCTCAGAGCTGGCTCTGAAAGAGATACTGTCTTCAATCATGTTTCCAACAAAACTGTTCCCACGGACAATGAAATAGAATGACGGTTCTGACAGAGATCTTCTTGGGAGTATGTCCCCAGAACATGTGTTGAACAAATGTACCTCTGTGTGTGTTTGTGTGGATGTGTATGCTTGTATTCAATTTGGCTTGTTGGTGTATGGCTCCACAATAAAATAACAGGGCTCAATACATTTTGATTTGAAGAGAAGGGTGACAATTTATGATACTGAATTACTGTGTGAAATCAAATAACTTTGGGCTAGGTTTCAGGAAATAGGACACTAAAAAGGTCATGTTTTACAGCTAAAATTTACTCTGCTATAATTTTGAGTAATAAATCATGGTGGAACTTACCAAAAGTTCAAAACCAGATTTTTCTATGGTTACCATAGTGAACAGCAAAGAGCTAGAAGATTAACTACATTTAAAAATGAAACTATGTTATAAATTGT
This sequence comes from Phataginus tricuspis, assembly GCA_029783875.1. Lineage (NCBI taxonomy): Eukaryota > Metazoa > Chordata > Mammalia > Pholidota > Manidae > Phataginus > Phataginus tricuspis. Next base: position 118,935,521 of record JAQQAC010016209.1, on the reverse strand, counting down.
ATAATTATTACTATACACATTTTGAATTTTTTTTTTACAATTTATTTTATTTTAGTATCATTAACCTACAATTACATGAGCAATATTGTGATGATTAAACTACCCCCTTCATCAGGTCCCCCCACCAACCCTATTACAGTCACTGTCCATCAGTGTAGTGAGATGAGAATCACTACTTGTCTTCTCTGAGCTGTACAGTCCCCCCGTGCCCCCCCACCCTATGTCTGCCAATCGTAATGCCCCTTTTACCCTCTTATTTTACCAATATTCAAGGAATGTGGTATGTTAATGCATATATATACATGTACATAAATAAAAGATGACAACCAAATTCCCCTTGTGTGAGTGTTAATATGAAAAGCCTTGCAAACTTATAACAAAAAAGAAAACCAGAAACAGAGTTCACCTGGCTTTGAATTATATTCAGTAAGTGATGAAAAAATGCATGCCGTTCAGAGCACTAAAAACACTTATTTAACGAGTTGTGTTTCAGCTCTAAAGAGATGGAATTAGCATTGCTCCTGTCTAGAGAAGACCTTAGTAGAATCTTGACCTTGCCACCTTTACCCTTATTCTGTTGTTTACAATTATTCTACATCCTTAACCTCTTGTTTAGAAACTTCTCTGTTGTCTATCATCACTGGCACTGGATATTCATCACTTTTCTTAAAGCCTTCTCAAAATAGACCCTTGTGTTTTCCATTCTGCAGCTACTGCAAAGTCAAGAAGTGATAGCTAGAGCATTCCTCCACCACATTCATGTAAAATTCTTTGCTGTTTGGAAGCTCCTAGTATTCAACTATACCACCTTCTAAATCTTGTTATTCTACCTACGAATTTATTGGTTAATCCCCTAATTCAGAGGTCAGCAAACTATAGATCATGGGATAAATTTATTCTGCATTATTTTGGACATAGAATTTTATTGGGATAGACACACTTGTTCACTACAACACAATGTTGAGTAATTGCCCAACAGAGACCGTATGACCTGAAAAGACCATCTATCCCTTATAGAAGTTTGCTGACACTAAAGTATTTGGCTCCCTCTCACATTTCCCTTCTCAAGCCCAGTCATCTTCTTTCATGGCTTTAGAATGACCCAATCAGCAATACCCCCAGTGCTTTGACTTCTTCATTGTCAAAGGACATCAACTCTACTCTTCTTCAGTGGTGACCTTTGCGCATGATCATCCCCCAGATCTTCTTAACACCTAAAACTGCTACATTTCTCTAATCTTAAACTCAAATATCCCACTTTCTGTCCACAACTACACTTGCTATTTTTTGTTACAGAAAACACTAGAGAGGTGGATGTGAGGGATAGCCATATAAAAGCTATGCTTGTGTGCATGTGATAAAGAAGTTCATACCAATAAGGAATAAAGAGAAGACTGCAAAGACAGAACTTTGGGGAATGTTCAGATTTTGAGAACTAGAGAAGTCACGGATGGATCCTGACTTAAGGCCCTACCAGAGAAGTAGGAGGGGCACTGGAAGAATGCAGTATTGTGGAACCCATGGGAATGTAACTGACAGGGAAAAGATGGTCACTAATGTCAACTGCTACTGAGAAGTCAAAATGTATAATGAGGACTGAAGCAGAGTAGTGGTTATATAACACAACACTGGAAGAAATGGCTGAATGCAAGTATGTCAGCTCATGTTTTTCTTCTCAAAAGGCATTGTTGATCAAAACTTTCATTAGATTGTGCAAACCAATTTTTCAGGGGACATATAGTCCTAAAAATAATAAAATTAGCATTTAACATCTAACAATGATTATGAAGGCACACATTTAAATAAGTATATTTTATGATAAAATATTAGTAAGGAAACAGATGTGCATGCTGAGCAGTAAGGAGTATCTTTATATATGTCATACTTGTTACCAGAACTAAAGGCAAAATAGAAGTGGTAAAATAGAACAGAATTGCTTGGATTAGAACATCCTTTGTGACCCCTTTTTCTTCCTCCCTTAAGTCAAGCTCTTTTCCCAAGGATCCACAACAATAAAATTGTGATATTCTCAAATTATTGGCTTGCAGACCACCTCTCAGCATATTGATAAAGGTGCTTAATTTTCTTAGTAGGCAGAGTCCTTTGGAATAAAGAAAGAGAAGTACAGAAACATATTAGAAGTAGCATTCATTCCTTTAGCAGGCATTTGTTGAGGGCCTTCTATGTGCTAGTCACTATGCTTTGTGGGGAGGGGCAACTACCTTGATGCAAAGTACAAATTAGAGAAAACAGAATATGCAAGTTGTGGAAAATGCCAGGTGAACCTAGGTTTGCTTTCACACGTATAGCTGCTGTAAGGATGATTTTCTCCCAAAGTTTTATATAAGCTGGAAATTATTTATGAAAATAACAAAAGAAAATATTCATAAGATCACTGGACCATGAAATATTCAGCTACTGTGAATAATCGAACTTTATCTCTGAAGGTCCTGGTCTCTCAAAAGTAGGATAGAGAGAGTTGCTGGTAGTGCTTCAAAGAGGTTAGGCTTAGATAAACTGAAAGCAAAATATCATAAATCCTTATCAAATCTGTTTCTTGACTTAATGCTACAATAGAGGGTAGAGAACTACAATGCTCTAGTAGGAGATGAGTCACAGGAAAATGGCTGTGCTTTGGTGGGAGACAGGACCTCTGGAAGGTCTGAAAACAAACATCTTGCTTTCAGTAAGGATCAAGTAGAGGGCATCTAGAATAGGGCAGGGCCAAAACGAGATTAGACGAAGATGGAAAAAGAATAATTTTCCCAACTCTTTGGAAGAGCTGGCTAAAAGTCAACATTTGTGTGAGGGTTGGGGGTGTCTGTGCAAAGTAGAGACAACCAGTCAGTAGTGTCAAGCTCCATACAGGTATATAATCCATCTGAATCTTCTCAAGAGCATGTCAAAGAATCAAATACACCCCAATGTACAGATTCCTCAAGGACTCAGCCATCACTTATCGACTAACTGACACTTGATTTGGCAGAATAGAAACAAGGGGTTGACTATTTCATGTAGCCACCACTGAAGTTAGGCTGACAAAAATTAATTGCACTCATCTTTTTTCCTCTTACTAATTAAGTTTCCTTTTTAACTTTTTTTCGAAATATAATTTATATACAGAAAAGTTCACATGTAAGATGTCTCAATGATTTTGCAGAAAACAAACATGCCCATGCAACCAACAACCAGATCAGAACACAGAATATTACCAGCTCCTCAGAAGCCCTCTCACTGTCCCTCCTGAATACAAAATAAGCTGTTTTAGTTGTGTTTTGAGTACCTGTCTTCTATTGCAGAAGTTCACAAGACCTCTGAGGAGAAGAACATGTCAATGCAGCAATATTTCAGGAGCAGAATTACCTGGGGGAAACCTCTATGTCGTTCATTCATTAAGTGCTACAACACAACCCAAATGTATGTGGGGGGTCTTAGGGTAAGTGGGCCAAGATCCTTGTATTACAGATGGCAAACAGTAGTCGCAAAACTATATCACAAAAATACCTATGAGGGAGTTAAAGGGCAATTTCTGACATCACCTTGTGAGAAAAATGACTCCAAAGATAAAGAAATTTGTTACTGTAGTAGAGTGCATGGGGCTGATGGATTTTGCTAGCCAAAGTCATGAAATGCTGTGTGAGTTCGCTTCAGGCTGCCTCACACCAAGTGCAACGTGCTGTCTTTCATAAAGCTTTTCCTCTGGCCCGGTGGGGATGCTCTTGCTTCTTTGGACCACACATTGTACCCTACACTTTTATCTTGACATGCACCATTCTCTGCCACTTCTAGTACCGTGGTATTGTCATTGGTATATTTGTCTCGCCTTCTGCACAAGAGGGTAAGGGACTTGAAGGCAGGCACAGTATCTAAATTGTGTTTGTTTCTGCTTCCTTTGGTGTCTAGTTTTGTGACCCTGCTCCACCACGCCACATATATCTACAAAGGTGAGTGCACACAGGTATGTAATACAAGTAGTTTGAATCTCAGTACTAATTATTAGCTTTGTTAAACTCATACCATTTCAGTTTAACAAGTACATTTCATAACACTTATTCTGTCAGTCAGTATCCACATTTACCCTTTGTTTCCCCTTCCCCAACTAGTTTCTTAGAATGTAAAAGCCTTTGTATAAATTGAAGTAAGGTACAACTTCCACAGCCATATAGATTATGAATCTACACAAGCAATACAATAAAACTGGGCTTGTGAAAGAATTACCTCAAAAAAATATCAGGCTTGCTTTGCCTCTATTGTTTTAGAGTCAGAAATTCCCTTGTTTAAGTTTCAGAATGAATTAGGGTAAAAGATACTGAGATGTTTGAGAACTGCACACTGTTCAATGTGACACAGCTAAGAGAGATAGGAACATGTTTTCTGTATTCACGATGTCTTAATATTCATCACCTTCCCCAGATTTTTAAGACACTTCATCAATAAGTAAACCATTGACATTTTAACTAATTCTGACACACTTAAGATTTAACTGTGAAGAAAGGGGTTTTGAAAGACATCAACAAATATAGAATGATGAATAATTTAACAACTATTAAAATTAAAGTAAAGGGGTTATAGCTAATTTGGTTTTCCTTCTGTTTCCATTCCCTCTAAATTTGGAATCTCTTCTCTCTCCTTTCTCTGTTTCATGAACACAAAAAAAGTTTACTTTTGGTCAAATTAGACTACCAATTATGTCTTTCCTATGTGTTTTATATATTTCCATTGCTTTTTTTCAAATTTCAACACTTTGAGTTTTGCACTTTTTGAAACAATGGCAAGAAGAAAAAGGAATTACCAATCAGATAGATGTTTTAATTGGCTTTCCTTTCTAAGAGTCATATGAGGGATATTTTATTAATAGCATATCAAAGTCATACTTATATCTTTCATAAATCCATTTCTTAAGTTGGTCAGTCAATGAAGGAGTAACTCAATGATCACTGACTGAGTTCATATTATAGGTCAGACATTGCCATAGGCAAATGTGACCAACCACAACCACAGACTTAGAGAAATTTACACTATTGTAGGGGACACTAACAAGAAATAAAGAATTAAAAAATGGTAGTAAGAGGTACACAGTATAACCAGGTACAATGCAAGCATGGATTGGGGATGCGAACATGAGCAAAATGTTAGGAGATGAGAAGAGTTTCCCAAGACAAAGTAACTCCAACTGGTTCAAACCCATCTGCCCCTGACCCACACATAAACAAAGTACCCCAAAGGCAACTGGGGGTAAAATTGCAATATTTCCAGAATCCCTCACTTGGTCTTAGTGCATCTCCATATCAGTAGGTGTTTCCAAGGGGTGGAGAGAAGTAGCCCATTTCCATACCAGTAGGTGATTACAAGGGGGAGCAAGGTTGGGTGGGATCCCTTTTTGCAGCCGGGTCATGAGAGACACAGGCAAGCAGAAGTGGACAACTGCTTCTAAGCAATAAATGGGTTTCTCCCCCTTTTTTTCTCCCTTTAACTGATTTCTGTTTCAAAGGCAATTTGCTCCGGGCTGGGAACAGATTACAGCAACAGAAGGAAGTAAGAGCATTTTAAGTGTGTCCTGGGCTTAGTTTTAGATCTCACAAAACACAAACCTTCAAATTAAGGAGGATGGGGCCTTAAACAGCTATGAAAGGTGGTTAATGTGCCAACTGCCATGTCAGAGGGCAGGGGTGGAGGGGCTGGCACACAGGGAATCTGTGACAGCCAAGGCTGCCAATGCTCCTTCACTGGGCCTTCCTCTGTCCTCCTTGTGCTGTTTAGAGGCTACTTGTGTCCTTCTTTCTTTTCTCCTCCATCTTATTTTCTATCATTTCTTAATGTTTGTCTTGGCCGCTCTCCCTTTTCTACAGGCTCCAAGAGATGATTTATATTTAGTTTTAGTTATTGGCTGACTTTTCTGACTCTAATTGTTGGCTGTGCCTAAAAATCAATTGAGTTGAAGTTTTATCTTTCCTAATTATGAAAACTTTCCCTGAGAGCAAACTCACCACAAGAGAAGAGAGACTCTGGAGTGGGGATTGAAACTAAATACTCTTAATGAGAAAATATTCATGACACTTGTTAAAGCAATAAGGTAGACTTTATGCAGGACTGTCACAATAGGTATAGGGTATTCTCCAGTGGGGAGAGAGATAGGACTGAAACCCAAATATGATAGAATAAAGTGGGAATGAAACCCAAGGAGTGTCGGGAGCCAGACAATCAGGCTGAGCAGCGGCGGCTGTCGCCGCCATCACAGAGCTTTCGCGGGGACTCCATTTTGTTGCTGACTTGCTGCTGACGCACTTCCCGTTCTTCATGCTCAAGTGCGCATGCACCCACATGGACTCCATTTTGTGCTTGGACACCATCTTGTTGCCTGCTGCCTGGACTGCTCTTTGAGCGCATGCTCACAGACTGCTCTTCCATAGGACTTTGGTATAAGGCTTCATTTGCATGCTAAACTGCCAATCAGGATTAGCCACGACCCCTTCCCACTTGAGCTATGCTATATAAGCTGTGTGTTTCCGCAAATAAACGAGACTTGATCAGGGAACTGTCTTGTCTCCATTCCTCGCGTCTTGTGTCCCTATTCTCCTCCCCCTCTCTTCGGGTTCCTACGTTGTCTCTCCTGCAGGTCAGGAACAAGTGGCGCCCAACGTGGGGCTCGAAGAATGAGGGGACTCCGAGAGAGAAATCAAAGGAAATCCGTGCGGTACCGAAGAAGTTGAAACTCCTGGGTCGGCCAAAACTCAGCCACCAGACCTGAGCGGGGAGGCCCAGCGCTCGAAAGGATCGGTGAGTCAGATATTTATAAAACATGGGGCACACACAGTCTTCTCAAAAGGAGAATTTTATAGCAGGATTGAAACAAGCCCTTCAGACGCGGGGAGTGAGAGTAAAACGTAAGAATTTAGAAACTTTTCTTGCCTTTTTGGATAAATTCTGTCCTTGGTTACCTCAAGAAGGGACCATAGATGCGCAAATTTGGAAGCGAGTTGGAGACTCCATGAATGATTTTTATCGGACCTTTGGTCCGCAGAAGGTGCCTATTGTAGCATTTTCCTACTGGAATCTTATTAATGAAATGTTAGAATGTAAAGGTGATTTCAAAGATGTAGTTGCGGTAGTAGAGCAAGGTGAAGCTATTTTACAGGACATAAAGTCAGATCAAGAACAGGGAAAGAAGAACACAGCAGAAGCTCCTGAGCCCACCGGAGAGCTCATTTCACTCTCTAGTGAGAGTTTCAGTTCAGATGAGGAAGTCGAGGATCCGCCATTAAGTAGGGCGCGGTCCAAGAGTCAGAACCCTACTGTAGCTCAAAAGGAGGAAGTAAGATCAAAAAAGAAAAGCACCGCGAAACTTCCGCGTCCGCCCTCATACGGCACGTTACTCTCTGAGGCGTGGAAAGTTGAGAGGGAGGGGCTGATACCTTCTGTTCCGCCCTTCTCTACCACACCCTGTGCACTTCCCATTTTAGACCCACAAGAGGAAGTGCACAGAAAAATTGAATTCTTAAAGGCACAAATCAAACTAGAGAAAGAACATCAAGCCTTAATAAAAGAATTAGAGGAATTAAAAATTGGAAAGACAGACGAGCCCAAGCCAGCTCTAAGCCAAACCACTCCACCACCTACTAACCAGACCCCCTCGATGGGAGCTCTTTCGCAGCCACCTACTATCAAGCGGACAGTATTAGCCGATCTGTCCTCTGTAGATCCCTCTGGTTCCATTGAACAATTTCCAGTTTTTGAGACAGGTCCTCAAGATGCCAGGAATAGAGAGCTTCATAATTTAGATTTTAAAATTATAAAAGAATTGAAGTTGGCAGTAGCCCAATATGGAGCAACTGCCCCCTATACTCAAGCTGTCTTAGAGGCAATTTCAGATGCATGGATCACGCCGGCTGAGTGGCAAACAATAGCTCGAGCCACTCTCTCAGGGGGAGATTACTTGCTCTGGAAATCAGAATATGTTGAGGCATGTAAAGACACCGCCCGGCGCAACTTGCAGGCTGGTAATGGAGGTACATTGGAAATGCTCCTCGGGGAGCCTCCCTTTGAAGGCGCAGGCAATCAAATGCAGTTTAATCCATTCCTTTATGCTCAAGTTAGCACAGCCGCCTTAAAAGCTTGGAGGAGACTTCCTTCCAAAGGTGATCTAAGTTCCAGCTTACCCAACATAAGACAGGGACCTGATGAGCCCTTTGCAGATTTTGTTCATCGACTCATGACTGCTGCGGGGCGCATCTTTGGTACTCCAGAAGCAGGTGTAGAAGTTTGTCAAACAGCTAGCCTTTGAGAATGCCAACTCTGCCTGTCAAGCAGCCATCAGGCCTTATAGAAAGAAAGCAGATTTAACAGGCTATATTCGCCTATGCTCAGACATAGGTGCAGGGTACAACCAAGGCTTAGCCATGGCTGCCGCCCTTCAAGGAACTACCGTCTCACAGCTGCTGTCTAAACGTACCGTTTGCTATCACTGTGGGAGAGAAGGGCATTTTGCAAAAAATTGCAAAGGGCCACCCTCAACTTTGGGGGCAGAGTCTCCCAGAAGATTGCCCGGGTTGTGTCCTCGCTGTAAGAGAGGCAAGCATTGGGCCAAGGATTGTAGATCCCTCACAGATGTTCAAGGGAGACCCCTTTCCCAGCAGGGAAATGGATGGAGGGGCCAGCCTCAGGCCCCGAAACAAGTATATGGGGCAGTGCAGTTTGTTCCTCAGTCAGCCAACAACCCATTCCTCCCTCCCTCAGAGAGGCCAAACAATCAATTTCCCGACTCTGCAGAGCAACAGCAGATAGCTCAGGACTGGACCTCTGTTCCGCCGCCCACACAGTACTAACCCCTCAAATGGGAGTCCAAGCCCTGCCCACGGGAGTTTACGGGCCCCTTCCGCCTAATACTTTCGGGCTACTACTTGGCAGGAGTGGAGTTACCATGGCAGGCCTGCAAGTTTTCCCTGGAGTCATAGACAATGACTACACAGGAGAAATAAAAATCATGGCATCTTCTCCAAAAGTGATCTCTACTGTAAACCAGGGTCAACGCATTGCTCAATTATTGTTACTCCCCATGCTTACAACCAACCATAAAGCCCATAGAGCAATGCGTGGGTCAGGAGGCTTTGGCTCCTCAGATGCTTATTGGGTACAACATTTAACACACAACAAGCCCATGTTAACTCTATGGCTTGACGAAAAACAATTCGAAGGCCTAGTAGATACAGGAGCTGATGTTACTATACTTCAAAAAGCTCTATGGCCTTCTAGCTGGCCACTCACTCCTACCATAACCAATTTAACAGGGATAGGGCAAACTCAAAATCCTGAAAGAAGCGCCAAATTGCTTACTTGGAGAGATAAAGAGGGAAATCAAGGTACCATTCAACCTTTTGTCCTACCAGGACTTCCCATTAACCTCTGGGGAAGGGACTTGTTAATGCAAATGAAAGTGCTTATGTGCAGCCCAAACGAAATCCTTACAGCTCAGATGTTAAAACAAGGTTTTACACCAGGCAAGGGTTCAAGAAGGTTAGAAGATGGGATAACATCACCCATTTCACCTTCGCCCAATAAGTCCAGAGCCGGTTTAGGCGCATATCAACAAAATTTACCCTAGTGGCCACTGTTCCTCCTGCACCCCATGCTGACCCTATCCAATGGAAAAGTGAAGACCCAGTCTGGGTAGATCAGTGGCCATTACTTGGTGAGAAATTACAGGCAGCCAAGCAGTTAGTGCAGGAACAGTTAGCTGCAGGACACATAGAAGATAGTCTATCTCCCTGGAATACTCCTATCTTTGTAATAAAGAAAAAATCAGGAAAGTGGAGACTCTTGCAAGATCTAAGAGCTGTCAATAGATCTATGGTTGTTATGGGGTCCTTACAGCCTGGGCTTCCTTCACCCAGCGCCATACTTTTTAATTGGCCAAAAATTATCATTGATTTAAAGGACTGCTTCTTTACCATCCCCTTACATCCAAAAGATAAAGAATGTTTTGCATTCAGCGTTCCTTCTACAAATTTCAGGGAACCTATGCACAGATATCAGTGGAAAGTGCTCCCGCAAGGGATGGCTAACAGCCCCACCTTGTGTCAAAAATTTGTATCAGCAGCTTTATTGCCAACTCGCTCAAAATGGCCGCGTGCTTACATCATCCATTACATGGATGACATTTTGTTAGCCCTGTCAGATCCTGCACAATTACTCCTCCTTTATGATGCCTTAAAAAAGGATCTTACAGCACATGGCCTACACATAGCCCCAGAAAAAGTACAACTCCAAGATCCATATACTTATCTAGGATTCCAACTATTTAAAAATCAAGTTACAACTCAGAAAGCTCACATAAGAGTAGATCAGCTAAAAACCTTAAATGATTTTCAAAAATTGTTAGGAGATATTAATTGGCTGCGACCATACTTAAAACTCACCACTGGAGAGCTCAAGCCCCTTTTTGATATATTACAAGGAGATAGCAATCCAACCTCCTCTAGAGTGTTAACTCCCTCAGGACGCGAAGCTCTTGCCTTAGTTGAGACCGCTATTAAGCAACAATTTATATCCACCATAGATTATACTAAACCCTTACAATATATATAGTTTTCCCTACTTCTCATACACCTACTGCAGTCCTCTGGCAGACTGCTCCTATATTATGGGTACATCTAACCTCTTCCCCTGCAAAAACCATACAGCCATATTATGCTGCTACTTCACAGCTTGTTTGGCTAGGCAGAAAGCAAAGCAGACTTTACTTTGGCAAAGATTTTGAGATGTGCATCGTACCTTATACTGCAGCCCAAGTAGACTGGCTGTTTCAAACCACTGAAGAGTGGCCCATAGCCTTTGCAGCTTATGCAGGAACCATAGACAATCATTTTCCCCAAGATAAACTCATTCATTTCTTACGTGTTCACGAGTTTACTTTTCCACAAACTACATCTCTACAACCTATATCTGATGCCTTAAACATATTCACTGACGGTTCTTCCTCTGGAACCGCCACTTTTCACTGTAAAGATACCACACATAGTTTTCCCACTCCACATAGATCAGCTCAGCTTGTAGAACTCAGTGCCATTCTAGCTGTTTTTACTTCCTATAAGTCCACACCTTTGAATGTATTTACTGATAGTGCTTATATAGCTCAAAGTATACCTTTATTAGAAACCACAGCATTCATTAAGCCTTCTTCTACTGCCCATACATTATTTCTACAGATACAAACCCTTATTAGGCAAAGACCCTGTAAGTTCTATATAGGACATGTCAGAGCACATTCTAATCTCCCAGGGCCCTTAGCCCTTGGTAATGCAACAGCTGATGCAGCTACGCAATTGATATGCTTTCACAGTGACTCAAGAATTGCTACAGCCCAAAAGGCTCATGCCCTACATCATCTTAACGCTCAAACACTACGCTTATCATATAAGATAACTAGAGAGCAAGCTCGCCAAATTGTTAAGCAATGTCCTTCTTGCCTTACTTCTCTCTCTACACCCCACTATGGAGTTAACCCAAAAGGACTTATACCTAATGCACTATGGCAAATGGATGTTACACATTATACTGAATTTGGTACTTTAAAATACATCCATGTTTGCATAGATACCTACAGTGGTTTTATTTGCGCTTCCCTTCAGACAGGTGAGGCCACCAAACATGTAATTGCACATTTGTTACATTCATTTACAATTTTAGGTATACCATCAAAAATAAAAACAGATAATGGCCCTGGATATACTAGCTCCTCTTTTGCTAATTTCTGTAAATATTTCTCCATTACTCACACAACAGGTATCCCATATAATCCCCAGGGACAAGGTATAATAGAGCGAGCCCATCTTACCTTAAAACTTTATCTACAAAGAATAAAAAAGGGGGAGTATTACCCTATAAAGGGCTCGCCCAGAAACCTTCTGAATCACACTCTTTTCATTTTGAATTTTTTGCTTTTGGACGCCCAAGGGCGATCTGCAGCAGACCGTTTGTGGCACCCCAAGAGTCAACAAGACTATGCAAAAGTTATGTGGAGAGATCCAATGACCAATCAATGGTCTGGACCTGATCCTGTCCTCATATGGGGGCGAGGCTCAGTATGTGTCTTTGACACAAAAAATGAGGCAGCCAGATGGCTACCAGAAAGAGTCGTAAAACAGATGCTCATAACTCTTAAAGTTATATCTTTTCCTCATAGTTAATTATATGCTTTGATGACTTAGACATGCCTAAGAATCCTCTGTTGAGAGTAGCATGCTTAAATTAGCCCCCCATTTTTATTTCTTTATAGAGAACCATGCTTCCCTCACTGTTCCTGTTGCAGCTGACCACTAGCCTTTTGCACTTAATATCTGTTCATGGAGAACCCAGGTGGGCTCTGCTGCGCAACCCCCCCGATTCTACAATCGGTAGGGATCAGCTCCCCTATCTTTCCTACATTTTTCTCCACCAACCGATCTTCAGGACTTCCCTCTATACTCTATAATGATGAAAAAGCTGATATAAATCTCACCTTTCCTCTAAGCGGGGCATTATGCTTCCACATTGTTGGTGGTACCAATATTTCGCGTTCCCCATGCGTCATGCTTAGAAATGCGAGCCTTGGTCTCTTTTCCTTCCCTCCCCCGGAACGAACAAAAGAAAAGAGCGACTTAGAAGCAGTAGAAGGAACAGTGCTCGGCATTTCAGAACTTTTATACCCCTCTGATTGGCCAAATAAAAACCTTTCTCAAATCTCCTGTCAAGTAGGCCCTCGTCACCGCTGTTGGGGAAAGTGGTCCTATGCACAAAATACCAATTTATCATGACCCATTCCTTGGCACGATTGTTATTATTTCTACTATAGCTTTCCTCTTTCCTCTAAACTGTGTGTTGAAGGACCTATACCCTCTATATTCAAAAATTCTTCTTATAAATCTTCTCCGTGGCACAGACAACATCCATATTTTCCTATAGATTCCATTTTCAATGGTGTGTACCTCTGTGGTCCAAATGCTTGTACCAACATGTCTACTCTCCTTCTTTTAAATGGAACATATGAAAATGGAACTTGTAGTTTTAATATTTCTGAATATTTGTATTCTATCAATGCTACAAATGTTACAGATTTAAATTATCCTGTGTGTGTTAAGCCCCCATTTTTCTTTGTGCTTGTTAATAATTATGATTATGATGATAATGCAACTGATTATGATGATGAAAGTTTATGACAATGATGTAACTGCAACTATCAAATGTACTAGCCTTAACTGCTCTTTAGCTGCTTGTTGGAATGCCTCAGAGCACAATCTGGCTCTGATAGTAAGAGTACCTCCCTATCTGCCATATCCAGTAGAAATCAAAGGAGATTATCCTGTAATTTTGCATAGAGATAAGAGAGATTTTGGAATAACAGCTGCTATCATCACTGCCATAGCGGCGGCTGTTGCAGCTGCTGCAGTAGCTGGTGTAGCCCTCTCCCAATCAGCTGCTGTGGCTTCCACAGTTGACACATTATCAGGGCGAGTGTCATCTGCCCTGAGCACTCAACATGCCATTGATAACCACCTAGCCACAGGCATATTGACCCTGAATCAACAAGTAGCACTCCTGCAAGAGCAGGTTGATATTCTTTATCAAATGCAATCCATCACCTGTGCTCCTTCTTTCCACCATATTTGTGTCACCTCTGCCAAAGTTCAAAATCTTTCAGAATCACTCAAAGCTTTAAACCAATGGGTTGCTGGCCCTTGGAATCTCACTTTTCTAAACCTAACCTCTCAACTTGCATATGAAATTCTAGCCATTAACCAGACTAGGGTACCTCCTATAACTGGAGCCCAATTTCTACAGACACTTGGTAATTTTATAAAAGCTTGGAGTGGTACTGTAGCTTTAGGGACACTTTTTATTATTGCTATTTGCATTGGAACTTTTGCTCTCTGTAAACTAAGAGGTACCCAAAGAAGGCATGGCCTCGCTACCTACCACCTGCTGAAGGACAAAGAGTCTGAGCGACCATCACATCATGTTCTTCTGAGTATGCTGACGAAGTAGCCATTCATCAATAAGAACTGAATTTACTATTCCTCCCCCATATAGCGGCTGGATAGTCAAAGACGGGTAAGACAAGCAAAAAGAGGATACCAACCTAAGACAGGACACTGGTCTAGCTACCTGTGCTCCCATGACGGGTAAGGATTCTCTTGTTGTGAGTCAACCTAAGACAGGCACAGTCTGCTACCATGACAGAGGGCTCTGTCATTAAAGAATAAAAAAGGGGGAGATGTCGGGAGCCAGACAATCAGGCTGAGCAGCAGTGGCTGTCGCCGCCATCACAGAGCTTTCACGGGGACTCCATTTTGTTGCTGATTTGCTGCTGACGCACTTCCCGTTCTTCATGCTCAAGTGCGCATGCACCCACATGGACTCCATTTTGTGCTTGGACACCATCTTGTTGCCTGCTGCCTGGACTGCTCTTTGAGTGCATGCTCATAGACTGCTCTTCCATAGGACTTTGGTATAAGGCTTCATTTGCATGCTAAACTGCCAATCAGGATTAGCCACGACCCCTTCCCACTTGAGCTATGCTATATAAGCTGTGTGTTTCCGCAAATAAACGAGACTTGATCAGGGAACTGTCTTGTCTCCATTCCTCGCGTCTTGTGTCCCTATTCTCCTCCCCCTCTCTTCGGGTTCCTACGTTGTCTCTCCTGCAGGTCAGGAACAAAGGAGCAAGGGATAAGGGGATACTGTGGATGGAAAATTGCTAAGAGGTAACCCCATGGGTGAGGGGGACACTTCTGGCTAAACTGACCTAATAGGACACTACCTGAAGGCAGGCATGGGGGATGGGTGAAGGATGCACATGTTTATCAAATATTGACAATGATCAGACATGGAAAGTGGGGGTCAGCAGCTAAACTCAATTAGGCAGGGTTCTTGCTAAAATTGGGCTCTTAATAACTAACATGTTCATGTTCAATGATGGGGCCTAGCTGAAAAAGAGCTCAGAGGAACCTGACTAGAGTTTCGTCAAGGACAGAATCTTTGTCACTCCCTCCTCTGGTTCAAGGAAAGAGAGACATTCTTCTTCTTTCCTTTGAACAAGGTAAGTCCATTTCTCACTTGGGTGGCTTTTTGCACATTAAATGCCAGCTGAGCCATCTTTTGGAATTTAGTCATAGAGGATATTTGGTGGATGGTGCTAGCAGTCAGGCATTATGAGTGGGATTTTTATAAAAATAAAAGAAAACCAAAAATTTAATAGTTGGAAACCTAGTTCCTGAGTCCAGAAGGAAGCCAGTCGAGATTTCTAGTTGGTGGGCTCAAAGATGGCAGTGGTTATCCAATCAATTTCCTGGTTTGCTGTCTGAATGGCTTTGGTGACTCTATCTGCTATTCCAGTGAACTTTCTGAGCGGCCCCCACAGCCGCAGGCTTTATGGTTGACCATACGTGGCCCACTGCAGTGATTTCTTTTAAGTTTATACAAAGTTCAGTTCTAGCTTGCAATGCTTAGGGAAAAGGGCAGCATTAGTTCTCAGAGATGACCAGACAAGAGAGTGGGAGAAAAACTGGAAATGTTAGTTTGGAGAATTACAGCCAAATATTGAAGGAAACCAGAAGAACTGAGACTCCACAGGATATGCTACAGTTTTCATTGAAACATAAAATTTCTCTCTAAATTCACCTCCATTTTGATCCTTGTTTACAAGTCTGGTGCCATTAGTTTTGGCCATATTATTTACAAAAGTGCAGCAAGAATAGTAATTGACTGGATAGCCCTTTTTGAGTTTGCTTTGCTGGAACTTGTCATAACGAATCTCAGCTTAGACTTTTAAAAGCCTCTTGAGGCTAAGAAGCCAAGACAAAAACTTGCCATTGGACCTCACTTGTGGGGTCTTGATTGGATTCTTCTTTTTCCGGTCCCCAAGATATCCCAAGTGTCCTGGGTTTGCCAGGAAGTTACCTTCCTTATTCACACGTAAGACTGGAAACCCTGTAATCCAAATACTAAGCTGGTTTTCCCAAAAGGGCTTTGGAGGCATTGGCTCTATAAAGTCAACCATAGTTCCTTAAAATAGATTATATATACAGCATTTTCAAACATGGCATTCCAGTATAAATCTTGGTAATATAATCATTATTTCCAACTATGACCTGTTACAAGGAGAATACACTCTTTTTGGACCTACAGAAATAATTATATTGCCATGAAAGTAAGAATAGCCAATAAAACTTTCTGAATTCTGGAGGTATCAGGGGAAGAAAAAACAGATGCTTCATATCTGTTTACAAAATATAATATACTAAATAGTTGTGAGATTAGGGAAAGGTTTCTTAAATCTGGAAAACAAAACATTAAAGAACCAGCAATTTCCAAACAAAAATCATAATTATCCTTTTTCACTTCATTTAATCCCATGTGACTAACTCTTGTTCTGTCTGATCTTGGGTTACCAAATTCATGAACCCACATGTTTCTCACTACAATTCAAGAAATCTGTGCGCAGTCCAGTGGTGTGGTCTGAAAGTTATTAAGGCAATGACATCATAAGATATTCTGGCCTATAGCTGATTGCAAATGTTTTTAGAGAAGAAAAAGTAAAACAGTAACTGTGAATGACAAAAGACTTAAAATGGTCATGGTTAAAGATCTGGTAAGAATTCATTTGACAAGGAAATTGGTTTACAACATTTAAAATAGTAACTAGAATTATGACTGACAGTATTACACCAGGACATATTATGGACGTCAAGAGTATTGACAAATGTCTATGAATTTTATACAATTTCCAAAATACTTATATTAATAACATCTACTCATACAAATATAACCTAGGGAAGATTAAGCATCTCTTCATATTTGATTAAACCTTTTTATGCAATTCAAAATATCAAGTAAGATGAATTATTTTTTAACATTTTTCTATGTAAGTTCAAAGAACAAATCCTTTGAGATGTTTCAGAGCCATCTGAAACATCTCAAGGTCAGTTCTAGAACAAGATTTCACTTAGGACTTAATTTGGGAGAGGTAAAATTGCCAAAAATGTAAGACATTAGCTCAATTAAAAGTGAGATGTCTCAGTTCTCTTAAATAATCAAGGATATGGTAAAGGTTTACTGAAAGCCCAGCAAATTATTCAAATAAGTTACAAAATCTTTGTTTCCCAGGCAGGTTACTTAAAAGGTAAAGAAAAAGCTTTTACAATGTCTCATTAAGAACAGGCCAATAATCTAAGAAAACTTTCTAATTTTAAGAGAAAGATAAATAAATGATAGACTTGTACAGTACTTTTGATATTAAGACTCATTTAAAAAATCCTTATAAATAAATCATTTCAATTTTTCAAGCTTGACCACACACCGAATTCCTTTTCTACAACCTTCTATAACTGTCTATAGCCATTCAGATTCATCCTACCTTTTCCATCTTTCTCAATCTGGAACAACCAGACATCTAACTTCCTGATAAAATTGCTCTCTTTTTCCCTTAAGAAAAATACATCCTTCATATCTTGAATACTTTTTCTTATCCAAAACACATCCTACTTCTTTTGCATACTTTTACACAAAGTTGTTTTTCTTCATTCTTATTATTTCTAGAAGTTTAAATTAAATATACAGATTATAGATTTAACGATTAGTAACCTTTCTTCTATATAAAAAACTAGAAAGTAAACAGTTGTGAACTGTGTCTCAGATATAAGCATTCGGTGGCAAACTAGCAAATTTTA
Source organism: Phataginus tricuspis (assembly GCA_029783875.1). Classification (NCBI taxonomy): domain Eukaryota; kingdom Metazoa; phylum Chordata; class Mammalia; order Pholidota; family Manidae; genus Phataginus; species Phataginus tricuspis. The sequence continues at coordinate 118,917,822 of JAQQAC010016209.1, read as the reverse complement.
TGAATATAGCATCTCACAATTTTTGTAAGTAAATTCCTCCTCATAGTATAAACACCCAATGTGTAAAAAAGAGTATATTTATCAATAGACCTAAATATATTTAGCTTCTTTATACCATATAAAAATAAGATGCAAAAATATATGAAAGTGGTATTAGTGGTTAAGATTTCAGTAGTTCACCTTATTTAGAAATAACCGAGGTATTTAATGAGTATCTGTTGCCTGACTTAGCATAACTCTAAGGTTTCAAGTTACCAAAAAGATTTTGGCAACTATTTTTAGGCAGACATACTGTAAAACCAAAGAAGGCTAGCCATCACCTCAAGTTTTTTCCCTGTTGAATATTTTACAGCATGTGCATGATAGGCAAATGTCACTAAACCAAAAAAGTAAAAAAAGTTAATGATTTTTTTGTTTGTTTTAATACTGTTCTTGATATACATAAAGGAATGGCTATCAAGCAATTCATTTTTACTGCATCTTTACGTGTACATTTTTCTTGAGGTTGAATTTACATTTGTAATCTTAAACATCCAGTAAATATAATTAGCTTACCTTGCTAGTAAGCCCAAGAAGAATAAAAATGTATGCTCATGTACTTAATGCTGATAACTCGTAAGAGAGAGCTTTCTAAAAAAATTGAACCAACAACATTAAACCACTTTTATTGCCAAAGATATACCTAAGTCATCGGAGCCTGAAACGTATTTGGGTAAGTTTCTAAATTCCTGGGGAGTTAAGGAATCCTTGACCTATATAAGTGCTCACTTATCTATAAACCAGTTTGAATAGAACTCCTTTAAGGGATTTTATAAATTAATTTGTTAATATTGTCCAGAGGTAAGAGAATATCACATATGCATAATTCATACATAGTCATATGATCAGACACACAGACTTCATAGTTTCCCTTCTAAAGTTTTAAGATACTTTTGCCTTTGATATTTTTAACTGAAGGGAATATTGAAGGTAGTAAAAGTATGAAAGAGAGCAGAGGTGATGGGAAGGGAGAGATTTTTGGGGAGCCAGGTTGGAGATATATTCAGTTTCCCAAAGAGGCCAGTGACATTCCATATAAAATCCTTAGTAAAATCCTGCTAACAAGAAGGAGATGGACAGAATGTGTGGAGTGTGCAGTCAGTGAGCAGGGATTCAAGAAAGGGGTTTCAGTTAACTGAGAAATTCAACACTAGTAACAAAATCAAACAGAGAGAAAGGTGAAGTCCCATAAACAGCCAGGAAATATTTTTCCAATCCAGAAGTTGGGAAGTGAAACTTCACTCAAAACAAAGAACCACAACGAATCTACAAGCGCAGGGAGTTAAGGAGTAATTTTCACTCAAGACAGAGAGCCACAATGAAAATAATTCCAACCCACTGGGTACATGTCAAACAAAGAAGCCTAGGTCTACAATAACCCAGCTTCTACTTGCCTAGGACTCTATTCAGTAGTCTTAACCGTAAGAAGTTTTAAAAATGGAGCTTCATCCTCAAAGCGCAAATATTTTTCACCATTGTAAGTAATATGGTGAATGTGATGCAAGATCTGAAGGGAATCCCAAGTGAGGAATTCAGAATAGAATTCTGGTTCCTCTCCCCTTTCCAGGGTCTCTGGTGGCCTCCTCTCACAACGGAATAGGATGCAAGTGCCTTCGTGCCCCACACAGCCCTGCTTGCCCCAGTCCCTGCTTACCTCCCGTGTCCTCTCCTGCCACTCCGTGCCGATCACCAAACTCCTTCAAGGGATTTTGTAACTCTGGCCATACAAGACTTGGGGCAGCTCCTTGAACCCATCACACTGGCTCCTGCCTCGGGGCTTGTATCCTTGCTGCTCCCTCTGCCTGCAATGCTCTTGCCACACAGGGCGGGTGGCTCTTTCCCCATTCATTCCAGTCCCTGCTCAGGGCCACCCACTCAGACAGGCTTTCCTTGGCTCCCTACCTGAAATAGGCTCCACCTTCTCTCTACGTCCTCTACGTAACTTGCTTTCTTCACAATACTTGCAACTCTGAAATTACCTGACTCCTGTGTTAATTGTATCACTCGCCATTATCATCTGTAGTCCAGGGTTGGAGGTTTTTTTACTGGTGGTCTCTGAACACCTAGAACAGAACCTGGCACAGAGTAGGTTCTTGGTATTATGTCATGAAGAAAGTAAATGAATGCTTAATGAATGATTATACACTCAGTGACCACTGTAGGGGGCAGTACTAATTTAGAATTAATTCTAAGATTCTAAGAAAAGTATTAATTATCCATTTTGAGTGACAGTTACACCTCATGCTTTCAAATATTTAAGCTTTTTCAGGGAGTCTGGATATGCTAGTCTGGACATTCGTGGTAATATCACTTAATAGAAAAACGGGACCAATAGCATTCAAGTCTGTTGTCATCAGAAGATATCAAAATGTCGACAGCTTTCTTCTTCTGTAAAATGAAAAAATCCATACTCATAACCGAGATGGATTATCTAATGTTTCTTAAGCAAAGGAAGGCTCAGGCTTGTTTTAAACTGAAAAACATAAGTTTATGAAAAACATTATTAGCGATCAAGTGTTTGCTCAAATCCACACAGAAGTTCAGGGGAAAGCTCATTTTTTCTCGCTTGTGATTGAAAGGAGGGGAATACCTTATGTAGGTGGCCTTCTCTTATAATTAACAGTCTTGAAAACCTCATTTCTTAGATCCGTTTTATGTTTTCCTACTTATAAATTTATTTTAGTTTATTTATGTATATATAATTTCCCATAAATGCATTACTGTGATATGTTGTTGTATGGTGTGAAATCCCTTTTGTTTTTCTTCTTTATGTTGTTTGGCTTCCCATTCCCCTAATTCAGTTATGCTTTGCCTGGTAATCTATGTTAGCAAATGTGTGTATGTTTGCACTTATGAGATACATGCATATACACCATGGAAACCATTCTTAAAATTCTAACACATATTTCATGTTTTCATTCATGTTAATATACACACAGAGATGGATAGCTAGGTACCTAAAACTATCGATCTATCTACCTATATGTGAGCATGCATGGATATATGTATACATGTACACAAGCATACATACATTCACACATATATTTGAAATACAGTAGGTTCTTTATTTTGGTTTATTTAAAAACTCAAAACACTATTCTACATACTGCCTTGCATTCATAGTTTCTCATGTTAGAAGGCATTGTGGAAATTCTTTCTGGTCATCTGGTGTAGCTCTGCTCCATTGTTTTTAATGGCTGCATACTATTCCATGACATGGTATTACACATCCATGGTATGGTATCACACACTCATATGACCACTTCTAAATAGATGAGCTATCTCTCTGTGTTTTCAACCTTTTTTTTTTTTGCTATAAAACATTCATGGGCATCCCAGTAAATCCTAGATTTTTTTACATCTGTGAGTTAGAGTCCAAAAAATGAATTTTCTAGGTGAAGATATATTTTCTTATACTAATGAGTACTGTCAGACAGTTTTACAGAAATGATTTAGTGTATTATTTGTCCACAGTATTATGAATCTTTTTATCTGTATTCCCACTAAGACCAGGCATCACTTATTACTTAATTTTTGTCATTTTGATAAGTGTAAAGTGATTTCATTTTGGTTTAATTTGCATTTCCCTGACTACTAATGAATTTGAACATGTTTGTAAGCTGCTTTGATTTGCTCTTCTGTTAAATAGCCTATGAATATCTATTGATTATGTTTTTTCTATTAGATTGTTTTTATGTTAACATTAGCAGGAGATATTGGATATTATAGATATTAATCCTTAGTCTCATCTGTACGAAAAATTTATTCCACAACACTTCTGACTCCAAGATGGAGTAGACCCATACGTCACATATTCTCCACCTTATAACTTTAAAACCTTGAATATAAGTAACCAAACAAACATAAGGAGATGCTCTGAAAAATGGGAAAAAAATAGACAGACTGGAAGAATTCATATGGTTAAAATGTTCATGTTACTTACCCAAAGCAATCTACAGATTCAATGCAATCCCTATTAAAATTTCAATGGCATTTTTCACAAAAAATAGAAAAAACGATCCTAAAATTTATATGGAACTAAAAAAGACTATGAAGAGTCAAAGAAATCTTGAGAAAGAAGAACAAAGCTGGCGGTATCACACTCCCTGGTTTCAAATTATACTGTGAAGGTGTAGTAACCAAAACAGTATGGTACTGGCATAAAAACAGAGCATAAATCAATGGAACAGAATTAAAAGCCCAGAAATAAATCCACAAGAATATACAATGGCACCCCTATGTTTATCGCAGCACTATTTACAATAGCCAAGAAATGGAAGCAACCTAAGTGTCCATCAGTAGATGAATGGATAAAGAGGTGGTACATATACACAATGGAATATTATTCAGCCATAAGAAGAAAACAAATCCTACCATTTGCAACAACATGGATGGAGCTAGAGGGTATTATGCTCACTGAGATAAGCCAGGTGGAGAAAGACAAGTACCAAATGATTTCACTCATCTGTGGAGTATAAGAACAAAGAAAAAAACTAAGGGAACAAAACAGCAGCAGACTCACAGAACCCAAGAATGGACTAATAGTTACCAAAGGGAAAGGGACTGGGGAAGATGGGTGGGAAGGGAGGGATAAGAGGGTAAAAGGGGCATTATGATTAGCAGACGTAAGGTAGGGGGGGCACGGGGAGGGCTGTACAACTCAGAGAAGACAAGCAGTGATTCTGTAGCACCTCACTACGCTGATGGACAGTGACTGTAATGGGGTTGGTGGGGGGGACCTGATGAAGGGGGTAGTTTAATAACCATAATATTGCACATGTAATTATAGATTAATGATACCAAAATAAATTTTTAAAAATTAATTAATTAATTTAATAAAAGAATATACAATGGGGAATGGATAGTCTCCTCAATAAATGTTGTTGGAGAAACTTAAACTTCACAGCCACATACAAAAGAATGAAACTGGATTCCATGTACACCACTTACAAAAATCGACTCAAAATGGATTAAAGACTTAAATGTAATAAGACCTGAAACCATAAAACTAGAAGAAAACATAGGGATAAGCTCCTTGACATTGGTCTTAGCAATGATTTTTTGGATTTAACAACAAAAGTAAACAGAACAAAAGCAAAAATAAACAAGTGAGACTATATCAAACTAAAAACCTTTGCACAACAAAGGAAGTCATCAAAAAAAATAAAAAGGCAACCTATAGAATGGGAGAAAATATTTGCAAATCATATATCTGATGAGGGGTTAATATCCGAAATATATAAAGAACCTATATAACTGAAAAACAAAAGAAAAAATGTGATTAAAAAATGGGCAGAGGAATTGAATAGACATTTTTCTAAAGAAGACATACAATTGACCCCAACAGGTATATGAAAAGGTGCTTATCATCACTAATCATTGGGAAAATAAATGCAAATCAAAACCAAAATAAGATATCACCTCACACCTGTTAGGAAGGCTATTATCCAAAAGACAAGAGATAAATGCTTACACAGATATGGAGAAAAGGGAAATTTCATACACTGTTGGTGTGAATATAAGTAGATAGAGCCGCTATGAAAAACAGTATGGAGATTTCTAAAAAATTAAAAACAGAACTACCATATGATCCAGCAATTCTACTTCTGAGTATATATCTGAAGGAAATGATGTATGCACCCCTCAGTTTATTGCAACGTTATTTACAATAACCAAGATAAGGCAATAACTCAAGTGCCCATCAGTGAATGCATAAAGAAAATGTGGTGTATATATGATGGAATATTATTCAGCCATAAAACAATAAGGGGATCCTGCCATTTATGGCAACATAAATGAAACTTGAGGGCACTCTACTAAGTGAAATAAGTCAGATAAAGAATGAAAAATACTATATGATGTCACTTATATGTGAAATAAAAGAAAAACGTAGAAACAGAGAACAAATTGGTGGTTGCCAGAGGCAGGGGGTGGGAGGTGGATGAAATGGGTGAGGGTGGTCTAAAGGTACAAACTTCTAGTTATAATATAAGTAAGTCCTGGACATGTAGTGTACAACATGATAACTATAATTAATAAGACTGTATTGTAGATTTTAAAGTTACTAAGAGAGTAAGTCTTAAAACTTCTCAGCACAAGAAAAAAATGTAACTATGTGAGGTGTTGGATGTTGGCTGAACTTATTGTGGTGATCATTTCAGTGTGTATATATACATACACACACACACACACACACACACAAAGTTATATGTTAGCTTTTTAACAATAAAACTGGGGGGAGGGGGTGAAACCTGGGCATAACTGACCAAAAAAGCATAAAGAGACTCTGAATGGTGGAAAGAAGGTGGGCTTCTTAAGAGACCTTTCCCTGGAGGAACAATCTGACAGTGAATTCTGGGCCTTCCTTATTGCCTCTCATGCATTCTGGAAAGGGTACTGCAGAAACTTCCAACGCAGATCTGCCAACAAGAAAAGAAAAGGAAAAAATGAAAAACTTCCAAGAAGAGCCAGTTGCCCCTAGCTAAAGAACAAGAAAAGGTTGGCCTAACAGCAGACTGTAACACCTGCCCTACTCCAGCCAAACACCAACAGAAAACCACAACATCCACCACCACCACCGTGCCCCCCACCCAAGGCCAAGCTTCCCCCATATTATCACAGAGGAGGGGAGATTTTCTTTTCTTTCCCTGCCTAGCTGAAGACAGTGTTGCTCTGATCCCCTACTGTGCATCATGCTTTCAAATCTTAGGAGGGAGTTAGCCTTTTATCCTCTTCCTGGCAGAAGCAAGCAATTCCCCTGCAGGGTGGTGTAGGCGGTCCCAGCAGAGAGCTGATATTCCATCCCCAGCCTGCACAAGTAGGTCCCAGGGTGCTGTCAGCAGGGTTCAGTGGCATAGCGAGCCTCTTCTGCCACAGTGATGACACTGAACTAGGTGGTGTAAATGAGACTAGTTATTAGTCTGCTTCACGTTGCTCAAGATGAATGAAAAAATATCCTGTGCTCATGAATGTAAAATAGTATAGCTCCTGTAGAATACAGTATGGTGGTTGTTCCACAAAAAATTAAACATATGATCAAGTAATTCCACTCCTGGGTATATGCTCCAAAGAGTTGAAAACAGTGACACAAAAAGATATTTGTACACCTATGTACATAACAGCATTATTCCCAAAAGCAAACAGGTAAAAACAACTCAAATGTCCATCAACAGAAAAACAAAACATGGTATATACATACCACAGGATATTTATTCAGCCTTAAAAGGGAAAGAAATTTTGATAAATGCTACAAGGTAAATGAACCTTGAAGACCTTAAGTTAAATAAGACAATCACAATAGGAAAATTACCCTACCTCTTATATGAGGTACCTAGCACAGTCAAATTCATAGAAATAGAGAGTAGAGGTTGCAAGGGTTAAGGGAATAAAAGAGTAAAGAGTTAGTGTTTAATGGGTACAGTTTCCATTTGGGAGTATGAAAAAGTTCTGAAGACGGATGGTGGTGATGATGGAAGGGGGTGTGAAGGTTATACAGGATGTCTTCCATGAATAGGCTTGGGAGATCTCAGAGTTAACATCACCAGCTGGAAGTCTTAGTGTGGTCTAAGTAAATAGGTCAAAGAGTGGCATGCCAGACACCACCCGGTACCTTAGAGTCCCCTCTGTGTCCTGTGAGGAGGAGCACAGCTGCTCCCTGCATCATTCTGGGTGAGCAACACTCTGCAGTACTGTGGTCCAGGGCACCCTTGCCAGTGTCCCGGGAATGAGAGCTGCCTTGCTGCCTGCTGGAGGCTGGGATGCTTTCCCCTGTGTACAGTGACCCCTCTGCAGCGGTCAGGGCTACGTGAGGGAGTGGGGCTGCTGACCGATGTCTGACAGGTGAGGTGGCCAGGGGCACCAGGGAGCAGTGGATGGGAGTGTGCAGCTGCCGGGAGGAGGGCACCGAAGGGTCAGTGCCCTGGGTCTCACCGCCTC
>JAQQAC010016209.1:118860263-118904848 GCA_029783875.1 Phataginus tricuspis | reverse complement strand
TGGTGAGTCTTGGAAGGCTGTATTTTTCTAAGAAGTTGTCCATTTCTTCTAGGTTTTGCAGCTTGTTGGCATCAATCACTTTCTTATACAGCAACAATAAACATTTGGAATTGGAACTAAAAATAAATATATAAATGTAAACCTTTGAATCATCACCAAAAAGTGAAATAAATCTACAGGATCAGTATATAGGGAATTACAAAACACTGATGAAGGGAATGAGAGATCTAAAGAAATAAATGGAGGCATACTCCATATTCACGGATTGGAGCACCCAATATTATTAGTATGTCCTTTCCTCAAATCTATCTATAGATGCAGTACAAGTCCAATCAATATTCCAGCAAGCTATTGCCTAGATATCAGCAAACAGATTTTGGGATTTAGATGGAACATCAAACAACTAGAATAGCCAACACAATATTGAAGTAAAGAACAAATTTAGAAGATCACATTACCCAATATTAGGCATTTATTTTACTCTGGGATATAATCCAACACTACTTATTAATTTTGTTGCTCAAATTGTTCTATTTACCTTGGGATCATTTTCAGCTATCTCCAGGGTCTCTTTGACTAACTCCCAACAAGTTTTGAGGGTTTTTTAAAATTGATTTACATACAATGAAATACACAAATCTAATATACAGCTCAATGAATTCTGATATGTGTAAACATTCATGTAACCTCTTCCAAATCAAGATATCAAACATTTTCACTACCCTTTTTTACCCCTTTTACCTATTTTATTCATCCCCCTACCTTTCCCAACCATGGCAACGACCTGCTTTGTTTATGAATCTATTTCAATTTTGTTCGTTTTTTCATTTGTTTTGCATTTTTGATCCCTCATCTAAGTAAAATCATGTGGTATTTGTCTTTCCCTATCTGACTTATTTCACTTAGCCTAATCCCCTCTAGGTCCACCCATGTTACAAATGGCAAGATTTCATTATTTCTTAAGACTGAGTAATATTCCATTTTATATATGTACACATCTTTATTCACCTATCAATGGACATTTAGGTTACTTCCATTTTTTGGCTATTACAAACAAAGCTAAAATAAACATAGGGGTGCATATATCTTTTGAATTAGAAATTTTGTTTTCTTTATGTAAATTTCCAGAAGCAGAATTACTGGGTCATATGGTATGTCTACTTTAGTTTTCGGAGAAACCTCTATACTCCTTTCCATAGTGGCTGTACCAATTTACCTTCCCATGTGGGTTGTTGTTGTTTTTTTTTTTGGAGTACTTCCTTTTACTACCACTACAAGGTGCCCAATGCCACACGTTCATCTTGTATACTCCTTGTGCCATTGCTAAAATCAGACTTTTCTCCAAGTATCCAAGATTTATTTCATTGGAAAAAATGTCACAGACGAATACTAGCTAGTGAGTTCATAGTTATTGGTTGTCGTTGTTTCTAAGCCCTCTATTCGGATAGAGCAAGAAAATATATGGGTATGTATACCATTTATTTTTAGAGTCCTCAGATAGAGGTTTCATGGTTTTTTTTGCTATTATTAATATACGATTACATGAGCAACATTATGATTACTAGATGCCCCCTATTATCAAATCCCCACCACATTCCCCATTGCAGTCACTGCCCATCAGCATATTACGGAGTTATAGAATCACTACTTGTTTTCTCTGTTGTACTACCTTCCCCGTATCACCCCAGCCCACGCCCATGCCCTTACATTATGTATGCTAATCGTAATGCCCCTTTTTCTCCCTTATCCCTCCCTCCCCACCCCTCTTCCCCAGTCCCTTTCCCGTTGGTAACTGTTAGTCCATTCTTTGGTTCTCTGAGTCTGCTACTGTTTTGTTCCTTCTTTCTCCATGTCCTCGCCAACATTCCTTCTTCTTTGTTTTTTGGATGGCGGCCATCCTCACTGGTGTGAGGTGATATCTCATTGTGGTTTTAATTTGCATTTCTCTGATGACTAGTGATATGGAGCATCTTTTCATGTGCCTGTTGGCCATCTGAATTTCTTCCTTGGAGAACTGTCTCTGCAGCTACTCTGCCCATTTTTTAATTGGATTATTTGGTTTTAATTATTTGAAGTGCGTGAGTGCGTCATATAATTTGGATGTCACCCCTCATTGGATATATCATATATGAATATATTCTCCCATACTGTAGGATGTCTTTTTGTTCTACTGATGGTATCCTTTGCTGAATAGAAGCTTTTCAGCTTGATATAGTCCCACTTGTTCATTTTTGCTTTTGTTTCCCTTGCCAGTGGAGATATGTTCATGAAGAAGTTCCTCATGTTTATGTCCAAGAGATTTTTTTCCTATATTTTTTCTAAGAGTTTTATGGTTTCATGATGTACATTTAGATCTTTGATCCATTTTGAGTTTACTTGTGTGTATCAGGTTAGAGAATAATCCAGTTTCATTCTCTTACATGTAGCTGTCCAGTTTTGCCAATACCAGCTGTTGAAGAGGCTGTCATTTCCCCATTGTATGTCCATGGCTCCTTTATTGTATATTAATTGACCATATATGCTTGGGTTTATGTCTGGGCTCTCTAGTCTGTTCCATTGGTCTATGGGTCTGTTCTTGTGCCAGTACCAAATTGTCTTGATTATTGTGGCTTTGTAGTAGGGCTTGAAGTCAGGGAGCGTGATTCCCCCTGTTTTATTCTTCCTTCTCAGGATTTCTTTGGCTATTCGGGGTCTTTTGTGGTTCCATTTGAATTTTAGAACTATTTGCTCTATTTCATTGAAGAATGCTGTAGGTATTTTCTTAGGGATGGCATTGAATCTGTAGATTGCTTTAGGCAGGATGGCCATTATGACAATATTAATTCTTCCTAGCCAAGAGCATGGGAGATTCTTTAGGGTTTTTTATGTACAATATCATGTCATCTGCAAACAGGGACAGTTTGAGTTCTTCCTTGCCTATCTGGATGCCTTTTATTTCTTTGTGTTGCTGATTGCCGTGGCTACAACCTCCAGAACTATGTTGAATAAAAGTGGGGAGAGTGGGTGAATCCCACTTCATCATGATGGATGATCTTTTTGATGTATTTTTGAAATCAATTTGCTAATATTTTGTTGAGTATTTTTGCATCTCTGTTCATCAGGGATATTGGTCTGTAATTTTCTTTTTTTGTGTTGTCTTTACCTGGTTTTGGTATTAGAGTGATGCTGGCTTCATAGAAAGAGTTTGGAAGTATTCCCTCCTCTTCTATTTTTTGGAAAATTTTAATGAGGATGGGTATTAGGTCTTCACTAAATGTTTGATAAAATTCAGCAGTGAAACCATCTGGTCCAGGAGTTTTGTTCTTAGGTAGCTTTTGATTACCAATTCAATTTCTTGGCTGGTAATTGGTCTATTCAGATTTTCTGTTTCTTCCTGGGTCAGCCTTTGAAGGTTGTATTTTTCTAGAAAGTTGTCCATTTCTTCTAGGTTATCCAGTTTGTTAGCATATAATTTTTCATACTGTTCCCTAATAATTCTTTGTATTTCTGCGGTGTCTGTAGTGATTTTTCCTTTCTCATTTCTAATTCTGTTTATGTGTGTAGACTCTCTTTTTGTCTTGATAAGTCTGGCTAAGTGTTAATCTATTTTGTTTATTTTCTTGAAGAACCAACTCCTGCTTTCATTGATTCTTTCTGTTGTTTTATTCTTATCAATTTTATTTATTTCTGCTTTAATCTTTATTATATTCTTCCTTCTACTGACTTTGAGCCTCATGTATTCTTCCTTTTCTAGTTTCATTAATTGTGACTTTAGACTGTTCATTTGGGATCGTTCTTCTTTCCTGAGGTAGGCCTGTATTGCAATATAGTTTCCTCTTAGTACAGCTTTCACTGTGTTCCACAGGTTTTGCAGCGTTGAATTTTTGTTGTCATTTGTCTCCATATATTGCTTGATCTCTGTTTTTATTTGGTCACTGATCCATTGATTATTTAGGAGCATGTTATTAAGCCTCCATGTGTTTGTGGGCTTTTTGTTTTTCTTTGTGTGATTTATTTCTAGTTTCATACCTCTGTGATCTGAGAAGCTGGTTGGTACAATTTCAGTCTTTTTGAATTTACTGAGGTTCTTTTTGTGGCCTAATATATGATCTATTCTTGAAAATGTTCCATGTGTACTTGAGAAGAATGTGAATCCTGTTGCTTTTTGATGGAGTGTTCTGTAGATGTCTGTTAGGTCCATCTGTTCTAATATGTTGTTCAGTGCCTTCTGTAGATGTCTGTTAGGTCCATCTGTTCTAATATGTTGCTCTGTGTGGATGATCTGTTCTTTGGAGTTAGTGGTGTGTTGATGTCTCTTTAAATGAATGCATTACATTCTATCTCCCCCTTTAATTGTGTTAGTATTTGTTTCACATATGTAGGTGATCCTGTGTTGAGTGCATAGATATTTATAATAGTTATATCCTCTTGCTAGACTGACCCCTTTATCATTATGTATTGTCCTTCTTTGTCTCTTGTGACTTATTTTGTTTTGAAGTCTATTTTGTGTGATACAAGTACTGCAACTCCTGCTTTTTTCTATTAGTTGCATGAAATATCTTTTTCCATCCACTTACTTTCAGTCTGTGTATGTCTTTGGGTTTGAAGTGAGTCTCTTGTAGGCAGCACATAGATGGGTCTTGTTTTTTTAGCCATTCAGTAAGTCTCTGTTTTTTGATTGGTGCATTCAGACCATTTACATTAAGGGTGATTATCGATAGGTACATACTTATTGTCATTGCAGGCTTGGATTCGTGGTTACCAAAGGTTCAATGGTAATTCTCTTACTACCTAACAGTCTAATTTAACTCAATTCATATGTTATTACAAATACAACCTAAAGGTTCTTTTTTTCCCCCTTTTTTTTCTTCCTCCCTCATTCTTTTTATGTTATGAATCATTTTCTGTACTCTTTGTCTATTCCTTATGTGACATCTATTTAGCCTTAGGAATACTTCCATCTATAGGATTCCCTCCAAAATGCACTTCAGAGGTTGTTTGTGGGAGGTCAATTCTCTCAGTTTTTGCTTATCTGAAAATTGTTTAATCCCTCCTACAAATTTAAATTTTCACCTTGCCGGGTAGAGTATTCTTGGTTCAAGGCCCTTCTGCTTCATTGCATCAAATATATTATGTCACTCCCTTCTGGCCTGTAAGGTTTCTGTTGAGAAGTCTGATGATAGCTTGATTGGTTTTCCTTTGTATGTGATCTTTTTTCTCTCTCTAGCTGCTTTTAAAAGTCTGTCTTTATCCTTGATCTTTACCATTTTAATTATTATATGTCTTGATGTTTTCTCCCTTGGGTCCCTTGTGTTGGGAGATCTGTGCACCCCCATGGCTTGATAGAGTATCTCCTTCCTCAGATTGGGGATGTTTTAGCAATTACCTCCTCAATCACAGTTTCTATCCCTTTGTCTCTCTTCTTCTTCTGGTACCCCCTATAATGAAAATATTGTTCCCTTTGGATTGGTCACACAGTTCTCTCAATATTTCATTCTTAGAGAATTTTTTTTCTCTCTGTGCCTCAGCTTCTTTGTATTCCTCTTCACTAATTTCTATTCCATTTACTATCTCTTCTACTACATCAAAGATGCTTTTAAATCCCTCCATTGTATGTTGCATTTCAGATATGGAATTTCTTAATGAATGAATCTCCCACTTAAATTCATTCCTGAGTTCTTCAATATTTTTCTGTACCTCCATAAGCATGTTTATAATTTTGATTTTGAACTCTCTTTCAGGAAGATTGGTGAGTTCTTTTTCATTTGGCTCTCTTTCTGGGGTTTGTGAGATTTTGGTCTGAACCGTGTTCTTTTGTCATTTCATATTTCTGTATGGTGCCCACTAGTGCACAGAAACTCTAGTCTCTGGAGCTGCTCAGCCCCTAGAGTGAGGTTCAAGTCACAGGGAAGCGGAGCTGGTGGTGCCTGGGTGGAGGAAAGATCTGTTTCCTGATTTCCGTCTGCAGTGCCTGTCTCCAGTGTCAGAGGCAGTGGGCCAAGTACACTCTGTGCTTTGTGTCTCTAGCTGTTGTAGGTGGGGCCTCCCTATGGCTGGCCTGATGCCTGCGCAGTGACTGCCAGTTTGTGAGCAGGTGCCTGAAGGTCAGTTGGAAGACTTTGGCAGGCTGTGTGTCACAGTGGGGGGCCTCAGAGCTGAGTAGGCAGCCAGGGGGATGGAGCACCTGAAGCTCCCCAAAGTTCCCAACCAGCTAGGCAGAAAACACCCAGGGAACCTTGTCTAGCTCTCCCTTCTCCCACACAGCAAGCTCCATGCAAACCCTGCCCCTTCAGCAGCCTTCTGGCTGCCAGGAAGCCTCTCAGACTGCCTACCTTTCCTCTGACACAGAGCAGATGGGTTTGGATCCCGTCCTCCACAATTGGCAAGAATGTCAGTTTTTCAAGCAGTTGGCCTGTCTGAGCTCCCCAACATCCAGAGCACCACACACTATAGGATTCTGCTCACAAAGCAGATGTCCAGGGATAGGTGTTCAGCAGTCCCAGGCTTCCACCCCTTCCTCCATTCCATTTCTCTTCCTCCCGCCGGTGAGCTGGGGTGGGGAAGGGCTTGGTTCCCACCAGATTAAGGCTTTCCTACATTACCCTTTTTCATGAGGTCTGCTCTGTTCGTGAGGTCTGTTTGCAGTCTGGTTCAGCCTTCTTTCTTGTTGTGGTTTTATGGTTAGTTGTATTAATTAACTATATTTTTGTACAATTTGTGGTTATGGGAGGAGTTCTCCGTCTCACCTCTCACGCCGCCATCTTGCCTGGTTCTCTTGTCAGATGTTTCATGCTTTTTTAAACATGAAGCCTATTTCTAACTTGGTACTATTTTAAGTTATGGTACTATGTGCTTTCTTGTGCACATATTTTGGTAGATGTATATATGTTATATATACCTATATATCTATTAGGCATATTTGTATATATCTTAGATAGCAATTACTGACTACACATATATCACACACAGTAGATATTGCCATACTGTTTTCCAAATATTTATAATTTATATATTTACCAGCATTCTATGGACATTATTTTTGCTCCGCATCTATGTTAGTATGTTATTGGTGATTTTCATGTAAATTTCTTATTTAACATAATGTATCTATAAAAAGAGCATAAACTAGAAGTGTATAATTTGATGAATTTTTACATTGAATACAGCATTTTAAGTATCACAAAGATGAAGCTGTAGAACATTATCAGCTCCCCAGAAGCTCTCATCTATCAGTCATTACCCACATAGCAATAACCATTGTTCTGACTTCTATCAGAATAAATTAGTTTTGCTTGCTTCTTCAATAACCAACTTTAAGGAATAATTTCCATACGTATTATAAAGGGCACATTTTATTTGTACAGATCAAAGCGGGAATTTTTTTCAAAACCCACAAAGAAAACCTAGGCTCAGATAGTTTCACTGTTAAAATTCCACTGAAAATTGAAAAATTAATACCAATTCTTCACATATTCTCCAAAAACATAGAAGACAAAGCTTCCCAAGTCATTTTACACATCCAGTTTTATCTTAATACCAAATCCAGACAAAAAAATTAAAACTATAGACCAACCAGCCTTCATAAATATAGACATGAAGATCCTTAATAAAATACTAGCAAACTTGATCCAGGAGGATATAAAAAGGATCATAGGCCAGTACCAAGTGGGATTTATCCTAGGAATGCAAGAATGTTTTAAAATTTGAATTTCAATTAATAGAAAATATATTTATAAATAAAATGCAAAACACACAATATTAGATGTAGAAAGAACATTTAGTAAAATCCAACTATTCATAAAACTCTCAACAAAATATGAATAGAACATCTGCATGACAAAGGGAATCTATGAAATCCAACAGCTAATACCATACTTAATAATGAAAGACCCAATGTTCTCCCCTAAGATCAGAAACAAAACAAGAATGTATCCTTTCACCACTTCAACTGAACATTGTACTAGAGGTTCTAACCAGGTCAATCAGGCAATAGAAAGAAACTTAAGGCATCCAGATCAGAAAGAATTATGTTTTTAGTCCACAAATGAAATAATCATGTATGTACAAAATATTTAAGTTGTCTATTAAAAATGTACTAGAACTGATGAGCAAGTTAAATAAGGTTGCAGAACACCAGTTCAACATAAAGAAATCAATTCTATTTCTACATATTGGCAATAAACAATTCAAAAATGAAATCAAGAAAGTAATTAAATTCATGGCAATATCAACAAGAATAAAATCCTTAGGAATACAGTCTGCTAAATATGTGAAATACTTATACATGAAAAATTATAAATTACAGCTGAACTATATTCAAGAAGACCTAAATAAATAGAAATATATCCTATGTATATGTATTAGAAGACTTGCTATTGCTAATACGGTGATATTGTATACATTGATCTACAGATTCAATGCAATGCCTGTTAAAATACCTGCTGGATTTTTCCAGTAATTGAGAAGTAGACCCTAAATTGATATGGTAATGTATAAGACCCATATTAGTCAAAACCATTTTGAAAAGAAGAGCAAAATTTCAGGACTCATCCTTTCAAATTTAAAACTTTACTATAATGTTACAGTAATCAATATAGTGAGAGAGTGGAACAAGAACAGACATACAGATCAGTGGGCTAGAAGTGAGAACTCAGAGATAAACTCTCTATCCCATACCATACACAAAAATTACCTCAAAGTGCATCCAAGACCAATACATAAGAGCTAAAACTATAAAACTCATAGAAGAAAGGATATGTGTAAATCTTTGTGGCCTTGGATTAAGCAATAGCTCCTAAAATATAACACAAAAAGCACAAGCAAAAAATTGATAGACTGCCTACTTTATAAAAATTAAAATATTTTATTCTTCAAATGATACTATCATCAAATGACAGCTCATGGCTAATACATATTTGTAAACAATATATCTGATAAGGACCTAGTATCCAGAATATATACAGAATTCTTATAACTGAAAAAAAATACAACACAATTGAAACTGGGGAATGAATTTAAACCAACATTTATTCAAAGAAGATATGCAAATATAGAATAATTATGTGAAAAGATGCTCAACATCATTAACTATTATGGAAATACAAATCAAAACTTCAAAGAAATACTACGTTATAACCACTATGATAGCTATTATCCAAAAAGACAGATAATAATTGCTGTTAAGGATGATGAGAAATTGGAACTCATACATTGCTGGTGGGGATGTAAAATGGTACAGCCACTTTGGAAAACAATTTGGCAGTTACTCAAAACGTTAAACATATTATTACCATATAGTCCAGCAATTCTACTACTCAGTATGTACCCAAGAGAAACTAAAATAGACATAGACACAAGAACTTAAACATGAATGTTTACAGTAGCATTATTCATAACTGTCATAAGTAGAAATCACCCGAGTGAACATCAACTGATAAATGGATAAACAAATGTTAAATATAATTAGTTAGATAATTTCAATAATGTAACAGTGTTAACTGTCATCTTCACATAATGGTGATAATAGGCTCCCGTCGAAAGCAAGTGCTTTATTATGTTTTATTATAATATTCTTCTATTCTTTCACTTTGCTCCTGAATAATACAAATTTAGATCCTATAAAACAATTAATATGTTCCCCAAATGCTTTGTTTTATAATCGTTTTTTCCTTTGTTAAGATTGTTTCCTGTTTAGCTTGCTACTCTAAACTAAGCTTAGTTTGAGTCTGTTCATTACCACTTTTTATACTTCTGTGTACATGCTTAAATTTTTAATATTTCTCATTAAAATGTATTCTCTCTGGGAAATAAAGTTTCCATAGATGACTGGATCTTGAAAATGTACAGCACATTTCTGCTTCTGGAAAAGATGAAATAGTAAGAGCTAAAATAGCCTTCCTGATGAAACAACTAAAATCAAACAAAGAATCAGATACAAAAAACAACAATTTTGAAGAGTATGAACATCAGGCCACAAAGAACAGTGATCCCTGAGGAATGGGAAATTAAGGATGTGATCTCTATGACTGCCTCAGCACTGCCTTGAAAGAGTTTCCAGGCTGCAGCACAAGGAGGGGAGACCCAATGAAACCTGTCACTCTCCCTGAGAAGAGGAAATGGAGCTGGGGCTCCCCAAAGACCAAATACCCAGAGTATTCAAGGCAGAGTACTGAGCAGCAGAGAAATGCACAGAGAGAAAAACTGGAGACTGACTCTAGAACTGAGAACTCATCATCACATATGTGTGAAAAACATATCCAAAGACAGTGGGGAAAAAGGGTTACAGAAAATACCAAGGCTCAAAAACAGCTAGGAATATTCCTTCCTCCACCAGCCACTTCATAATGCATGAGGCTTTAGGTAAAGTAGTCTAAAAGTTTCTCTTCAGTAATGAAGAAAAATTATCCATAAAAGTTGCTCAGGTCCTGCCTAACAAAATGTGAAAGCAAGACCTGGAAGGATTCAAGTGTTCTCAAATAACTTAATGGTCTCCCAGAACAAAGCTAAAAACTATGTATAAATATATAAAAATATCCAGTTCAATGGTAACCATTATAGTTACTATAGCAAGTCTGGACATGTCTATATCAAAAATTACCAAGTAGAAAAACACGATCCATAATGAAGAGAAAAATGAATCAATTAGAACTGAGCCAGAAAATAACACAAATGATAGATTTAGTAAACAAGGCATTAAACCATTATACCTATATTCCATATGCTTAGCAGGCTAGAGAAAACATTGAACATGTTATTGAGGCACAAGCTATAGAAAAAAACACAGTTTGAATTTCTAGAGATGGACATTACAATGTCAGAGAACAAAAACATAACTGGGTACAATTAACAGCCAATTAGATGCTGCAAAGGAAAAGCTTAGTAAATATAGCAATAAGGACTATTAGAACGAAAATGTTGAGGCTCCTAGCGGTGCTATGCAGAATGCCGGCTGGCAGTGAAATTAAAATAGCAGCAAACTCAGACTCTGAGAAAGGACTAGTGGTTACCAACGGTGGGGGTGGGTGAGGTTGGGAGAAGGGGATTAAGGGGCACTGTAATTCATAATCACAATATAGGTCAGTCACAGGGAAGGCAGTACAGCATTGAGAAGACAAGTAATGACTCTATAGCGTCTTACTACGCTGATAGACAGTGACCACAATAAAGAGGATGAGGACTTGATAATATGGATGAATGATGAAACCATAGTGTTGTTCATGTGAAACCATCATAAGATTGTATCTCAATGATACTTCAATAATAAAATGCCAAAATAAAGTAAAATGCTGAGAGAGAACATGACTGAACAAGATGAATAGCATAACACTGAACTTCAAAATTCAAGCAGCCTAATATCGATGTAATTGGAGTACCCAAAGGAGGTATGGGGCAGAAACATAATATTCAGAGAAATAATGGACACGTTTTCTCAAATCTGATAAAAACTATAAATGTGTAGATCTAAGTAGTACAAAAACACTCAACATAGGAACCATAAGTAAAACTGAATGAAGAAGCAACAAAATCAAATTACTTAAACCAAGTGATGAAGAGAAACTGTTAAAAGAAGGCAGACAACTTAGAGGACAAACTATGTATGGAAATACATACAAAATATGATAACAGATTTTTCTCATCAAAACAATGAAAGAGAAAATACAGTGGAGAAACACAGTTAAAGTACTGAAGGAAAAAAGTCTGTCAACCCAGAATTCTATATGTGAACTTTTCTTGAAAATTATAAAGAAGAGACAAAAACCCAAGTCCTTCTATAAGCCTAATGTTATTCTGACACAAAACCTCATCAGAGATATTAGCAGGAAAGAGAGCTATAGACCAATATCCCTCATTAACACAGATAAATTATTAACAAAATTTTAACACACTGTATCACATATATGTAAATAAACCTTTATAAATATTTGTATATATTACTAAATATACAATTGATACATATTAAATATATAAATATAAGTAAAAGATTTATGATATATATTTATATATATGATATGCGTTTGCTAAAATACATGAAAATATTGCATGACCAAGTGGGATTTATCCCAGGAATATAAAATTGATTTTACATTCCAAAAATCAATCAATTAAATTCACCATACTAAAATACTAATTAAAATAGCCATATGAACATTTCTATAAATTCAGAAAAACCACTTGACGAATTAAAAATCCACTTCTGGTAAAAAGATGTCCTGAGGGGAATTCCTCAGCCTAGTAAAAGGCATTTACAAAAACCTTACAGCTACATTATAATTAATAGGGAAAGACTGATGTTTTCCCTCTAGGGTCAGGACTAAGGCATGAATGTCAACTTTCACAATGTTTTATTCATCATTGTACTGAAGATTCTTACTAGTGAATTAAGAAAAGTAAAAAAGAATTAAAAGTGTGCAAATGAAAAGTTAATATAAAGAAATATTTAGATATAAAATTAACAAAACATTTATAGAACCTATATGCCGATATCTGCAAGATGCTGATGAAAGATATCAAAGAAAACCTAATAAATGGAGAGACATACCATGCTTAAGGATTATAAAACTCAATATAGTAAAGATGCCAATTCTCCACATGTTCATGTACAGGTTTAATACAATGCTTGTCACCATACAGGAATGCTTTTTCATAGACATTGCTTATTCTAAAATTAATGTGGAAAAAGACACATTCCTTGAAATAGATAAAACAATCATAGAAAAAGGAGAGTAAATTTGGTGGAATCACTCTATAATTAAGGCCTATAATATAGCTATAGTAATCAAGACAATGTGGTATTGACAGAGGGATAGTGGTAGAGATTACGAGCAAAAAATAGAGAACACAGAAATAGAATCATAGTAATAACAAAGTGTTAAGGTTTTCTTTGTGAATGACCCTGTTAAGATGTCAAAAAGACAAAGTACAGACTTGGAGAACATATTTGTGAACTATCGAAATTCAACAGTCACACCACTATGAAAATAAACACAACAGTAAAAAAAAAAACTAGAATCATCCAATTAGAAAACATACAGATGGCAAATAAATACATGAAAAGATGTTAAACATCATTTCCATTATGGAAATGTAAATAAAAACCACAATGGGATATCACTATACACATATAAAATGGGTAAGATAAAAGATAGCGAAATACCAACAGTTGCTGAGCATGTGGAGAAATTGATTAGTCATATATTTCCCATGATAATGTAAAATGGTATAGCCACTCTGGAAACAGTGTGGATTTCCAGTAATAACTAACCATAAAAAAAAGGTGGCAGCGTGAGAGGTTAGAGAAAGACCTCCTCCTAAAACTGCATATAATATGAAAATATAATTAATACAACTAATCCTGAAAGAACAACAGGAAAGAGGACTGCACCAGACTCATACACCTGGAGAAAAGAATATACCTCACAGAACAGGGTAACGTACCAAAGCGGTGGATCAGTAGTACCCAAGCCCTTCCCCCACCCCAGCTCACCAGCAGGAGGAAGAAAAACAGAGCTGGAAGGGAGTGGAACCCTGGGACTGCTGAATAACTAACTCCGAAGATATGATCTGGGAGCACAAATCTACATTTCATGGTGTTTTCATGGTACTCTTGTGATTAGGGGGTTGGAAAGCTAAGACAAGCAGAATACCTGGAGAGACTGAGATTCCAGCCGCTTGTGGAAAGCAGGGATCCACATCCAGCTGCTCTGGGACAAAAGAAAAGTGGGCAGTCTGAGAGACTTCCCAACACCAAGAGGGCTGCAAAAGAGGCAAGGATTGCACAGAGCTTACTGCTTAGGAACAACCACAGGTAGACAAAATCGTCCAGGTGCACTCTGCCCAGCAGGTTGGGAACGTTCACGATCTTCAGGAGCTCCAGCCCCCTGGCTGGCTACAGAGCTCCAAGGACCGCCTCTGTGATAAGCACCCTACTGAGCCTTTCTCCTGGCCAGCACCACCTGGCTCACAAACCGGCAAATACTACCCTGGCATTAGCCCGGCCAGAGGGAAGCCCGGTCTACAACAACTACAAACACAAAGCACAGAGGCTTGTACCTCTGTGCTTGGCCCACTAGTAATGGCAATAGAGACAAACATAGAAGCCGTGAAGCAGGAATCAGCTTTCCTCCCCCCAGGCACCAATACCATTGCCCTGCAATCCCCAACATTGCTTCAGGGCTAAGAAGATCCACAGAGTAGAGCTTCTGGGCACTAGAGGGTGTCATATAAAAATATGAAACACCAAAGGAACCTGGTTCAAAGTAAAACAATGAATACAACCTCTGAAAAAATTCAAATGAAATTGACCTCATGAATCTGCCTGAAAGGGATTCCAAAAAAAAAAATCACTAACATGCTCATGGAAGTACAGAAAAAAATTCAAGAACTCAGCGATGAATCCCGGTCAGAGATCCAATCATTATGGAACACAGTGTCAGAAGCGAAAGACACATTGGTAGTTTTTTTTTTCTGGTATCATTAATCTACAGTTACATGTGCAACATTATGGTTACTAAGCTCCCCACTTCATCTACTCGCCCCCACATACCCCATTACAGTCACTGTCCATAAGCATAGTGAGATGCTATACAATCACTAATTGTCTTCTCTGAGTTGAACAGCCCTCCCTGTGCCCCTCCTACATTATGTCTGGTAATCATAATGTCCCTGTTTCCCCCTTCTCCCTTCCTTTCCACCCATTCTCCACAGTCCCTTTCCCTTTGGTAATTGTTAGTCCATTCTTGGGTTCTGTGAGTCTGCTGTGGTTTTCTTCCTTCAGTTTTTTTCTTTCCTCTTATACAGTAAAATACAGAACTAGGTAATACTCAGAAGTCAGCATCTGAAGAATGTTCCTCTTGGCAACCTGGGCAGAACACGGGCGGTCCGTACTTAAGCTTTATTACAATAGGTAGAAATATGCTCAGTCATACACACTCACTTATATCTGTGTAGACTCATATAATATGAGGGTCACAGGGCAGTCACTCTATCCCTAGACATACATATTTCAAAACAGCTTGTACAAGCATAAAAGTTGAAGAACAAGTTAAGTTCAAAAGTTTCAGAATAAACAAGTTCACTCTACAATATGGAGGAAGTAACAAAATGGCTTAATTTATGTCAAGCAGTAACTAAACACGGCTCCCCACACTGTACAGAAGCTTTTCAGCTTGATATAGTCCCACTTGTTCATTTTTGCTTTTGTTTTCCTTGCTTGCAGAGATATGTTCATGAAGACGTTGCTCATATTTATGAATGATATCCAAGAGATTTTTGCCTATGGTTTTTTCTAAGGGTTTTATGCTTTCATGACATACTTTCAGGTCTTTGATAAATTTTGAGTTTACTTTTGTGTATGGGGTTATACAGTAATCCAGTTTCATTCTCTTACATATAGCTGTCCAGTTTTGCCAACACCAGCTGTTGAAGTGGCTGGCATTTCCCCATTGTATATCCATGCCTCCTTTATCATATATTAATGGACTATATGTTTTGGTTAATATGTGGACTTTCTATTCTCTTCCACTGGACTGTGGGTCTCTTTTTGTGCCAATACCAAATTGTCTTGATTACTGTAGCTTTGTAGTAGAGCTTGAAATCTGGGAAAATAATTCCCTGTTTTATTCTTCCTTCTCAGGATTGCTTTGGCTCTTTGGGATCTTTTGGTGTTCCATATGAATTTTAGAATTATTTATTCCACTTCATTAAAGAATGCTGTTGGTATTTTGAGAGGGATTGCATTGAATCTGTAGGTTGCTTTAGGTAGTATAGCCATTTTGACAATATTTATTCTACCTAGCCAAAAGCATGGTTTCATTTGTTAGTGGCCTCTTTAATTTCTCTTAGGAGTGTCTTGTAGTTTTAAGGGTATAGGTATTTCATTTCCTTCATTAGGTTTATTACTAGATATTTTATTCTTTTTCATCCAATTGAGAATAGAATTGTTTTCCTGATTTCTCTTTGTTAGCTCATCATTACTGTATAGGAAACAAACATATTTCTGTGTGTTAATTTTTTATCTTGCAAATTTGCTGAATTCAGATATTACTTCTAGTAGTTTTGGAGTGGAGTCTTTGGGGTTTTTTATGTACAATATCATGTCATCTGCAAACAGTGACAATTCGACTTCTTCTTTACCAATCTGGATGCCTTGTATTTCTTTGTTATCTCTGATTGCCGTGGCTAAGACCTCCAGTACTATGTTGAATAACAGTGGGAAGAGTGGGCATCCCTGTCTTATTCCCGATCTTAGATGAAGAGCTTTCAGTTTCTTGCTGTTAAATATGATGTTTGCTATGGGTTTGCCCTATGTGGCCTTTATTATGTTGAGGTACTTGTCCTCTATACCCATTTTGCTGAGAGTTTTTATCATGAATGGATGTTGAATTTTGTCAAATGCTTTTTCAGCATCTATATAGATGATCATGTGGTTTTTGATCTTTTTGTTGATGTGGTGGATGATGTTGATGGATTTTTGAATGTTGTACCATCCTTGCATCCCTAAGATGAATCTAACTTGATCATGGTGTATGATCCTGTTGATGTATTTCTGGATTCGGTTTGCTAATATTTTGTTGAGTATTTTTGCATCTATGTTCATCAGGGAGAGTGGTCTGTAATTTCTTTTTTGGAGGGGTCTTTGCCTGGTTTTGGTATCAGAATGATGCTGGCTTCACAGAATGAGTTTGGAAGTATTCCCTCCTCTTCTATTTTTTGGAAATCTTGAAGGAGAATGGATATTATTTCTTCTCTATATGTCTGATAAAACTCAGAGGTGAATCCATCTGGCCTGGGGATATTGTTCTTGGGTAGTTTTCTAATTACCAATTCAATTTCATTGCTGATAATTGGTCTATCTAAGTTTTCTGTTTCTTGCTTGGTTAGTCTTGGAAGGTTGTATTTTTCTAAGAAGTTGTCCATTTCTTCTAGGTTTTCCAGGTTGTTAGCATACAGTTTTTCATAGTATTCTCTAATAATTCTTTGTATTTCTGTGGGATCCAACATGATTTTTCCTTTTTCATTTCTGATTCTGTTTAGGTGTATAGATTCTCTTTTTCTCTTAATAAGTCTGGATAGGGGTTTATCTATTTTGTTTATTTTTTCAAAGAACCAGCTTTGGTTTCATTGATTTTTTTGTATTGTTTTATTCTTCTATATTTTATTTATTTCTCCTCTAATTTTTATTATTTCCTTCCTTCTGATGACTCTGGGCCTCATTTGTTCTTCTTTTTCCAATTTCAATAATTGTGACTTTAGACTATTCATTTGGGATTTTTCTTCCTTCTTTAAGTAGGCTTGGATTGCAATATACTTTGCTCTTAGAACTGCCTTTGCTGAGTTGCACAAAAGCTGCGGCTTTGTGTTGTTGTTATTTGTCTCCATATATTGTTTGATCACTGTTTTAATTTGGTCGTTAATCCATTGATTATTTAGGAGCATGTTGTTGAGCCTCCATGTATTTGTGAGCCTTTTTGTTTTCTTTGTACAATTTATTTCTAGTTTTATTTCTTTCTGATCTGAGAAGTTGGTTGGTAGAATTTCAATATATTTGAATTTACTTAGGTTCTTTTTGTGGCCTAGTATGTGATCTATTCTGGAATATGTTCCTTGTGCACTTGAGAAGAATGTGTATCCCGCTGCTTTTGGGTGTAGAGTTCTGTAGATGTCTGTTAGGTCCCTCCGTACTACTGTGTTGTTCAGCGCCTCTGTGGCCTTACTTATTTTCTATATGGTTGATCTGTCCTTTTAATTTGGAGTGACTGGTGTGTTGAAGTCTCATAAAATGAATTCATTGCTTTCTATTTCCTCCTTTAATTCTGTTAGTATTTATTTCACATATATCGGCGCTCCTTCGTTGGGTTCATATACATTTATAATTGTTATATCCTCTTGTTGGACGGACCCCTTTATCATTATGTAATATCCTTCTTTATCTCTTGCTACTTTCTTCATTTTGAAGTCTATTTTGTCTGATACAAGTAATTCAACACCTGCTTTTTTCTCCTTGCTGTTTGCATGAAATATCTTTTTCCATCACTTCTATTTTAGTCTCTATTTTTTGGGTTTAAAGTGAGTCTCTTGTAGGCAGCATATAGATGGGTCTTGCTTTTTTATCCACTCTGTTACTCTGTGTCTTTTGATTGCTGCATTCAGTCCATTTACATTTAGGGTTATTATCGATAGATATGTACTTATTGCCATTGCCAGCTTTAGATTTGTTGTTACCAAAGGTTCAAGGGCTGCTTCTTTACTATCTGATAGTCTAATTTAACTCTCTTGTAAAGCTATTATAAACACAGTCTGATGATTCTTTATTTCTCTCCACTCTTATTCTTCCTTTTCCATTCTTTATATGCTAGGTGTTTTATTCTGTACACTTTTACGTTTCCTTTGACTGTTTTTGTGGAGAGTTGATATTACTTTTTGCCTTTAGTTAGTTTTGGATGGTCTGCTTTCTTTGCTATGATTTTATTTTCTCTGGTTATACATCTTTTTAGCCTTAGGAGTGCTTTCATCTACAGAAGTCCCTTTAAGATATCCTGTAGAGGTGGTTTGTGGGAGGCAAATTCCCTTAGCTTTCACTTGTCTGGAAATTGTTTAATCCCTCCTTCACCTTTAAATGATAATCGTGCTGAATACAGTATTCTGGGTTCAAGGCCCTTCTGTTTCATTACATTAAATATATCATGCCACTCCCTTCTGGCCTATAAGGTTTCTGTCAAGAAACCTGATGATAGCTGGATGTGTTTTCCTTTGTATGTGATCTTTTTTCTCTCTCTAGCTGTTTTAAAAGTCTGTCCTTATCTTTGATCTTTGCCATTTTAATTATTATATGTCTTGGTGTTGTCCTCCTTTGATCCCTTGTGTTGGGTGGTCTGTGGGCTTCCATGGTCTGAGAAACTACTTCCTTCCCCAGCTTGGGGAAATTTTCAGCAATTATTTCTTCAAAGACACTTTCT
The DNA here is from genome assembly GCA_029783875.1 of Phataginus tricuspis. Lineage (NCBI taxonomy): Eukaryota > Metazoa > Chordata > Mammalia > Pholidota > Manidae > Phataginus > Phataginus tricuspis. Next base: position 118,885,916 of record JAQQAC010016209.1, on the reverse strand, counting down.
ATCCCTTTTTCGCACTCTTCTTCTTCTGTTACTCCTATAATGCGAATATTGTTTCATTTGGATTGGTCACACAGTTCCCTTAATATTCTTTCATTCCTAGAGATCCTTTAATCTCTCCCTGCCTCAGCTTCTCTGTACTCCTGTTCTCTTATTTCTATTCCATTAACAGTCTCTTGCACCTTGTATGCTCTTAAGCCCTTCAATCGCTTGTCTCATTTCTGTATTGCCTCTCCTGACTTCCTCCCTTAGCTCTTGCATATTTCTCTGCAGATCCATCAGCATGGTTATGACTTTTATTCTAAATTCTTTTTCAGGAAGACTGTTTAAATCTATCCCATCAAGCCCTCTCTCTGGGTTGTCTGGGTGATCCTTGTCTGGACCATATTCCTCTGTCTTTTCACGGCAATAGAGGTTGTCACTGGCAGGGGTCACGTGTCAGCTAGGAGAAAAAAGTCCCTTCCTGCTTGTTGTTCTCCTTACCCTTCTCCAGAACCTGAGCTGGGTACCCACACGCTGGGAGGTAGTCTCTGGGATAATCCCCTCAGTTGCCTGTGTGCGGCGCCAGACTCAGCCTAGCCTATGGCACTGCGGGGGATTGCAGTCACGCCGGGTGTGTTCTGCTCCCCTTGGTGCCTTGCAGAACTTGCTCTGGATTCTGTGGCCCTTCGTGGTTAGCTGCTCACTCGCTAGGAGGAGATTCTGTGTGGTTGCTGTGGGCGGAGCTGCTCTCCTGCCGTTCCGCAGCTGTGGCGGAGCCACCAGACCCTTTGTGGTGCCGGCCGGGATGGAACTAATTGCAGGCTGCTTATCCCCGTGAAAGGACCCAGAAGCCAGTTAGGGGGCCCGAAATTCCTCTAGATTCCCAGCCTGCTGGGCTGAGTGCGCTGGGATGATTTTGTAACCCTGCTGCACCCTGGTCTCTTTAAGACTTTTAAAAAAGCATCTGCTTTTCTTTTGTCCCAGGGGAGCCAGCTGAGGGGACCTGCTTGCAGTCTCTGTCTCAGATCCTACCCTTCTGTTTCTCTATTCTTCAAAACACCATGCAATGTGTGTCTGTGCTGCCAGTGCAGATCACCAGGGCTGGTTATTTAGCATGACTGTGCTTCCACTCCCTCCCCACTCTGATTCTTTTCCTCCCACCGGTGCGCTGGGGTAGGGGAGTGCTCGGATCCCGCCTGGTCGCGGCTTTGTATCTTACCAGCTTCGTGAGGTGCTGAGTTCTCGCAGATGTAGCTGTAGCCTGGCTGTTGTACTGTATCTTCTGGTTTCTTTTTTATGAAGAGTTGTATTTGTTGTATTTTCACAAATATATATGGTTTTGGGAGGAGATTTCTGCCACCCTACTTACACCACCCTCTTCCCAGAAGTCACAATGGAAAGTTTTAAAAGCAAATTAGATATGGTGGAGGACACGATAAATGAAATAGAAATTAGAGAAGAGGAACGAAAAGAAGCTGAGTCAGAGAGAGAAAAAAGGATCTCTAAGAATGAAAGAATACTGAGGGAACTGTGTGACCAATCCAAATGGAACAATATTTGCATTATAGGGGTACCATAAGAAGAGAGAGAAAAAGGGTAAGAAAGTGTCTTTGAGGAGGTAGTTGCTGACAACTTCCCCAATCTGGAGGAGGAGATAGTCTCTCAGGCCATGGAGTTGGACGGATCTCCCAACACAAGGGACACAAGGAAGACAACACCAAGACATATAGTAATTAAAATGGCAAAGATCAAGGAAAAGGACTATTAAAAGCAACCACAGAGAGAAATAAGATCACATACAAAGGAAAGCCCATCAGGCTATCATCAGAGTTCTCAGAAGAAACCTTACAGGCCAGAAGGGACTGGCATGATGTATTCAATGCAATAAAGCAGAAAGGCCTCGAACAAAGAATACTTTATCCGGCAAGGTTATCATTTAATTTTGAAGGAGGGATTACACAATTTCCAGATAAGCAAAAGCTGAGAGAATTTACCTCCCATAAATTGTTTCTACAGTGTATTTTGGAGGGACTGCTATAGATGGATGTGTTCCTAAGGTTTAATAGCTGTCATCAGAGGTAATAAAACCACAGTAAAGAAAGTACAACAGTTAACTACTAAGCAAATGCAAAATTAAATCAACCATCCCCAAAGTCAATAAGGGGATAGACAAAGAGTACAGAATAGGATACCTAATATATAAAGAAAGGAAGACGAAGACAAAGGAGGAGAATAAAAGAACCTTTAGACTGTGTTTGCAATAGCATAGTAAGTGAGTTAAATTAGATTCTTAGATAGTAAGGAAGTTAACCGTGAACCTTTGGTAACCAAGAATCTAAAGCCTGCAATGGCAATAAGTACATACCTACCGATAATCACTCTAAATGTAAATGGACTGAATGCACCAGTCAAAAGACATAAAGTCACTGAATGGATAAAAAAACAAGACCCATCTATATGCTGCCTACAAGAGACACTTTAAACCCAAGGACATATACAGACTAAAAGTGAAGGGATGGAAAAAGATATTTCATGCAACTAATAGGTTGAGAAAAGCAGGAGTTGCAGTACTTGTATCAGACAAAATAGACTTCAAAACAAAGAAAGTCACAAGAGATAAATAAGGACATTACATAATGATAAAGGGGTCAATCCAACAAGAAAATATAACCTTTATAAATATCTATGCACCCAACACAGAAGCACCTACAAATGTGAAACAAATAGTAACAGAATTAAAAGGGTAAATGGAATGCAATGCATTCATTCAAGGAGACTTCAACACTCCACTCACTCCAAAGGACAGACGAACCAGACAGAAAATAAGTAAGGAGACAGAAGCACTGAAAAACATATTAGAACATATGGACCTAACAGACATCTACAGAACTCTATACCCAAAAGCAGCAGAATACATATTCTTCTCAAGTGCACATGTAACATTTTCAAGAATAAATCATAACCTAGGCCACAAAAAGAGCTTCAGTAAATTAAAAAAGATTGAAATTGTACCAACTAGTTTCTCAGACTACAAATGTATGAAACTAGAAATATATTATGCAAAGAAAATTAAAAATCCCACAAACACATGGAGGCTTCACAACATGCTCCTAAATAACCAATGGATCAATGACCAAATACAAACAAAGATCAAGCAATATATGGAGAAAAATGACAACAAGAATTCAACACCGCAAAATCTATAGGATGCAGCAAAGGCTGTGCTAAGAGGAAAGTATATTGAAATACAGGCCCACCTCAGAAAAGAAGAACAACCCCACATGAACAGTCTAAACTCACAATTAATGAAACTAGAAAAAAAAAGAACAAATTAGGCCCACAGTCAGTAGAAGGAAGGACATAATAAGGATTAGAGCATAAATAAATAAAATCAAGAAGAATAAAACAATAGAATCAATGAAAGCAGGAGGTTGTTCTTCGAGAAAATAAACAAAATAGATAAACCCCTAGTCAGACTTATAAAGAAAAAAAGAGTCTACACACATAAACAGAATCAGAAATGAGAAAAAAACAATCACTATGGACACCACAGAAATACAAAGAATTATTAGAGAACACTATGAAAAATTATATGCTAACAAATTGGATAACCTAGAAGAAATTGATGGCTTTCTAGAAAAATACAACCTTCCAAGGGTGACCCAGAAGGAAACAGAAAATCTGAACAAACCAATTACCAGCAACAAAATTGAATTGGTAATCAAAAAACTACCTAAGAACAAAACACCTGGTTCAGATGGCTTTAAGTCTGAATTTTATCAAACATTTAGTGAAGACCTAATACCCATCCTCCTTAAAGTTTTCCGAAGAGTAGAATGAGGGATTACTTCCAAACTCATTCTATGAGGCCGGCATCACTCTAATACCAAAACTAGGCAAAAGCACCACAAAAAAAGAAAATTACAGACCAATATCCCTGATGAACATACATGCAAAAATATTCAACAAAATATTAGCAAACCGAATTCAAAAATACATCAAAAAGAATATCCATCATGATCAATGGGATTAATCCCAAGGATGCAAGAATGGTACAACATTTGAAAATACATCAACATCATCCACTACATCAACAAAAAGAAGGACAAAAACCATATGATCATCTCCATAGATGCTGAAAAAGCATTTGACAAAATTCAACACCCATTCATGATAAAGTCTCTCAACAAAATCCCACTCTCTCCACCTCTATTCAACATAGTACTGGAGGTCCCAGCCACAGCACTCAGACAACACAAAGAAATACAAGGCATCCTGAATTCCACAAAGTTGCAAGATAAAAAATTAATACGCAGAAATCTGTGGCATTCCTATATACTAACAATGAACTAGCAGAAAGAAAAATCAGAAAAACAATTCCATCCACAATTGCATCCAAAAGAATAAAATACCTAGGAGTAAACCTAACCAAGGAAGTGAAAGACCTGTACTCTGAAAACTACAAGACACTCATGAGAGAAATTAAAGAAGATACCAATAAATGGAAACACATTCCGTGCTCATGGATAGGAAGAATTAATATTGTCAAAATGGCCATACTGCCTAAAGCAATCTACAGATTCAATGCAATCCCATCAAAATACCAACAGCATTCTTCAATGAACTAGAAAAAATAGTTCTAAAATTCATATGGAACCACAAAAGACCCTGAATAGCCAAATCAATCCTGAGAAGGAAGAATAAAGCTGGGGGGATTACGCTCCCCAACTTCAAGCTCTACTACATCACCACAATAATCAAGACAATTTGGTACTGGCACAAGAACAGATCATAGACCAATGGAACAGACTAGAGAGCCCTGATATAAACCCAACCATATATGGTCCATAAAGGAGCCATGGACATACAATGGGGAAACAACAACCTCTTCAACAGCTGGTGTTGGCAAAACTGGACAGCTACATGCAAGAGAATGAAACTGGATTATTGTTTAACCCCATATACAAAAGTAAACACAAAATGGATCAAAGACCTGAATGTAAGTCATGAAACCATAAAAGTCTTAGAAGACAACATAGGCAAAAATTTCCCGAATATAAGCATGAGCGACTTCTTCCTGAATGCATCTCCTCGAGCCAGGGAAATTAAAGCAAAAATGAACACATGGGACTACATCAAACTAAAAAGCTTCTGTATGGCAAAGGACACCATCAACAGAACAAAAAGGCATCCTACAGTATGGGAGGATATATTTGTAAATGATATATACTAAAAGGGGTTAACATCCAAACTATATAAAGAACTCACACTCCTCAACACTCAAAAACCAAATAACCTGATTAAAAAATGGGCAGAGGATATGAAGAGACAATTCTCCAATGAAGAAATCCAGATGGCCAACAGACACATGAAAAGATGCTCCATATCACTAATCATCAGGGAAATGCAAATTAAAACCACAATGAGATATCACCTCACACCAGTAAGGATGGCCACTATCCAAAAGAATAAGAACAACAAATGCTGGTGTGGATGTGGAGAAAGGGGAACACTCCTACAGTGCTGGCAGGAATGTAGTAGTTCAATCATTGTGGAAAGCAATACAGAGGTTCTTCAAAAAACTAAAAATAGAAATACCATTTGACCCGGGAATCCCACTCTTTGGAATTTACCGAAAGAATACAACTTCTCAGATTCAAAATGACATATGCACCCCATGCTTATTGCAGCACTTTTTACAATAGCCAAGGTAAGGAAGCAACCTAAGTGTCCATCAGTAGAAGAATGGATAAAGAAGAAGTGGTACGTATACACAATGGAATACTATTCAGCCATAAGAAACAAATCCTACCATTTGCAACAACATGGATGGAGCTAGAGGGTATTATGCTCAGTGAAATAAGCGAGGTGGAGAAAGACAACTGCCAAGTGATTTCCTTCATTTGTGGAGTATAAGAACGAAGCAAAACTGAAGGAACAAAATAGCAGCAGACTCACAAACTCCAAGAAGGGACTAGTGGTTACCAAAAGGGAAGGGTGTGGGAAGGTGGTTGGGGAGGGTGGGAGACGGGGATTGAGGGGAATTATGTTTAGTACACATGTTGTGGGGGGTCACGGGGAAAACAGTGTCACAGAGAAGGCAAATAGTGAATCTGTGGCATCTTACTACACTGATGGACAGTGACTGCATTGTGGTATGGGTGTGAACTTGATAATATGGTAGAGTAGTCACCACATTGTTTTTTCATGTGCATCTTTCATAAGAGTACATATCAATAATACCTTAATAAAAATTTTTTAAATATAAAAAAATAACTAACTGTGAAACTACCAAGTAACCCAGCAATTGCACTTGTGGACATTTTCCCCAGAGAAATGACAACTTATGTTCACACACATACACGTGAATATTAATAACAGCCTTATCTGTAATAGCCACAAACTGTAAATAAACCAGATTTCCTTCAATGGCTGAATAGTTAAACCATGATACATACATACCATAGAATATTAATCGGCAATAAAAAGTGAGCAAACTATTGATACAAAAATGCAACAACTTAGATTAGTCTCCAGGGAATTATACCATGTGAAAAGAAGCCAATCCTTAAAGTTTACATTCTGCATGGTTTACGTATGTAACATTCTTGAATGGTAAAATATTAGAAATGGAGGACAGTCTAGTGGATTCATGGCTTTTAGAGGGTGTAGATGTAGGCAGTAATTGGGTATGGTTATAAAAGTGCAACATGAGGGATCCTTACAGTGAGGAAACTATTCTTTATTTTTGTATTAATGTTAGTATTCTGGTTTTGACATTGTATTACAGTTCTGTACCATATTATAATTAAGTAAAGTATGTTTCATTTTTACAGTTTGTTTATAAAGTTTATAGTATTTGCTATTTTTTTTTTCATTTTTATATAGTCATCTGTATCTGTCTTTTCATTGCTGTTAGGTTTGTAGTCTTCTTATTAAGAGATCATCCTCCCGTAGCTTGCATACAAAGTCTCCTGCCTCCTAAGAAGTTAGTAGTGAAACTGGAACTCATCTGGGCAAATGATTTACTATAAGAAGATTTGTTTTTAAGGATGGATATCAAATCATCCTTTTGTACCTTATTATCTTTCTGTGTTACTTTCCTTTGCTGATCATGAGCATTTCTTTTTTCAAACAAATCTTTAAACAATTATTGCTCATTTAGAAGTCCATTTGGCTTAATGAAAGTATGTTGCAGTTATATATTAATTATGGGACAATTTATATTTCTATGATACTCATATTTGTGACACTTAGATAATTCCTTCCATAGCAGGACCTTTGATCCACACATCAGTAAAGAAGAGAAAAACAAAAAAGCAGAGGGGAAAGTATGACAGGACCAAAATTTGTTGAGGCTGCTGATATGAAAGACTTATCTGGGAATTTATTTTACATATGATGCAAAATTAGATTTACATTTGAAATGCTTAGCAGGTCACTGGGGTAAGTAGAAGTCTTCAACACTTCACCTGTGAGTCAGAGCTGGCTAGAGCAGCCTTCAGCCCTGCATTAATGGTGGTCCAGGTCTTAGGGCTGATATCTTCTGGTTGAAGTCCTGCCTCTCTACAGGTCATACAGCAGGCTTTCTCTTCAATACTGATAAAAAATTATGTCTGCATGTCATAAGAAGGGTTAATCAAAAGTAGGAAAAATAATTCATTTGCCACCACATAAGCAAAAACCCTCTAGATGTTTAAGTCTTTAAAAACGGCATTCACACAAAATAGTTTGTATTTGGAATAAACACTATGAAAGTGGTAGATACATACATTTTTATTCAAAAAGATTGTTTCCTAATCTGCAGTACAATCCCATAGGCTGGGAACTACTGTTTCTGAATTTGAAAACTTGCAGAACAAACACTGGATGTCAGAAAGGTTCTTAGACTTTGTGTTTGAGTTGAAAAGGCACTATAACTGTGCTTTTTCCCTCATTTTACAGAGGGGTGGGGTGAATATCTTAATTTGTTTATGTGTGCAGCCCAAACTAGAACCCAATTCTACCAAGTTCCAGCATGCTGAGCTTTGCAGGGCTCCACAGTTTAATTATCCGTCAGTGCTTTATTAATCAACCTCCATCTCTGTTCTAGCCTCTTTCCTCTATAATTAGAAGCTTGTTGAGTCCCTCTTGTTCTACTCTTTTTATTTTAATTTTCTTACATTTGTATATTTTTTATTCTTTTTGGGCTTCACCCTATGCCACATCCTTTTATCAAACCTTTAATTTTTTGTGTGTGAGAGTGGAAACTTGGAAAATTCCTTCCAAAAATATTTTTGAAAACAGATTCTCTTTGTGGCTACACGTTGAGGTAATGAAATTGGACATGAAACCTTCATAGCCAAGAGAGGGAAGGACTGTGCTGTGCCTATTCCATCAAAAAGTTTTCCAAACAAATTGCTCCTTAAAAACATCCTGTTTTTCAGTGTTTTGATTGCTGTACTTTTTGAATATGAAAAAACCATCTTCTGAACCCATTTTACACAGAAGGAAATGCACTGTAATCACCATTTGAGATTTGTCAAGCACCTATGAACTAGGGCTCCTACTTAGAAAACATGAGCCAGGGTTGGACAAATTAAATTAAATTGCTCAGCCATTTCATTTCTTTACAATAGCATCGAAACAACCTAAGCTTTAAAAATTTCTTTCAGGAGGCCTTCTTTCCCTAGTCAATTATAATTAGGGTTGACTGACTACTGGAGACTAACAGAGCAGTGACTTTTCTACAATTCTCAAAAGTGTTGTAAGTGTTAGAAGGCCAAGCCAGCCCCAGTTGGCAGCAACATGCTTACAGACAGTCTGAAAGAAATGAATGGGGGGGCTGGTGTGAATTAAGTGAGAATACCCACACTCCTGTGTGGTTACCAGCAAGATAAATATGGAGTTTTTAGACAGTAGCACCAATCATGGAGGTTTCATAAATGTAAAAGGAGTTCATTGGTAACCTGAGTACATATGGATGTTTCTTAGCATACCGTATTTACATCCCTAGATAATTTTTCCACAGTAAGAAAAGCTCGCTCTGCTGTGGGTGTTTTCACTTATGAATGCTGATTTAAGCTTCTGAGAATGTAGCTTTTTGACAGCAGCCTGTTCAAAAGTGTCTGTTGTAGCAATAGGATTTATTGGAAAGGCTTTAGAATCTACAGAACAGCCCCGCAAAGTCTGTTTCATCTGCCTTTTGTGACAATTTCTCAATGATATGTTGATAGATTAGTGGCCATCATTATCTTATGAAGAAACACTTAACATTCTGAACACTCAGAACAGTCTGATTTCCGTGTACTATTTGGGGGATTCTTTGGACTGCATTACGCCATATTATTTTGACTATTTTTTACATTATTTTTCTTGAAAGGAGTTTTGCAAAACATATGACATCAGATCAAGCATAATGCAGAAAAAATTCATAAATCAAATCATGTGGATATTAGGCATCTCTGAGTGGAACAAGACTTATTTCAATTCGTCATCTATGAGCTTCGTGCATGCCAATTCATCACTACAGAAATCTTGTCAGTTTGTACCTTGGTAAATAATTATTTCCACAACCAGTCTTCTGAGGGGCTTGGCAGGATATCTTGCCAGCTGGTCCACATTAATGAAAAAACAAACTGCTTATGATCTATGGCTATGGTTCATTCTCAGCTGAGTGATATCACACTTATATACACAGTGAAGCTGCATTTTCACATGCATTTTCTGCACACTTTGTGGAAAACTATTTTTACTTTGTCAGGAATGACTAGCAGATTGCCAACCGAACAACTGAAGAAACAATAGGTTGTTTATGCCTATGGCCACACTAATATAAAGAGATGGTTTGTCAGAACTATCATCTCTGGTTCAATTTATGCGTTGTGACTAATATTCCTGTGCATGCTAGAATCAGAATATCATGGCCAGGTGCCAAGACAGAAACCATTATATTTCTTTGGCTGGGCAAATTTTTCTCTGTCCACACATCCAATATGGTTATGTCAAGACAAAATCGGGGTTGCTATTCTCCACACATCTACATATCGTGAGCACAGCTTGTTTTGATATTATTAGAGAGTTCTCTAGAAAAGGTATGAACATGTGACTACACAATGCTGTGAGGCTTTTATCTTACATGTAGTTTTCCTTATTTGCAAAGGAAAAATGAACTCCTGTCACAAACTTGTGTTCTAAAGAATTTTACATTTAACCATTTGATTTCCTGAGGGGAGATCATATATAAGTCCATTAGAAACTGAAGAAGTCACAATGATATTACCCTCTCTGAATGTGACTTAACCATGAGATTTCTTATTGCCTAGAAAATGCGATTACACCTCCTTCCAGTACCAGTTTTATATAGGTAGGACACAAAAAGAAACCAAAATGATTGCCTCTAGTAGATGTTGTTGGCCTTTCATCCGTATCACCTTGACTTACATTGGAGTCTCCTGCAGTCAGTTCCAATATATGGCAATGTCTTCTGTATCTTTCTGCTTGAGTGTTCTCTGACTACCCCCAACAGGGGTAGACTGTAAGTGCTAGGAAATTAACACCTCAGGAGCTCAAGAAACAAGGGTCAGGAGTTGTTGAATAAATATCCCAGCATCCTCACTCCTTAGTAGGACAATTCTGAGACATGTTCCACACTGTCTCTCATAGGATCACCAGTAGGTTTGAGCTCCAGTTGCCCACAGTGGTAAATTCCTCATCATGCAACTTTGCCTGACTTTCTTCCCTTACCTTTCTTCCTACCCCACTGCCTCACAGTGTTTCCTGTGATGACCTCCCAAATAAACCACTTACAGGCAAATCCTTGCCTGAGAGTATCTTTTGGAGCAACCCAAATTAAGACATTGACAAAGTAAGGGAGGCAAACTCTAAGAGAAACATTCTTATACTCTATCCCCAAAGTCATTTTCATTTTATTGTATGCACCAAGGTTAGCTATACTATGTTCTTTAATTTGAAATATTAAAAAAACACTAAAGCTGATAACACTGCATAATCATTTGCTCATCTGTTTTAGAGATTTCACCCATCAAATTTATTTCAGCTATCATCTCTATGCAGATAGCTCTGAAAATTTATAGTTCCCTCATGCCTTCTCCTTTTTCCCATTCTCCACTTGTCCTTTGGATATATCTACCTTAATTATGTCTTTGATGACACAAATCAAACGTTTCTAAGGCTTAATTTCTCATATCTTTCCCCTTACTCCAAACTAGCTCTCCTTCCTAACCCCCCAGCTGTCTACTGGGTTCCAATCTTCAATCATCTGCTGCCAACTCTACTTTGCCTCTCCCATCCTATCGACAGCTAAGTGCAAATAATCTCATAATACCTTGATCATCTGTCTTTAGGTTTCTGTTACTCCCTTAGTTCCAGGTTAGGCTTAGACTATGATAGCAGCTTCATAACTGGTCTTTCTGTTTGTTCCCTGCTCCAAATCCTTTTTATTTATCAGTACATATTAGTCTTCTCTAAACTCTGCCCACTGCATATAGAATAAAGTCTAAATGTCTTAACCAGGCATTCAAATTGCCCCAGAAACTGCATTTAGTTGGCCTTTGTTCCCACTGCCTCCCCACTTGAACAGTGCGCTCCAGCCAGCTAGATTTGCTCGTTCTTGCTTTGATATATTGGGTACTTTCCATGTTTAAAAGTTTTCCTCTGACTCTGTGGTCTGATTGAAATCTGAATCCTTCTCTAACTCTAACAAAGACTTCTAGAATATTTTTTCTAGAAAAGTCCAACTACTTCATTTTGCAGATGGGGAAAATGAAGTCTGGAAAAGCAGTGTGATTTGCTTCAAGACACAGATAATCAATAACAGAAGCCAAAGAGAGTAGACTAGAGTACCATCTCAACTATTCTAAGCCATCTCCCTCTGATCTGTGAGAGCAATGATTTTCCATATAATTTGTATAACAATAGCACTACCTTAAGTTCACTATTACTTTAGTTATTTAAAATGTAAACTTAAACTATTATTTCACTTTAACATGTTTTTCTCCCAAGGTAGATTCAAAATTCTCTCAGAACAGGGACTGTATCTTACTCTTCCTTACAGAATCCAAATAACATGATTATAGAATACCAACAATAATATATTTGTGTACATATTATATATTAGCCACTGTAATAAGCTCATTGCATGAAAAAAAAAATCCTATTTAAGTCTCATAACAACTCTGCGGTCATTACTGTTATCAATGCTTTTAGAGAAGACACAATGAAACTTAGAGAAGCTAAATAACTCTCCAAGCTCATGAAGCTAATAATTATCATAGACAGCCTTTAAAGTTAGGTTTATAAAACTAAAATCCCTGAACTAACACTTTATTTGCAAAATCTATTCAGTAAGTTGGAATTTTTGGCTATGGAATGATCATAGTCTGTTCACCGTTCCCAACTGAAACAGTAAAATGTGAAATTTAATGTGTGGACTAAATTTATTGCTTTACTTGGACATTTCTTTAACCCTTGGTTTAGTGTGTAATTACAATACCCCAACAAAACAGGGCTGAGAGAGTTCTTACCACAGATGACTACTGAGATAATGTCTACTGAAGTCACTCCCTTTGGAGACAGAATCTGGTGCTCTGAGAACAATAAGGTATTTTGCATTCATCGTGACAGCAGTGCAGCACATAGGATGATAGCTATAAACCAGTATGTCTCCAACAAGATACTGAAATGTGCTATTATTAATTTAATAGCTTTCAAAACTCTATGTTGCTTGGAATGTTGAATGATTGTCTCCACAACCAAAGTCATGTCACTTCCTAGACTCTCCTAAGCTTTGTTATTATGCAATTTAAATTCCAGATCAAAAGCCTGTGGTATCACTGAATAGCCTCTCTTGAGCAATGTCAAAAGTTTTGTACAATACAGTATTGTATACTTGAAATTTGCTAAGAGGATAGTTCTTAAGTCTCAACACACACACACACACACACACACACACACACACAGAAATGGTAACTATGTAGAGGTGATGGGTAATTTATTTAGCATGGCTGTAGTGATTTTCATCACAATGTATGTATTCATCAAAGCATTAATTTGTATAGGTTGTGTGTATGGATTGTGTGAAGGTTGTGTCATACATGCTTCGATTGTTGAGTTTAAAGCACAGTATACAAACTAGTTGAATGACCTAAATTGGTAGTTCTTAACCCTGGCTACACATCAGATAAAACATAGTAGCTTTAAAAATCCCCATGCCCATCTCACTACGCTGAAGGACAGTGACTGTAATGGGGTTGGTGGGGGGGGACCTGATGAAGGGGGTAATTTAATCACCATAATATTGCACATGTAATTGTAGATTAATGATACCAAAATAAACTATTAAAAAAAATTCCCATGCCCAGATCCCATACCAGTTCAGATAAATCAGAATATCTGTGTGTGGTGCCCCAGCCCTGGTATTTTTTAGAAGCTCCAGGTGCAGCCAGAGTTGTGAACTACTGATCTAAGCAATACCCTGTCTAGTTTGAATATCTTCAGTAGAATGGGATTTTTTAAATGTGTGTGTGTGTGTGTGTGTGTGTGCGTGTGTGTGTGTGTGTGTGTGTGTGTGTGTTATAGTAACACACTGATTCTTAGTACTTACTACACAGGGTTTCACCCAAAGATTATCTATTTGTGACTTTTTAAAAAATGTAAACTCTTCAAAACCCTTGTTCTTCTCTACCAGGTTCCATGAATAAGTAATTGTTGAAATTCTGTGGTAGACCTAACACAACTGTTTCATCCTGCTATGAAGTGAACATCTTTGGCTCAAATTTGGCATGCCAATAAGGCTTTTATTGAGCACTTACCATGGTGCAGGCTTTGTTCAAAACACTTTACTTGTATTAATATCTACCACAGATCACCATCTAATAAGATTTCTACAGGTAAAGGGATTGAGACAGAGAAATAGACTATCTTGTTAAGCTCATAGAGTTGACAAATTGGGATCACAAGTTAGGGAGCCAGACCATGGAACCCATTGCTTTAATCACTACCTTGTATTGCTCATCATATAGATTTCTTGTAATTCATATTGTTAGGGTTTGAGGGAGCAGAAAAAGGAAGAAATTGGTTTTAATTCTTAAGATTTGACTATCTCTATACCAAAAGAATACTGGATAGGATTCCCAAAGATGTTCTGAGAGCCACACAGATTCATTTAAAACTACTTGGGGTGCCAGCATACTGAAAATGAGTAAAGCTAACAATGTAAATTCCACATGCCTGCTGCCTAGGATTTGCAAAGAAATCCTCAGCCAACTACTTGGTCCATTCATCTGTCCATTAGGTTTCTAATAATGGCACTAGAAGACATTTTCTACCCTCTCTTCCTTTGTGGGATCTCAACCCCAGCTGTTCTTTAAAATCAATTGGAGAGCTGTGAGAAATGCTGATGTCCAGGATCCACCTCCCAGAGATGCTAAATCAGTTGGTCTTGGATTGGGGCCTAGGCACAGGGATTTTTTTTTAATGGCATCAATGATTCTAAGGGTTGGCCAGAGTTGTAACCCAATGCTCCATGACATCAACCTCAAAAGGTAAGAAATGTACACCTGGTATCCCTATGTTCCCTTAATACTGTTGTGTTGCTTCAAATTATGCATGCTCTTTAGGTCAGTGGCAGTTTATGCCAATCTTAATGCATGCTTCCACAATTTGTTATATTTTATGAATCTCATATTCTATAGTACATAACCAATTTACAAATATGGTATATGAGATTCTTGGGAAATGCAGTACCTTAAATACCACTAAGGAAATATATGAATTATGCAGCTTTTATGGCTTTTCATAAATGAAAGGTAGGAAACTTTCTAAAGCCTTTTAATTAACAAAATATACTGGCAGTGAATCAATTGGAATGTATTCAATACAACAGTATTTTGCTTTGATTATAAGATGCAAATGTTCCTGCTTGGGCTGGAGTTGCTTATTCTGGTTATTAAAGTTAGAATTAATACATCCTACTAATTTTGAGTGGATTTATTCTTCTTCTGAAATTTGAATCCACCTAGTTGTTCTCATGTAGGCACTCCTATCTTTAAACAGGAAGTTGTATATTATCATAACCTTTCATATGACATACTAAACTTGCAGGAAAGAATTCAATATCACACTTTTATAATTCCCATAGTACAAAGCATATAGTAGATGTTCAATAAACATACATTGACAGTTGACTGTTTTACTTCAGAAGTTATGACAAGTATAGTGAACCCCAGCAGTCAATGCCAGCAGGTCTACGAAAAAGATTTTCTATTTATTTTCTATATTAAAATAGCTTCTTCCATATTGCCAAACAATCCTTCATATCCCCTAACTTAATAAGTTTTCAGTTACCTGAATATACCTACAAATACGTATCTTACTTTATATGTGCTGTGGTCCTGGTAGAGAAGGATCACTCTCAGTACAATAAGCCTCCCTGAAATTTCCTGATAGTACAAAATTAGATGTAAGATAAGTTCCTGTGTCAAATTTACATATTGAATGAAAGAAAGCAATTGGATGTAATGAATATAAGTCTGAATATTGTTAATTTTTTGGAGTTTATTTCGATAATGTTTGCATAATATCAATAAGATGATCATCATGAACACAAGTTTTCAGGAACCACAGTCAAAACATCTATTCAGAGCTAAGTCAGATTTATTCTCCTGAACACATTTCGTGGTTTCCTTCTTTCTTTGTTTCTGTATGCTGTACATATTGGGAAGTATTTGGTAATTGGTGTTATTTTCCTGCACACCATTAATCCTGCTCATTAGGGATGGATGCTCAAGGGAGCCCAGGATGCCCAGCCCAGCTAGGTTTTATAGTGTGATTTACTAAAGGTTGCCTATTTACCTGGCTTATGAGCCGAGGCAATCTAAATTAAAATCAATGAAGAACAAAAAAGAGAGGTAGTAAGGACACTATTCATAGATGTTGATAAAGTGCCATGACTTAATCATTAGTGGGTCTGAGATGTATGTCACTGTCATTTTCATTTTTGAGCCTTGCTTTGTTCTGTGTCCTGACCCTTAGAATCTGAAGTCAGGAGATTTTGGAAAGGGGATTTGAATTAGTGCTTGCTTCAGTGCTTTCACTCATTTGACCTAGAGAAACACAGGGGAAGAAAATGGTTGGCCCTAGCCACATCTGCTCTGCTGCGTCATTTTGCCCTTCTAGAGTCTCTAGGAGAGTGTCACTCCTGGGGTCTGGAATCAACTTTTATTGTTGCCTTCTGTATATCAAGATGGCATTGCTCATTCCTGCTGGTGAAGCATGTGCTCCAGTTCTTTATTTACTTTTTCCTATTTGCACAGCAGATCTATTCTTACTGTTTTCTCAGCTCCTGGTGGACTAGGGCTTGCTATGTACGATGAGTGACTGGGAATTTGCCAGAGGGGGCTTAAAGGATGGGCTCCAGAGTCAGGCAGCCTGGCATCCAATCTGGCTAACTGGTCAGATTGCTTAGCTTCTCTGTGCATTCATTTACTCATCCATACAATAACTGTGCCCATCTCACAGGGTGGCAGTAAGGATTAAATGACTTCATACATGGAAAGTACTTATAATTGCCTGCAAGCTGGTAAGTAGTAAGTACATTATTTCTATGATAACAATGCAGGAACACATCCTATGACCTTCTCCTCTTTGCCTCTGTCTTCCAACCATTACCAAACCCTACAAAAGTGTTCTGTACAAATTCTAGGTGGCAACTCATCTGTATTTTGAGAAATCAATTTTGCGGGCCATGACCTGAATTGTTTTGCAGTTGAAATAGGATAGAAAATACCAGAATACATCACACAAAGAGTGAACATTGTTCCATAAAATGTTTGCTTCAAATATGTTTTGTGTGTTTGTGCAAGTGTTAACTCACAATTTGAAATGCATTGTATTCAGTGCATACATTTTATCTCTCCCACTAAGCCAGAGGGAAAAAGAAAGACTTCATGGAGTGCACAACCATTTATCCAGCCCCAACATAACCAAGGTGTATGTCAGTCTATTTGATAACTGTGACTATTATAGAAACAATTCTAAACCAGTTATCTTTGTTGAGGGATGCACTTGAGCTCCCTACCGCCCCACCCCATCTATGATATGTATCCGTTGCAGTGCTGGTGGTGGGGAGGCAGAGGGGCTGGCATAAATTCTCTGCACTTTTGAGAACCACTCCACTAGACTGTAAGCTCCTTAAGATGCAACACCCTCTTTGATGGTTTTTTCTCGAGTACCCTGCACAGTGCAGATGTGTAGTACATATTTATCTTAATACATGGCCAAGTTTCATATACGCCTGTGTTTAAAGAATGCTGATAGCACTTAAAGAGCAAATCCATTCTTTAAATAAACCTTACAGAACAACTACTATTGGGGGCAAAATATGTTTTACAAACAGTCTGATCTAAAGGAAAGGAGTTATCAGATCTGGACACCAGTGAACATTTGGAGGAAAAAAACCTTTTCCTTTCTAAGAATGTTGTTCATGATCGATGTTAGCAGCTCTCCTTTGCCAGACAGTCTCCAGATATGACATTGCTAAAGTCAGCAATTTGTCTTCCTGCTATCTTGGCTGGATGCAAATATAATGTATCTTGCTTTATACAAGAGATAAGTGCACAAAAAATACTTATTATTTACAACAGGATTTATAATAAAAGCCTTTAAAGTAACATAACTGCATGAATTATAAATAACTTTTGATGAATTTCTCAGAATTCCTCACTCTACTCACCAGAAAATTTCCTCTGAGTCTCACCACTGTTTGAATATAAACAAACTCACATTTATGATCATCACACAATGTCAAGCGATTCATCTTTGCCTAAGTAGCGCAGGGCCTCAAAGTCCCTCCAAGGTGCATCTTGGGCTTCCCCAAAAGATACCCTATGTTTGCTCACTGATGACCCACTCAGGATCTTCCCATCAAGTTGCTCTGATTGACAGTTGATAGTCAAGAACCCACGCGAGAGCAGCATCTCAGCCTTGCTTCTGCCGCCATCACTTGCACAAGAATGTGGTTGTGCCTAGTACAGACCCCTGGGTGCTTCCAGAGTGGCATGCCCTGGATGTAGACCAGTACTGCTGGATTCCCGCATTTCTTCCACACTGAGCTGAGCTGTCCTCCATGAGAAATGGAGAAGCTGTCTTTCTCTCTCTCAAAACTGGGCCACACAAATGCGAGGCTTTGTGCAGAGCCTCTTTGTTGCTCATATGCCAGAATCCTTTGTCAAAACACCTTGAGCTTATGTCTGAGGCTTCTCCCTCCTCTAGTGACAGGCAGGAGTCCCTGGAACTGGTAAGGCCACTATTTTTCAAAGACAACACAGGATGACGCCTTGGCCTTAAGAGCCTTGCAAGGGCCTACAAAAATGTTTAATATCTGAAGCTTTAAAATATTCCTAAAATATAAAAAGCCTACTGAAAAGCCAAAATTAACAGCTACAAAATGTAACCTTATAAGGCTGTGGATTCTGGAGTCAGGCCTCCTGTGCAGTGTTCCTAAGAGCTGATTTTCTCCATCTGTAAGATGGGGATAATAACAGTACCTAGCTCATAAAGTAGTCGTGAAAATGAAGTACATTAATAGAAAGTGCTCAGAATTGTGAGTTGCACAAAGCATCAGCTCAATAAATGTTACCTGCTAGTATATTAAGTTTTCATCACTGGAAAACAACTTTTAAAGTTGTTATTGTGACTTTACAAGAATTCTTGATTATGGGTGATGAGTATAGAACTGTCATAGCCAATCTTAAAAAAATGAGTTAGTTTTATAAACATAATTTAAAAAGCATGCCTTTAATATACTTGATAGAATGTAGGGTAGGTGGATTTTCCAAAAGTGAAAGCACAGGGGGCATTGAGGAGGGTGTGTTTTTCAATATTCAGCTTCCCCTAACACAGAAATGGACTCTTGGTGCAGATCATAATCGCTAAGGAAATAAACAAAATGTTGCATTGCCGGAGTCCAGCTCCAGCTAGTCCAGGAGTCCCTGAAGGATGGACGGCACCTGAGGTAAGGGGATAATGACCACTAAATCAGAAGGCATAGAGACCAAGTCAGGCCACTTCTCTTCCTGGTGTGTGTGTGTGGGGGGAACAGGGGCATGTCTGCCTTAGAGTTTCCTTAAATCATTTACAATAATATCTATAACAGTAATCTTTTCTATTGGGAGAGTCTCTGCAATCATGCCAGGTCCTTTTGCATATAATCATTCATGCTGACTTTCCTTTATTGTTCTATTATTCCCCAGGACCTATCAGGTCTAGGAGTAATTTAGAAATTCCTCACAGGGCTGAGTTGGGTGGGGAGAGGAAACTGGAACTTACTCAAACAATTATTTATTATAATTTTGATACTTTCCAATATCTGCTCTGCATCCCCCTCCTAATATTCTTTAATAAAATGTTGAAGTAGTAGGTAAAAGTAATAAAGATTACAGTTTCTAATAGAGAGCTGTTTAAATCTTGATGTAAAAATAAAGATGGAAAGTAAAGTTTAAAGCAGTAAGAAAGCAAGTGTAAACTGTCAGATCCATGCCTTTAGGCTAAGTTTGATTCAAACGAGACAAGGGCAACAACAGCCACGGGCGCAGATTTCTCTCAAAACTGGGGGGGTGAGGTTCTGAGCCTCACCTCTGTTGGCCCCCTATTGCTCACCTGATGGCCCCCCTGCGACTGTGCCTGTCTTAGGTTGTTCCTCCCTTGAGGAATCTTACCCGTCTCTGGCTAACCAGCCATCTTCCGGGGCCATACAGGGAGATGTGCAGTTGGTAAGTGAGAGAGAAGCAACGTTCTCTGAAAAGGTCAGCTCTTCTTACTCCTTTGCAGATTTATGCCCCGTGGCTTCTATGCCCAGCAGTTGTCTCGAGGTATCTCTACCACCTGGAAGAATTAGGGGGATCTTGCCTCTGGCATTTCTCCCAGGGTATATTAAATTTGGTTTTCCAATTTAGATGAAAGTGACCAATAACAACATTTCCAAATACCATAATAATAAGGAGAGATAGCGGGGATGTTCCTTTTAGAAGTCCGCATTGCGGTTCCTTCTTTTCTGGGCGTCTGGGCAATGCCATCAGATGGACAGATCAGACTGGCTCCCAACACTGCATTCTTTCACTAGAAACATCTCCAATTAAAATTTCTGTTTTAAGAGGCTAAAATTCCAAAGTTCAGGCTACCAGAAAAATCTAGAAATAATTGGGGATGCCTTTCAATTGCCATTCCCATAAAAGCATTTTGAAAGGTGAAAGGTAAACCTTTAACTGTATGCTCAAACACCAAGAGAAATGAATGGAATGGACAACAGTGATATGGAAATGAAAATGGGTTCTAACTGGGAGAACCACCTATGCTCTTACAGTCTTTGCATGATTTCTCTCTAATGATAATACACGGTATGCCGACTGTAACTTACAGAGCATGTTCACACTTATAGTCACTGGGTGGTCAACACCCTTCTTGAAAGTGAGAATAATTCAATGCTAAGATCAATCATTCTTGAGTTTATCAAGAAGCAGGTACTATTGTAAGCACATTAAACTCCTTACATCCCTATGGGGCAGCTCCCATTATGAGCCAAATTTTTCAGATGAGGGAACTTGGCAGGGCATTTGCCTAAATCAGGCAGTGACAGAGCTGCAGCCTGCAATCAGGTCTTCTGACTGCATGTCCAGTGCTCTTTCCTCTAGAACATACTGACCTGAAGCCTTTACACAGTAACCAGCCAGTTGGCATGCTTTTGCTGTAATGGCACTACATTTATTCTGTTATTACATAATCACAATATTATGGAAGTCATTGGGTCCATCCTCTGCCTCCAAGCAGGACAAACTAGAAAGCATTCCTGACATATGCAAATCCAGGTTGTTTTGTGAGAGCAAGGGAAAATCCATTAAAAAAAAAAAGAGGCTATCTTAAGGAAGGGGCCTCCCCCTAGCAACAACCGGCCACCTGACCATTAAAGGCAAATATATGACCCCCACCCCAGGCAGTTCCCCTAGACCTACATACCTTTACCATAGAAGGAGAAGCAAAGGTAACATACCTACATAGCTTTCATTTTACATAAGCCTGCAGTCAGGCCAGTCAGACTCAGCCAATGAAAAACGTACAAATCATGCTTGCTTTTGAATCCCCAACCAGCACATGCCAGGTGCAAGTTCCTTTCTTCCTGCACTTTACAATACGTAAAAGCTTTCTCTGCCCTGGGCTGGGGGCTCACATTCCTGACCCGCTGCATCGGTGAAGGTTGTGGGTCCAAGCTCGAGCTTGAAATAAATGACCCTTTTGTGTTTGCATTGGAATTGGCTCCTTGGTGGTCTCTCAGGACTCGTGACTTGGGCACAACATTTGGGGGCTCGTCCAGGATCCCCAAGACCCCCAGGACTCCCAACACGAAGGGTCTGAACCGGCCGGTAAGAACTTCGTGTGTGTGTGTGTGAGTGATACAGGCTTTGTCCATTGTTCGTGTTGTGTGTTGCACTGCGCTCTTTCACTCTCTGAGAAGGGTCCAATCTGAATTTGAAGGGATCAGTATAGGACCTGAGCGGACACGCTAAGGAGGTCACCAATTGGGGGTCCTGGAAGACGTTCCAGGTTCCCCGTCCGACAGAGGGGTCTTACGGGGTTTGTGGCCCCCTCGTCTGTTTCTGTCTCAGACGGAGGGGTCTTATGGGGTTCGTGGCCCCCTCGTCTCTGTTTCTGTCTCTGATGGAGGGGTCTTATGGGGTTCATGACCCCCATCTCTGTTTCAAGGCTGGCACCAAGCCCGCTTGGAGGGGACAGAGTGTCCCTCATCTGTTTAAAACCTCTGGGGGAATGAGGCAGGTCGCTACCGCCAAACAGCACATTGCTGTCATCCCACTTTCAATTGTTTTCGAACACCCGGGGGCATCTTTTATTTTGCTTTTGGTTTATCTGTGATACTTAGTGGGCTGTCGATAGCTTTTTATTTTGAGAAAATGGGTCAAACCTCTTCTACTCCATTGTCCCTGATAACGGAACATTTTAAAGAAGTCAAAGAACGAGCAAACAACCTTAGCTTAGGAATTATTAGGAAGGGTAGACTAATCACTTTTTGTAGCTCTGAATGGCCAACTTTCAGTATCGGATGGCCTGCGGAGGGGACCTTCGACCTGGATGCCATCCTGATAGTCCGGCAGATCGTCCTTCGTCCCTGTACAGGCTACTCAGACAAGGTCCCCTATATCCTGGTCTGGGAAGATTTAGTCAAGAACCCCCTTCCTTTGCTTAAACCTTTTTTGCCCCCACAGAAACCTAAGTCAGTGTTGGCTGTTCAGACGAAGACCGGATCTGAAACCAAGCCAACAGCACCTCTTTACCTTGTTTTACAGGGAGGGAACAATGAAGAACTCATCTTCCCTCCCCCCTATCACCCCACCCCACACAGGCGCAGGTGGCGCCACCCCCGGCACAGGCTGCTCCACTGCTGCCGCTGCCACGGGTGCAGGCTGTTACCGCTGGGGGAGGTGGGTCAGCTCAGAGTAGGAGGAGTCGACGGGCCGCCTCTCCAGATTCTACCATCCTCCCATTGCAGGCAACGGGACCCCCTGATGAGGCTGGGAACCAACCCCATCACTACTGGCCCTTTGCCACTAGTGATTTATATAACTGGAGGACTCAACAAGCTAACTTTTCTGAGAATCCTAGAGAATTCATTAATCTTTTAGAAAATGTTCTGTTTACTCATCAGCCCACATGGGATGATTGCCAACAGCTTCTCCAGATTCTCTTCATGACAGAAGAGAGAGAGAGGATCCAGACTGAAGCCAGAAAGTTGGTTCATGGGGACACAGGAGAACCAACCACCAATTTGGACACCATTAATGTTTCTTTTCCTTTATCGCACCCTAATTGGGATTTCAACATGGCAGAAGGTAAGGAGAAACTCCGGGTCTACCGCCAGACTCTGTTGGGGGGGTCTCAAAGCAGCTGCTCGAAAGCCCACTAATTTGGCTAAAGTAGGGGATGTTCAACAGGGCAAAGATGAAAGCCCGGCCGCCTTTCTAGAGCGGATCATAGAGGCCTTCCGCCAATTTACCCCTATGGACCCTGAGGCAATAGAAACAAAGGCAGCCATTATAATGGCTTTCATTAACCAAGCTGCCCCAGACATTAGAAAGAAGTTGCAGAAGGTAGACAGGTTAGGATAAAAAACTATTCAAGACTTAGTAGCAGTGGCAGAAAGAGTATACAACACCAGAGAAAGCCCTGAAGACAAACAAGCTAAAGCAGCAGACCGTCAGACCAAACACATGGCTTGTATGCTCTTGGCGGCCACTGCAACTGAACCCAGAGAGAGAGAGAGGCAACTCCAGAAAATAGCTGAAGAAGACTTCCAAGGTAAGAGAAACTGTCCCAGATCTAGGTGGGAGAGGACCCAGTGTGCGTGCTGTAAAGAAGGACATTGGGCAAGGGACTGTCCCAAAAACAAAAGACAATCTAAGACCCCTGTCCTGACTGTTGATGAACTCAGTGACATGGGGGGATGGGGTTCGGACCCCCTCCCCAAACTCAGGGTAACCCTAAAAGTGGAGGGGGCCTCCACTGACTTCCTGGTAGACACTGGAGCCCAACATTCAGTACTCCTTGCTCCTCAAGGGCCACTTTCAGCCAAGTCATCTTGGGTTCAAGGGGTCACCGGTATGAAAAAATACTCATGGACTACCCGAAGAACAATGGATCTTGGTGTGGGCCAGGTATCCCACTCATTCATGGTTATTCCAGACTGTTCCTATCCCCTCCTGGGTCGTGATCTATTGACCAAGATGGGAGCTCCCATCCACTTTCACCAAGGGGACACCAGGGTCTTAGATCCCAGGGGACACCCAATTCAAGTGCTAAACATTAGTCTAGAAGATGAATATTGGCTCCATCAACAGCCCCTGGAAGCTCCGGCGGATATAGACTCGTGGCTCCAACAGCTCCCGAGAGCGTGGGCAGAAACGGGAGCAATGGGGCTAGATGAACACCGGCCCCCGGTTTTCACTGAGCTCAAGGCAGGAGCAGACCCTGTCAAGGTATGACAATACCCCATGCCATTAGCAGTGAGAAGGGGAATTACTCCCCACATCTGCTGGCTGCTGGAGCAGGGGATCTTGAGGCTGTGCCAGTCGGCCTGGAACACTCCGCTCTTACCTGTTAAGAAGCCAGGGTCTGAGGACTACCATCCGGTACAGGACCTCTGAGAAGTTAACAAGAGGGCCACGGATATTCACCCGACTGTACCTAACCCTTACACCCTACTGAGCTCTCTGCCCCCTCATCATGTGTGGTATTCAGTGTTGGATTTGAAAGATGCATTCTTTAGTCTACCTTTAGCCCCTAAGAGCCAAGAAATCTTTGCCTTCAAGTGGTCTGATCCTGAGAAAGGCATCAATGGCCAACTGACCTGGACCCACCTACCACAAGGATTTAAGAATTCTCCAGCCATCTTTGATGAAGCCCTGCATGAAGACTTGGGTGAGTTGAGAACTAACCACCCCCAGTTAATTCTCTTAAAGTATGTAGATGATCTGCTTATAGCGGTGGAAGACTATCAGACCTGCTTAAAGGGAACTCAAGCCTTGTAACAAACACTGGGTGACTTAGGATATCGAGCCTCTGCAAAGAAAGCGCAGATTTGTAAACTTCAAGTTACTTACTTGGGATACATTCTTGAAGGTGGTAAGCACTGGCTTTCAGAAGCCCGCAAAGAAACTGCGTTGAAGATACCCCCACCTGACACACCACGGAAGGTAAGAGAATTCCCGGGATCGGCTGGGTTTTGTCATCTATGGATTCCTGGGTTTGCAGAGATGGCCAAGCGCCTCTATGAGGCCACAAAAGAACAGTCCCCCTTTGATTGTACTGAGGAAAGACAGCTGGCCTTTGAGAATCTAAAAAAGGCCCTCCTGTCTGCCCCAGCCCTGAGATTGCCAGATGTGACCAAGCCTTTTTACCTTTACACTGATGAAAACAAAGGCATTGCCAAAGGAGTCCTAACCCAATATCTGGGACCCGGCTCCGCCCAGTGGCTTATCTGTCCAAACGACTGGACCCTGTGGCCTCAGGATGGCCTCCATGCCTTCGCATCATTGCTGCTGTTGCCCTGATGGTTAAAGATGCAGACAAATTAACTCTGGGACAAGAATTGTATGTAATCACCCCTCATGCTATTGAAGGGGTCCTGAAACAACCTCCTGACCAACGGCTCAGTAACGCCCGCATGACACACTACCAGAGTATTTTACTTAACACTGACAGGATTATCTTCCAGGCTCCTGCTGCTCTCAACCCAGCTACACTGCTGCCAGATCCGGCCCTGGAAGCACCTCTACATGATTGTGCAGGGATATTAGCACATGTGCACGGGGTGCGAGAGGACTTGACAGACTGGCCCCTTCCAGACGTGGAAATCACTTGGTTCACCGACGGAAGCAGTTTCATCCAGAATGGGCAGAGGTATACAGGGGCCACGGTGGTATCAGAAACTAAGGTTATTTGGGCGAAGCCTTTGCCAGCTGGAACTTCAGCCCAGAAGGCAGAACTAATAGCCCTAGTTAAAGCCCTGACTCTGGGAAGACAACAAACTAAATTTGTACACGGACGGTCGTTATGCTTTTGCAACTGCCCATATTCATAGGGCTATATATCGGCAAAGAGGTTTATTAACAG